>JADMNL010000032.1:44107500-44182500 GCA_016271365.2 Neoceratodus forsteri
CCAGAAGACTAGAAGCGCTGCACAAACATTTCAAGGAAAAACAACGTTGCAAATATATGAAATCACAGCATCACAAAGCAAGGCAGCAGTTGAGGCACTTTAAAATGGTCTTAGAAAGTATCTTCATGATAGTGCAAAGTGCAATTGTTTCAAATGGTGAGTAATATTTTATTGCATGTATGACGGAGTATCATTTATACTATATATTGTAGGAGGGTTATGTATTTGTATGATTGGGTCACCTTTGAAAGTAGGCACGTGTTGCCTAAAGGCATGTTCCCAATGAAATCTAAAATCTGAAGCACAATATCATAATGCTTAGCAGGATCTCTCCTGTCACTTAAACACTAAAATGAAACCGAAAAAGCCAAGGAGAACAGATGTTTTTGGGGTGCTTTTACAAACCTCCACAGAGGAGTTCTGACAAAGCTGTGAACGTAAGGAGTTCCATGTATGTGCGGCAGCCACAGAGAAGGCCCTACCCCCAAAGATTAGACATGGGCATATGGAACTACCAAAAGATTCTGCTCTGCAGAATGGAGAGGACGATCCTCACAATACACGAGTAATAAAAAACAGCAACGGGAATGACATACAGTAATACAGAATATACAAAATTTCACAAGGGTTATAAAAATACATTGATAACTTGTGCCATCAATACCTTTGTATCAATGTATTTGTATGACACTTGTGAAATTTCATATATTATGTATTATTTTATGTCATTACCGATGCTTTTTTTAACTGCTATTTTGCAATGTATTAACTATACATATCACTTTGTATTCACTGTGTATTGTAATACTTTGTTGCCATTTTGTTTGTAATTTCTCAAATCATGCCTGAAAACAGGCATTTGATTGTCTAACGTACGTACCTGGTAAATAAAAACCTAAATAATAGTAATAATAATGAATGGCATTCATGATAAGACAATGCAAACAATCCCAGTACAGAGGAGAGCAAAATGAACAATGGTAGGAGGATCAGGTTACAAAACATCTGAAGTCACATGTCCACCATCAGCCTATCAGGTGAGCATAACCCAGTCTGCAAGGGACAGGGAATGCTGTAAAGCATGGGTGGAGATTGGAGGGGCTTGGGGGCCTTTGCCCCCTCAAACTGTCAAACTGTCCACCTATCATCACCAATGGCAACTGACTTAAATGTTTGGCTTTCGCCCCTCACACCAGACATCGTGGGATTAGCCGTTCACGACTGGCGCTGCACCAGCTGGCTACAACTGCCACAACACAACTTCCTGCCCCTCTCCACTTCCGCCCTTCACACCAGGCATTGCAGGATTCACGGCTAGTGCTAGCTATGCTGCTGCATCAATTGTTAAAAAACTTGCGAATGTTCCATTTTAACAAGTCCGACTTGTTTTGAATCACCAGCACCAGATCCACATCCATGGCAGGATGTTAAAACACCTCCAGGGCCAGCAGCATCAGCTTCTGGTAACCCCTCAGTTGCAGTACCACGAGCACAGCAACAGGATCTCGTATCTTCAGAGGTAGTCAGTACTAGTAGGTCTTCTTCTATCACCACAGACACCATAAATTTATTCTTATATCAGACTCTTTACCTATTCAACCCCCTGCCCCCCCCAGATATAAAAGTCAAACTCCGCCCGCGCTGTAAAGAGATGCGGTGTACAATAGGCATGCTGCAAAAATTGCAAGGAGGACAAAATACAATATCACAAGCAAAAATTGCAATAAACACAGCAAGAGAAGAGAACACAGTGTCCAAAATAGGTTTGGAGAGCTGGCGCTGAGGGTTGAGGTGCTGGACAGCACACCTCACACCATGCTAGTGACTCGGGTTCGGGGATGGACTTGGGACGCCAGGGGTCAGCAGGGGAAGGAGAGGATTGAGAGTCCGGAGGACTGCTCTCCTCTCCTCTCCTGGGGAGGGTTGGGGAGTTTGCCTCACTCTGTAGAGGCTCCCGGTGGAGACAGAGCACTGCAGAGCGACACTGTACAGACACCAAGAAAACCAGGGAAAGTGGAGTCTCACCCGACCAGATGACGGCTACGGAGCCCCTAGACAGCCGGTACTGACCTCAGCGGCACCAAGGCCAAGAAAGGTAAGCCACAAGTCACATTCCAATGAAGGGATACGTCGTGTTACCCTGTAGAGCGGCTGCAATGTAAAGCAGCAGTTGGTGATGGGGGTTCTTGGTGGGGGAGGTGAGAGTGTCCCATGTGGCCCGAAGGAGAGGATGGTCGTGACAATGAGGAGGCGGATAAAAACAAATAATGCAAAAAAAAAAAAAAAAAATAGGTTAGGAGCAGGAGGAAGCAGAGGAACATTTTAATAGCTGTTTACGAGTGGGTCATGAGGGAGAGAGGTGGAGCTGAGGGGACAGGTTGTTACAGAGGGAGGGAAGGAGACAGCGGTCTACCTGGCAGACGTTTTGCAGCAAGGTCAGCAAAGGATCACAAGTCAGCAGAGCAAGTAAATGGAAGAGGAGGATGGCAAGAGGAGGGAGGATAGATTAAGGGGGAAGGGAGAGGAACCAGTATTTGGAGAGAACAGAGGCATGATGTGAGAGATGATGGGATACGAGCAGAGGGGGAGAGAGAGGCTAAGGTAAAGCAAACCACACTGAATCAGTGGCTGTGACATTGCTTGACCTGGAAATTATCACTTCTGTTTACTGTGCACCAACCACTAGAACATTGCTGCCTTCCAAACATTGAGCCTCACTTCTTCCACAGGTTTTACCCACTTTCTCTGGGCTCCTTGTCAGCCGACACATAACACACATGTATCAGATAAAAAGACCACAGGTCCTTTGGGTTCTTCTTTCCCCTGCCAACTCCGTGGAAATACCTTGTCTCCCGGAAGGTGGAAGTAGTGTTGAAAGATACCACTCGTCCTGGAAGCCAGTTCTTCTTGCTAGTTCCCTTAAATCTTCCTCCTTCAAAGACATTAAGGGACCCATTGTCCTCACCATCAATAACGCCACCAGCACAACACTTTGCGCACGCAAAACTTTCTCATTTAGGTGCCAAAGTGTAAAGAGGATGTAGATCCCACAAGTTCAACACCTAAAATGTTTTTTCACGTTTCACCTTAAAGAGAAATCTTGATTCACGGCTTATAGAAGGCAGTGTAGTCTAGTGGCTGGAATGCAGAACACTAACCCTGGAGACTCAGGTTTAAATCCTGCCAGAGCCCCTTACTGTGTGACCTTGAACAAATCACTAATGGGACACAGTCAGTCATTTTTATTCTAGCAGCATTTTAAGAAGCACTGACAGTGTCCCTTTAACCTTATTATGGTCATGGTGCCACTGCTTTACTTAACCTCTCCCCAGCTCACTTAGCCTCCCCTCTACTCACCTAATAGCTGCTGCAGATCTTTGTGGCCTGTAAGCACTTTGGCATACATTATGCAGGGAAAAGACGCTGCATAAAACAAAACTAATGTCATTCCTTCCTTACTGACTTACTATACAAAACGAAACTAATGCCCTCCCTCCCCTTCTTCCTTCCTTCCTTCGCTCCCTCCCTCCTTCCTTCCTTCGCTCCCTCCTCCTCCCCCCCGTTACATGGATAAACTTTCTGGGTACCTCACACTTTAATAGCTGCCAGGAACAATTTTTTACCCTAAACAATTAGCAGGCAGCCTTTGTCAGCAAGAACGATCATGCAAGATCGGCCCCACCTTGGCACCGATTCAAGTAATGTGAAAAGGGGTCAACTTGTAGAGCGCTTTTCAACATTCTTTCATCTGCTGTAAAGAAGCTATAAAAAATACATCGCAAACTCGTTTCACGAAGCAGCATTCCTTGCCTCAGTAATAAGTAAGAGTTAAAGGTCAACGGCAATATTTAAAGCAGGTCGAATATCTCCCTGCGACTTCTCCATAAGTTCTGCAGCTAGTGCCATGTTCTACTTACACAGCACAGAAACTAGTGACAATGGGGGAGGGGTTGCTGGGGTGTGCTGGAGCCAGAGCTCCCACTTCCAACTTAGGAATGCCAGGCCTCCATACTGTAATATAATATAATATAATATAATACAATACAATGTATAATATAATATATACACTGCACATTGATCAACTTTTTAATTCACAGACAAGACATGCAGAAAAACGTCACGGTTCTCAGCTATGGCATCATAAATGCCATGCTTCACTGGTATGATGTCATACCCATAAATTACGACTGTTTTGAATTGTGAGGTTTCCTACTATAAGCCTTGGCCTATTTAGCCAAAAGTTGAACGAGAGCACCATTTGCAAATGCTGGGGTTATGCTGTGCATCTCTTATCTGCACTGTAGATTAGGCTAACTTAGGGTTACCCTGATTGGTCCCCAGTCAGTCCCAAGCTGCCTTCAGTCCAGCACATGTATAAGAGGTTAGCAGTGGCCAGTATTTAGGCCAAATGCCTCATTTTGAGAGAATGGAGACCCCAGTGATACCTACTAAGCTGGAATTGCTTAACACTATGGGGTGTTAGCACAACAGGAGCGTTTTAATCACCTAGCCCTTGGCAAGACAGTTGTGTTTCAGGAGGTATGCTCCCCACCCACACACTTTTTAAATTCTCCATTAAGCAAGTTAAGTGCAGATGGGTAATTCCATTACAAGGTGTAGCTCTTACCACACAGTGGTAAGGGATCCACAGGTATCCATTACTCCATAATCCCAAACAGTTTTGAATACATGATATTATGAAATATAATTTATAAGGAGATAGCAGTATTCTATCAGAAAATGAGTTCTACAAATCCTACAACTTCATTGGTTAACGTGTACCACACGAGAGTGGGATAAGAGAGTACATACCTACCTGAGGTACTTTTCCAGCACCCTGATCGGACAACCAAACCTCAGGACACAAACAAAATGACTACACCAGGCCCACAGCCGACACATCAAAATTCAATAGTTCTCCATCAGTAATATTGTCCTTTGGAACTTCTCTCTTTCAAATATACCTCTCTATTTCAGAATATCTCTCTCAGTACTTGTCATCTCTGATAGACAAGTCTGTCTGTCCTTCTCTTCCTGGAGCGTAGAGCCACCTCCCTTGTATAAACCAGCAGCAGCACAGGTGGGTGTAAACTCAGCAATCACCACGAATAGCAAAGAGGCCTTTATTGCTCTTAAAGGGCTCCAAATGGAGTTCCTGAAGCGTGACTAATGGAGACGATATACACCCGTCACTGCAGCTCACCAAAACTGTTTTACAAACTATTAACCTTTAGCACAGTGCTAGTAACAAATAAATAAAATGCTTAGCAGTGCACAACATCAGCAGGTAGCTACTCGGAAGAAAAAGATCTGGAAAAAAAACACTGCCGGAAGAAAGGCGCATGGAAAGTATGGCAGATAGAATGCATGGCACAGGAAAAAAAAGGCTCTGATGCCTTGTGAAGCATGGTAGATGAAGTGGTATAATTAGGAAAGAAAAAGGCTCTGATGCATGGGGCAGATGTTATGGAAGCAGTGTTTTAGTATATGTATCAGTGTGATTTATTTTGAGTGGGGAAGTCTGTATGTAGCAGGTGTGAATGATTCCAAGAGTTGGGAAGTGTTTATGTATTTATGATGGGGGGGTGCAGGGGGCAGAGCCCCCCGCAGAACAGATCACAAATGTCTGCTATATTTTCTGAGCCAGAAACTGTACATGCTGCAGGCGAATTTTACTCTGTTTATTTTTAGGTCTGTTTACTTTTAAGTATGGGTTGCAACATTTACGACTGTTGTGTTTTGTAGGTGCCGTGTTTTTCCACATCTGTATTTCGTGCCTTTTTTTCTGGGTGATATTTTTTCCTTGTGCCGTTTTTCCGGGGAGGTTTTTTCCAGAGACATATTGTCTGGAGCTGTGTTTTCCTAGAACCCAGCAGGTAACATTTGCTGTTTTGTTTCAGAGGAACTCTTTTCTCTTGCAGCACAATACAGCCACATGAACAAATATAAGATGTGTCTTTCATACCTTTTTTTATCAGCCAGTGTCCCATTTTATAAGGGCAATAGTCCACTCCAGAAGTTGTGGGTCAGTGCTCTAATAGCCCACTCTGTGGAAGGTTAAAGCCACTTGGCTTTGCCTCATGGCTCCAATGCACCTACACAGTGGTTGTCAGAGCACAACCCACACCTCTCTTGTGGTCTGTTGCTTACTTTTGTGTAACTATCATGATTGCCTAAAGATGCACGTATCAATTACTGTTAATGTATTGGTATTGGTCAAGTTGGTTCACTTTTTTATGTTTTTTAATGCTTAAAATTAATAAAAGGAGAAATTTCTTCATACTTACCTTAATTTCTTTTTCTGTATTGCTCCACATTGTTAGTGGAGAATAATTACATAAAGGTCCTCACATCACATGACCAGGTAGTAGAGCCCAGTCCGGAAGACTATGGCAGAGCTTCCAATCACATGGTTCTGCCAGCGGACTGCCCCACCTCTGGTTCTGACATTCGCAGCATTAAAACTGACACCAAGGGCCACATTTCTCATGACAGCGCTCCAGTACAGGATGGTGCTAGTACGGTTTCCTGGCAACATCTTGTTCTGGAGAGATCACATGAGAAATCTGGTCCTTGGTACCAATATAAATGCTGTGGACATCAGAACCAGAGTTGGAGCAGTCTGCTGATGGCACCATCTAACTAGAAGCTCTGCCATGGTCTTCTGGACTGGGTTCTCCTACCTGGTCATGTGATGTGAGCATCCATATGTAATTATTCCCCACTGACAATGTGGATTGATACAGAAAAGCTTATAAAAAAAAAAAAAAAAAAAGAGGAAGTCAATCCCAATGGCTGCTGGTAACCTTGTACTTGTAGGGGGACAGCAGCCAGACCCAATGAAAAAGTTATCAGACTTTGACATTTAATTTTTTTTTAAATTATTATTTATTTTGACTTTGCTGTGCCCTTGTTGAAGCACCAAATGGGGACATCTGTGGTCTGGGCAGAAACTTTAGGAATGGTAGCATAACGCCATGAGCTCACCTGCCCTGTTACAGCCCAACAGGTCAGAGGCAGAAGATCATATGGGGTCTCTCATAACTAACATTGTTTGGGGCCTGCAAAAACATAAACGGACAGCCACCTTCCCCTTATGGGTGGAAATGGCATTTTGTGGAGTTGGGTCGGAGAGGGGATTTCGGGTCGATATAGTCTTCAAAAGAAAACTGGAACAAAAGTCAAGTATTGTTGATTTCACAAGAACCCCATGATAAATTTTTGTTCTTGCAATTCACCAGTGACCATCAATTATACTACATCTATTGTCTATGAAAAGATGGCATATAAAAGGTGGGATTGTCTTATGAGCAACCCACTTGCGGAAGTTCAATAAAGAAGGTTATCATCATAATATTTATTTGTTCAGTCAAAGACCATTACAATAAAACATTAAATAATTAAGCAAGTGGCAGGTTATATCAGTGCCATTTCTATTATTCAAGAAAAATATAAGTTAATAAGTTCTGTGATAGTTATGCGTGAGATAACTCTATGCACTTTATTCAGATACTGTTCATGTACTGATGTCTATGATAGGATGTTGGCAGCTGCATGATGCAATACATTGTTATTTTTTGCATAATTGTTTATATACTTTTGTATGTGTATACTTCTGTATGGATTTTTAATGTTTTATTGTAATAAAGAAGGTTATAAAAGGGGTTCTGAAAATCCTGTATTCCAATTTATCAAAACAGGTCACCTGACCATGGATTAATCTCCTGTAAACGCACAGTTGCCTTGTCGCAATACAAAATCCTGAGTGACAGCAACCTAAAGGGACCTTTTCAGATCACTCCACCAGATAAACATGAAAAAAAAAAACAAAAAAAAAAAACCTACAACTACGGCATCCTCATTAGAACAAATCCACATAGTAGAGAACTACAACTACAGCATCCTCAGAAGGACAAACCCATTAGGCAGCAGAACTATTTGATTAAAAATGCATGTAAACAGTGTTTTTTTTAAATATTTATTTAGGCAAACCACTAAAAAAAATTGCCCATTTTATTTTATTTATTTATTTATTTGCACCTCCCCTTCTCCCTGGCTGCCCACTCCTTCAGGTCTCTAATGCCCCTCCCGACTGCCTGCCCCGGCTCCCACACCAGCTATCACCTCATATGGCAGTCCCCCTGGGTAACCCAGCGTAACCCTTCGCCGGGCGGGTCCCCCTCCTCCGAGGGGGAAGGCACCGGTGGGGTGGCCAGCACACTTTTCCATTGGCCCGGGGTACTGCTGAGGCGTGTCAGTCATGGGATCGGCGGTAGCGGAGGACAGAGAGACCGTCATCCAGCCAGCCAGGAAGCATTTTCCTGGTTTTCTGTGGGTAGTGACATCCTGACGTCAAGGCATACGCCAGACGTCTATCACTTCCCCTTGAACTTCGCACCAGGTGTCACTGCTGTGCTCCCAGCCTCCGCCAGGGGTCAGCATGTGCCGGTGCGCATCCCCACCCTCCCCCCAGAGAAGGAGAGCTGTCCTTGGATGCTCCATCCTTCTCCCCCCAGCCGGCCCTCTGGCAACCAGAGTCCGTTCCCAAACCCGGGGTCGCCGGCGACGCAGACGGAAATCCAACCACTGCACCAACAGCCGGCTAAAATTGCCCATTTTATAAGTGAATTAATCTCACTCCAGCGCATGGGTTTACTGAGAATTAATCCATGCCTTGGTGGTTGAAGTCACTTGGTCTGCGTCCTTGTGCCTCACCACAACCCCCCCCCCCGCACCAAGGTGTGGATTAATTCTCAGTAAACCAATGCCCTGTCATGGGTTAATCCTTGCTTACTTTGTATGCTGATATCATGGATACAACTCTTATGGTTGTAAGAGTAGTCTACACACATCCTTTGAGTAGGAGGTACATGGTCACTAAGAACATAAGGGAGACCACTGTTACAACCATAAGAGTGGCCTCCTCAGCAGTATTGATCAAGGTTTATCAATAATACATAAAAAATTAAACGAAAAACTCCATCAGTCAGCCTGTTTCCAGAACACCTGTATGCGAGATAGAGGCGGCTGGTGACTGATGAGTATGAGGCATGCATACCTCTACATGTGCACACACCGCATCCTCGCATGTCACTGGGTGCAAGGGGCATGCATACCTCTACATGTGCACACACCACATCCTCACATGCCGCTAAGTGCAAGGGGCATGCATACCTCTACATGTGCACACACCACATCCTCACATGCTGCTACGTGCAAGGGGCATGCAAACCTCTACATGTGCACACACTACATCCTTGCATGTCACTGGGTGCAAGGGGCATGCATACCTCTACATGTGCACACACACTTCCTCACATTCCACAGGATGCAAGGTGCATGCATACCTCTACATGTGCACACACCGCATCCTCGCATGCAACTGGGTGCAAGGGGCATGCATACCTCTACATGTGCACAAATCGCATCCTCGCATGCCACTGGGTACAAGTTGCATGCATACCTCTACATGTGCACACATCGCATGCCGCTGGGTGCAAGGGGCATGCATACCTCTACATGTGCACACACCACATCCTCGCATGCCACTGGGTGCAAGGGGCATGCATACCTCTACATGTGCACACACCACATCCTCGCATGCCACTGGGTGCAAGGGGCATGCATACCTCTACATGTGCATACATCGCATGCTTGTATGCCACTGGGTGCAAGGGGCATGCATACCTCTACATGTGCACATATCGCATCCTTGCATGCCACTGGGTGCAAGTTGTATGCATACCTCTACATGTGCACATATCGCATCCTCACATGCCGCTGGGTGCAAGGGAGAAAACAGAGGCAGAAATCAAACTGCTGGCAAGATGATGGCTGGCCTGCTCTGCAACTCTATGAGGACATGGGGAGAAGAGAGGAAAGACCCCTCCTGGCTGCAACACAGGGAGGCAATCCATGAGGTGGGAATACTTGCGGCTGGTAAGTCCTGCGGAGATGGGTGCTAACCAGGAGTGAACTGGAGCAGAGGGGGAACAAGCATCAAGGTGAGAAACCTGTAAACTCTAGTGAGCCTGAACCTGTCAAAAATGCATCGATTTATCAATCGCTGATGTAATCCATTATGCAAATAATGCAAGTGACAGTAGAAGGTGCATTAAACAAACAGCATGTCACTGCGAGTCCCAATCCCATCCTGGGACAACTGGCTAGCAGCAGAGGAGGCCATATAGGATAGAGAGCAGCAGATTATACAGGTTGAAAGAAACTAAGCAAATAAAGTAAGTTATGGTCCGATCAAGAAAGGCACCCCAGATATGTGAGAACCTTCTGTATCTGGGGTGCCTTGATCCACATCTGCTTGTGCTGGCATGCTTGCCAGCATCCATGATCTCTGGCCCCCCATGAAGCTGATCATGGAGTGCTGCACTGAGGGGCAAGGGATGGGCTGGGAGGCGGTGTGGTGCCAGACACTAGGCATCCAATGGTATGCCTGGACTGGCTTGCCGATGGATTCCTGACTCTGCATGAAGCAAGGTATGGTAGGATAAGGCAGTTCTCCAAGGACTGCCATATCTCCATTGGAAAGAAGTAAAACTTTCTATTGTCATTGGCCAGTTATGGCACCCACCAGGAAGGCTCTAAGGACTGAGGGCTGGTGGAGGGGGACAGATCGGGCTCCAAGGATAATACTTTGGCTGTGTGAAAGGGGGTATGTATCCACTACTGCAGCCCTTGTGTAGTCTACCTTCCCACCACCAGTCCTCTGCAATGTGGACATCAGTGTCAGAATGGAGCACATCCCCCCCACCCTGGCAACATGCACAGAAGCACTGGTAGCTTGTGGTAGGAGCATGCATCCTGGCTTTGCTGATGCACAGAGGTCTCCACATGTGAGGAGCAGGACCTCTGCATACCACATTACTGCATAAGCACCCCTACACAGGGGTAGATCAATTGTGGACTGGGCACTAAGAGACCAAGTACAGTAAATGACAGTAAGAGAGAACCGACGTGTAGTATATGCATGAGGTAAGCCATGATGGGGTGTACATTAAAGGATTAGCAATGTACACCCCAGGTGCATAGTAAAGCACAAGGCTAAAGGCTGAGTGTCCTTATGCCTGAGAGGAAGTGCATCATTAATCCTTCAACACAACCCCAGCATGCCTTATTGCACTTATAAAATGGCTTGTAAAAACTGTATCAAGTGCAGGTCCCCTAGAAATGGGCTCATTCAGGAGAGTTTTTTTGAATAATTGATATATTATTCAACCCCAGTCAAGAATATATCAATACTGCCGCAGAGGCCACTCTTGCAATCATGAGTGGTTTGACTTACATTCCTATGGTATCTGAACTGTTCACCTTTGGTTTGTGGTTCTCATACCCTTAGAATGCATGTCTGATTATTCTTACAACCGTAAGAGAAGTCTCTGTGGCAGTATCAATATACAGGAGAGTCTCCTAGGGCCAGGAAAATGGCAGCTGTTGTGGAAGCTCAGCAGAGTCCAGAGTCCAGCAAGCTCTGGTAGGAGGCTATGATTTAAGGGCCAGCAAATCAGGTAGCTGCTGGAGAAGTGTGGCTGAGCCTGGTGAGCTCCAAGATCAGTGCACAACTCCTAGGGAAGGAAAGGGGTGATATCGGGGGAGCCTAGCTGTCACTCAAGGAAGCCACTGAGATGACTGAAGTACAGCAGAATTCTTCCAGGTTGGCTATAGGAATGAGCCGGCTTGACTGCTGAAGTGGATAAGGCATACAGCACTGGAAGAGTGTGAAGAGGTCGAAATATGAGGGGATGGGGCCTTGCCTATACAACAATCCTATTTCAGGCATTTTTTTTATGAGCTAGAGTAGCACATCACCAGATGACCTAGCACCTGAGGTCAAGCAGCAAGTGATTCAGCACCTGAAGTCAAGGAACGGGTTATCCAACACCAAGGTTCAGTGTGACAGGGTTGAATAAGATCCTGTCCCATTTGTTGTGCAGAGACAGTTAAACATAGGGATCTGTTCTATCCTCTCCTTTTCTGTCTCTTGTCTGTCTGGTTGCACAACCAAATGCTCTCATGAGACATAGGAACTGATCACTCAGACGGCCTTGCTATTCTCAGACTTCTGCTATCTCCCTGCCTTCACTTGCTGTTTCTTGCTGTTGCTATCTTTCCTTCCACCTTGCATATCTGCTGTTATAAAATATATATGAAACTGGGATCATTTGGTTTGTAATTGTATATAGTGATACTGTTGAAATGATTGCAAAAAGCTAGTTGGAACTCAGATGGTTAACCTTGAGATGCAGCACAAACTCTTTGGCAGAACATCAACAGGAGATTAGCTCTGGGACACCATATTCTATTTTGTTGCACCTGCAAGGAAACTAACAAAGTTCTGATACATTTTGTGAGAAACAGGATGCCTTTTAATAAGATGAGGTTGCAGAAGTTAAGTACCAGGCAAAGACTTATTATAAAAAGAGCAGCAATCTTTTGCTAGAGGGGGAGAGACTAAAACTTAGAATTAGAGATACCCTCAGATGAAGGCCTTTGTTTTCTCTGTTTGTATTGCCTTTATAAATAGTTATACTGAACAATTGTATTTATTTTACTGTTGAGAATAAAACGC
Source organism: Neoceratodus forsteri (assembly GCA_016271365.2). Lineage (NCBI taxonomy): Eukaryota > Metazoa > Chordata > Ceratodontiformes > Ceratodontidae > Neoceratodus > Neoceratodus forsteri. The sequence continues at coordinate 44,120,084 of JADMNL010000032.1, forward strand.
TACTTGCGAGTTTTATAACTGCTCCTGGTTTTCCTATGCTTCTGGATCTGTGCCTCGATGACAGATGTGTCAGACTAAGTGTGATTTACGCCGTGCATATTCTAAGCCAGGAGTTTTGTGTGGGGATACTAGACCTGGTACCAGGGAAGCATAGAAGAAAGGCAGGGATCCTGCAACAGCAAGCCCAAGAATGATTACCAGAAGAATGGCAGTCAAACTAGAAGTAGAAAAAAAGAGTCCAAACTGAGACTATACAGCTGGAACCAGTGATGGAAGAAGAAGAACATGCAGGGACAGAACCTGAAAGCTTGTCTGCCTTATTCAAATGGTGGGCTTTACAACAAAAAGAGACAGAGAAGCAGTGAAAAGAAGAGATGAAGCGACAGGAGCATCAGGGAAAAGAAGAGGAGAAGTGGAGAAAAGAAGAGCTATAACGACAGGAGCAGCAAAGGAGATGCACTGACAGGTGTGGAAAAGAAGAGAAGAGATGCAGTGATGGCTGGATGCCTTGTAAAGCTATCAAAGTTGGAGGATCTGGCATGGGTCCAGCACAACAACAAAACATAAACAACTTGAAAGACATTACACTTACAAAGCTGTGTCCTTCGGATGATACCGAAGCATATCTAACAACTTTTGAAAGGGTTGTTGCATCCTGCCAGTGGCCATAGCAGCAATGGGCAATCAGGCTGGTACCTTACCTGACAGGTAAAGCCCAACTTGCCTACAACAATATGGACACTGCACAGTCAGAAAACTATGACCTTGTGAAAAGAGAAATCCTGAAGAGATACGACATCTCAGGGGAGACCTACAGGCAAAGATTCCAGTCCCTGAAGTAACACTCAGTCAACAATCCTTGAGAAGCATTTGCCTGACTCAGAACTCCTTATTAAATGGCTCCAACCAGAGGGTAAAACAGTTCCACAAATCATCAACATATTTGCAATGGAGCAATTCAATATCCTGCCTCCAGACATGCAGTTTTGAGTATAAGAACACTGACCAGAAAGTGGGGAAAAGGCCGTTTCTCTGGCTGAGGACTGTCAGATGACCAGACAGACACCACAGCAGCAAAATAACAGCCAAGAACCGGTAAGACCCTGTTTTTTTCTGATTTAACTCCTGGTCAGATAAGAATTTTGGTGGGAGTAACAAATCTGCACCCAAAGGCTTTACTTGTTATAACAGTAACATTGCAAGAAAATGCAATAAAAATAGGGAGAGAAACACTACAGCAGATTTGGCATTAGCAAATTGGGGCTAGTATTTAACAGATGTCAAGGTGGGAAAGACTGAAACTTAGAACTAGAGATACCCTCAGATGAAGGACTTTGTTTTCTCTGTTTGTATAGCCTTTGTAATTAGTTATACTGAACAATTTTATTTTTGTATTTTACTGATAATGATAAAATGCTATTTGTGAATTTTATAACTGCTCCTGGTTTTCCTATGCCTCAATGACATTCAGCACCAGGTTACCCAATGCTGGAGGTCCAGCACTTTGATGACATAGCACCAGAGGTCCAGCACCAAGTTATCCAATCCCCAAGGTCCAGCGTTATGATGATCCAACACTGGAGGTCCAGCACCAAATTATTCGGCACCCGAGGTCCAACACCAAGTTATCCTGAATCCAGAGTCCAGCTGTGTGGCTAAAGTAATCCAGTCAGTATTTCAGAAGTGACCAGTGAACACAGAACCATAGAAATATATAAATTTATTGGCAGATAAGGACAACTCTGTCCATACAGTCTGCCCCTCTTTTCCCTGCCTATTCTGCCTCTGCAGACCCTACCTGGTCTCCAGCCACCTCCTCCCCCCTTGATACCAGTTTTCCTTTATATCTATCCCATGCATGCTTGATATGCACCACTGTTTTTGCCCCCACAACCCCCGCTGGAAGCTTGTTCCAGGCATCCACCACCCTCTCGGTGAAGAAATACTTCCACACATCCCTCCTAAACCTTCCTCCATCCAGCTTCACTGCATGCCCCTAGTTCTTGAGCACCTTTTCTGAAAAATGCTCTCTTCCTGTACCTTATTCAGCCCCAGGTATCTAAAGTTCTGTTTCATGCCCCCCTTCTCCCTGCTCTTTTTCTACCTTATTTGTTGCCCTTCTTTGGATGGACTCTCCCCTGTCTATGTCCTTCCTGAGATGTGGTCTCCAGAACTGAACACGGTACTCAAGGTGTGGTCTCAGTGATTGATACAGTGGTAACACCACCTCCCTCCTTTTGCTGCTGATACCCCTCCCTATGCGCCCCCTCATCCCACTGGCTTTCCCTACTGCTTTGTCACATTGCCTTGCCACCTTAAGGTCATCTGTTATGATTACCCCAGGTCCCTTGCCTGTTTAGTGACCATCAATACCTCCCCCCATTCTATACGCTGCCTCTGGGTTTCTGTGCCAGAAATCCAGCTACCATACCCTTGACTATTCCTTGAGTTCTCAGGTCTCTGTTCATTCTCTCCACCCCTTCCAGAGTGTCCACACTATAGCAGATCTTAGTATCATCTGCAAAGAGGCACATCTTCCCTTCCGGTTCTTCTAAGTGATCACTATAAAGACATTAATGAGGACTGGACCCAGTACTGAGCCCTGAGGAACCCTGCTGGTCATTCCCCCTTCCCAGAATAAGTGCCATTAACCACCACCCTCTGTCACCTATCCATCAGCCAATTATTCATCCAGTGTACCACCTTAGGTCCCACCCCCAAGCTTTTCAGTTTATTTATTTATTTATTTATTTTTAAATGAACTTCTTATGTGGCACGGTGTCGGAGGCCTTGCTGAAGTATAAGTAGGCCATGCCCACTGCTACCCTGATCTATTTCTCTGGTCATCCAGCCAAAGAAATCTATCAGGAATGTCTGACATGATCTGTCTCCCATGAATCTGAGCTGCCTTGGGTCCTGTAACCCACTGGTTATCTACCAGTCTTTTCTTTAGAAGTAACTCCATTGTTACAAGTTACACTGCACCCTAATTCTCTGCACAGATGGAGTGGGACTAGAACTTGGGGGGCTAAATAATCATTTGCTTGCTGTAACTGAATATTTTATGTTTACTGGGCATGACTGATGGACTTTTATAATATCACTGGTGATTAAGAGTACTGTATTTAAGTTAAGTTTGTATTTTGAACCAGTTTTACTTTAAAAGAAGTTTCCGATAAAAGGGAACTACTCACTTATTTTTGAAGGTGCCCTCAGCGATAGTTATTGTAACCATGTTTTAACAGTGAATTCCCGACCATAACTTTATAATTTTTACTCGTAATTTTGTGCAGGTGACAGCCAGCCTGACTGTATTAGAGCCCCGGCCATGATGACCCCCCCCCCCCTCACTCAAGCATGTAATGACGTGTGACCAGGGAGAGTGCGGGGGCTTGCTCCATTGAAATGAATAGGGCTCGATTTCTCTTGGATTTTTAAGCTCCAAAATGTACAGTAAGAGATTAATGAATGTCACTGCTCGACTAACAAGGGCCTTGCACAAGCTCATTCATTCATTCATTCATTCACCTGGCGCATAGGGTACGTTTTCTAGGGGACTAGAGAAGGGAGGGTGGCTGCTCCAGTCGCTGTTGGGGGGGGGCAGGATGGGAGGGCGGCATTGTGGACCCAGGGAGGTCAGAACACCATTCTCCATCCTGCCCCACACACACACATCAGCAAATGGGGAGCAGCTACCCTCCTCTCTAGTCTCTAGAAACGTCCCTCATATTTAGCTAGGGACTGAATGAATGAGTGCATGCTTACATAAGCACGTGCTCATTCATCAGCTCAGTTGGCTGCTGGTCATGAAGGGAGTGGAGGGCTGTGCTGGTGGCCCACTTGGTGTCTGGGCAGAGGGAGCAGGGTGGAGTAGGACTGCTTGATGGGTGGTGGGTGGGGGTCCACTAGACACTAGGAATTAAGATATATTTGATTTATACTGGGGCCAGCAATCAGCAGGGTGGGGGGGGGTCCACTAAACACCACAGAATTAAGATATATTTATTTATACTGGGGCTGATGATTGGCAGGGTGGGGAGTCCACTAGACACCAGGGATTTTATGACTTGGGAGGGGGGCTTGGATTTAATGATTTGGGCTGGGGAGGAGGATGGGGGACTGTTAATTTTCCTTGTTTTTTTTTAATTACATCCCCCCTTCCCAAATAACAAATACCCAAATATTTGGGCCCCCGAATAGAATATTCATTCAGACAAATATTCAAAATGTGGTATTCGCACACCCCTAGTCAGCACTAAGAGCCCAGCACCCAACTGTGGGGCTGATCACAATTTGTACTTCATGTGCAAAACCATTTTTTTACTTACGGTTTACTACAGTATAATGGATTGCATCAGGCTAAGTCTGCTGACATTTTCTGTAACTACAAATCCCAGAATCCCCTGTAGCTGACAGAGGAGGACTGCAGCTTCCTGAACTAGTGGTCTTGATGGAAGAGGGATGCTTGGATGTTGTGGCAGTCACAGAATTATGGTACACGGAGAACCATGACTGGGATGTCAGCATACCAGGGTACACAATCTAGAGGAGGGACAGGGAGGGTACAAGAGAAGAAGAAGGAGGAGCTGTCTACGTAAGGGAAGGGATCAAAGCAACAGAACTAAAGGGTAAACAGGGAGGAGAGGAGGCACTGTGGGTCACCCTATAATGGAAATGGCACCACAATCTGCACAGGGGTTGCATACAGACCCCCGTTTCAGGGGAAGGAAATGGACAAGAAAATGATAGAAGGCATCCTTAGGATAGCAGAAAAAGAGGTGATATTGTTGATGGGGGACCTGAATATGCCAGATGTTAACTGGAGCACTTTTGCTGTAGCCACATCCAAGAGCAGGGTCATTCTCAATGCCCTACAGGGGTCATGCCTCAGACAGCAAGTGTTGGAACCCACTCAGGAGGGAGCAATCTTAGACAAGGATGGAGAGAGGATCTCAGATCTAGAAGTGGGTAGCCATCTGGGAATAAGTGACCACCAAACAATGTGGTTCACGATAAACACAGCCGCAGAGTCAAGCCATACGAAAGTGAGGGTACTGGACTTTAGGAGGGCAGACTTTGTCAAAATGGGAGAGTGCCTCAGAAAAGCACTAGCAAGCAGGCAAGAAGGAGGAGTGGAGGAACAATGGGGAAACATCAAAACTGCCATCACAGAGGCAACAAGCCTTTGTGTGAAGCAAATAAACAAATCAAAACAAAAGAAAAAAACACTATGGTTTTCAAAAGAGGTGGTGGGGAAGATTAGGTAGAAAAAGATAGCATTCAGGAAGTACAAGGAAATACAGAAGGAGCAGGACAGAGAGCTGTACCAGTTAAAGCAGAAGGAAGCAGGAAAGGCAGTCAGAATAACAAAGGCCCAAACCGAGGAAAAGATAGCCAACTCGGTTAAGAAAGGATAAAACCTTTTATAGGTACATTAGGGAGGAAGAAAGACCAAGGGGGAATAGTAAAGGCTAATAAAGGGGAGGTGGGTGGGCAGAGGGACAGTGAAAGGGATACTGAGTGAATACTTCTGCTCAGTATTCACAAAAGAAAAAGAAGAGGAGGAGGAAGTACCTAATTGAAGGGGCGCAAGCCGTGGTTATGTGGGGAAGAGCTCCTCCCCCATCCTACTAAAACTTTGTAGCCGACTCCGCTCTGCTTGGGCGAACCGACTTCAGAGCATGTCACGCCGCTCGCTGCATGTCTGGTCCCCCCTTTCCATCTGGTCCTCCTCCTCCTGCTCCCTGCCGGTTGTTGCCTTGGTGGCCCTTTTCCGTCCTTGTTCTTCCTCCTGCCCCATTCCGTCCCTCCATCTTGTTGCCTGCTTTTCTTTGGGGGGGGGGGTTTGCTTACTGCGCCTCAATTCACCGCCATCTCGACTACCCTGGACTTCACTTACCTGCGCCTTCTCCTCCACATATTCTGTTCGCCTGACTCGTTCACTACCTCGCACCTCAAGTACCTCACAGTTGCTGCCGATACTGGCCCCTTCTACTGCTATTTCCTTGGGCTCCACCGAACGCTACTTTGTTCTGCTCCATTTGCTATACCGTCTGCCACCTGCCTCTGCTTGGAGCATTACCGGATTGCTGGCTCCTTCCTCCTGCTCCATACACCATCTCAGGACGCCGGTGTGCTGCAGCTGGTTTCTGTCTGCATGCCTTTGGCTCTTACCTCCAGTCTAGTATTCCCATGCCACAACGTCATGCTGCCGCCTCCTGTTCTCCTAGCTACATCCTAGTTAGGTGTTCTACTTCTAAAGCCGTAAACAACTGTTACAGGGCTGCAAGACTACCTGCCAGGAGTTCTAACTCAAAAGTTGTAAAAACTGTGTTCTGACTGCTTCTTTGCCTGCCTGGTGTTCTGTGGTTGTATCAAACTATTTCAAAGCTGAATAACTACCCGTCAGGAGTTCTACTTCTACTGCTTTCAACTGTTTGACACCTAAAATGCCTGCTAGAGGTTCTCATTTGACAGCAGTAACCCTGTTCATGTATGTGCCTCCTACATTACGCCTCTAGATGGCATCATAGCTCGCTGACTTTCTAATTACCCAAGGCAGTATTCTAATGCTCCTAAATTCTGGCAACTTATATTTGTTATTGCGCTGGGCTTCAATCCAACCTTCGTGCCCTCAATCTCTGGTTCCAATTTTGGGATATCAGTCTATCCTTCGTCTTTTCTACCTTCATTCCAATTATTATTGAAGCCTGTCTGTATAAACGGCTCCTGCATGCCTATGCCTTTACCGCTTTACTGACTTATGTCACTCACCCATGCGGACGACACTCATTTGGCACCGACAGTGGCCTCTCCGAGATATTTCTCAGGGTTAGCTGCTATTCTGCTTGCTTTACCAGCTGGCCTATGAGGGGTCTAGCTGCACATACTAGCTTACATGGGGCTAGCTGCTACTCTCCTTACCTTTCCAGCTGACCTTCGAGGGGTCCACTGCCGTGCTAGCTTCATGAGGCTGGCTGCTACTCTGCTTAACTTCGGGCTGACCTGCGAGGGGTCCAACTGTGTATATTGGCTTCCGTGGGTCTAGCTGCCACCCTGCTCCCATTACCGTCCGACTTTCATGGGGTCCAGCTGCTCCACATTTGCCTACTTCTATCAGCCATCGCATTTAATCAGGCCTGTGCCCCTGTGGGCTTGGAGGTACTTTGTTCCTATCTTTCATTGCACCATTATCGCCTGCTTCTACGTCCTGCCTTCACCCATTGGGCTGGGAGGTTTACCTACTAATCGCCTGCTTCTATGACCAGCCTTCACCCATCAGGCTGGGAGGTTTACCTACTTTGCTCTACTTCTGCCTTGCCCAGCTTGGGACCTGGAGATTCACACATTCTACTATACACCTTCATGCTGTCGTGTCAGCCAGCCAGAAGTTCCTTTACTATGGATTCGCATCTGGCCGTTTCTTCGTTCATCATCTGTTCTTGGATGCTTTGCCCTGCCGCTTCAGCCATGTGGAATTACTGCTACTTCACCCTTTCCAGGACACTTAGTTGAGCTTCTCCTGAAGACCTTCACTATCCTGATTGTGCTCTACCGCTTCTCGGACCCTGTGACAACGCTACTTCATTTGACTCACCCTCTTCAGTTATCACCATCTGAGACTCCTATGCTAGACTATTCAGGACTCATCAGGATATTCTTCAAGTCAGTTCTAGCCACGGTATCATCCTGGCTTGACCCATAGATGTCAACATTGTTACGCAACCTATTGGATCCACGATGCTATCCGATTCCCTTGCTTGTACCATTCTTCATGCCCCTCGCCTTCTTACGTACCTCATCTTGCAATGCTACTTTCCTGCTACTACGTCTGCTCCTGCAGCTTTATTCACTCTGTTAACTGACTTACATACAGGTCCACTTATTTATACTGCTTGCTCGTACTATCTACTTCACCCTTCCTGGGCCTAGAGGTCTTCCGACTAACTCACAGTTACAACTTTCTGTACTCCTCACGAGCTGGAAACTCATCTGACCTACTTCTACATATTCACTACATTCTCTACCTTCTGATGCTCTCTTCCCCTCTGGATTGGAGATGCCTACTACTCCATTCTCCCTATCAAGTGGCATGTGCCGGTTCTTGTGCTTCATCACCATGTCCTTCATTTGCTAACCTCGCCATGCTGGACTTGACTCAACAATTCTCTTTCTGCCGTGCATGCTGGGCCTCGATTCCTGGATCTCCTCTGCGAAGTCATCCTCACCTGCTGGAGTGCTTCACCACCTGCGCCTCTTCGCTTCCCGTTCATTTCAACTACGGATGCCACTCTATTTCACTCCTGCCTACACATGGACCCTCTAACTTGGGGTTTACTGGATGGATGCTTGCTCTATTCGCCCGACATGTCACGATTCCATATGTCTTCAGTTCTCCGTTTCTCTGGACTGGGTTCTACATTTTGGGGTTTGGATTAACCAATTAGATTATTTAGGATTACTCTCCTTTAGTATGCCCAGAAGGACGGGTAGGTCAGTAGCCATGGGTCCTCAGAGGTCCCTCCCCCAAGGGTTTTTTTCCTCTCCTGCGTGCTACTGGTCACACTCTCTGGAGTTGGAGGAGGTGATCATCTACTCAGATTATTAGGGGTGTATACCTACTAGACTCCTTCATCAGTCAGATATAGAATAATCGTTGATATCATTTTCTTTTGGGGGAGTCTCATAATAACACTAGACAAAGTTTCCTTCCTACAGGTGGAATACAGAGAAAAGCCAAAGCCATCAAATAATAAATGATTCTCAGTTCAAAAATCCAAACTCATTGATCATATTATCTGATTCATACATACTATAATCATTGACTTGACCATGTTCATGCTGAAGTACCTAATCACAAATCATTCCATACTACTAGTACCTAGCAACCATTGTCTACTTAACATCTGGCCTCTGTATCCAACAACCATCTACAACATTCAGCTACAGTATGTAACATAAGCACTGAGCTATGAAACACACATAATCCAATCAATAGAAGTACTCTGGATGGGGGTCGATCCCAGTCCTTTCACAGAAGAAAGGGTTCTGAAAGAACTCCTAAAACTGAAAGTGGACAAAGCAATGGGGCACGGGATTCACCCCAGAATTCTAAAAGAACTAAGGAGAGAACTAGTGACACCACTGACTACCCTTTTAACAAATCATGGGAGGATGGTGTGGTAGGTAAGAAGGATAAAACCTTTATAGGTACATTAGGCAGCGTAAGAAAGACCGAGGGAGGGATAGTGAGGCTTAATGAAGGGGAGGGTGGGTGGGCAAAGAGGGACAGTGAAAAAGCAGGACACTGAATGAATATTCTGCTCAGTATTCACAAAGAAGAGGATGGTAGGTACCTTATCCAATCAATAAAAGCACTCTGCATTGGGGGGGGGGGGGGTTGATACCAGTCCTTTCACAGAAGAAAGTTCTGAAAGAACTCCTACAACTGAAGGTGGACAAAGCAATGGGGCCCAATGGGATTCACCCTAGATTTCTAAGAGAACTAAGGGAAGAACTAGTGACACCACTAACTACCCTTTTTAACAAATCATGGGAGGATGGTGTGGCACCCAAGGACTGGAAGAGGGCGGATGTGATTTCCCTTTACAAAAGTGAGAACAAATCAGAGGCAGGAAACTACAGACCTGTTAGTTGGACCTCAGTGGTAGGGAAAATGATGGAATCACTTCTGAAAGAAAAACTGTTGAGCAGCTAGAGGCCAGCAGGGCACAGGACTCAAGGCAGCATGGATTCACAGTGGGAAGGTCATGTCAGATGAATCCAATAGATTTCTTTGATTGGGTGACCAACGTAGTAGACCAGGGAAGGGCTGTGGACATGGCCTACCTAGACTTTAGCAAGGCATTTGACACAGTCCCACACAAAAGATTAATAAACAAATTAGCCAGCCTGGGAGTGGGTTCCAGGGTGGTAGCCTGGGTAAAGAAATTGGTTGGACAACAGGACACAGAAGGTAATAGTAAACAGAGTCCACTCAGAAGAAATGGGTGGGTTACTAACGGGGTACTGCAGGGTTCAGTACTGGGTCCGGTCCTTTTTAATGTCTTTATAAGTGACGTTACAGAGGGAATGGAAGGAAAAGTATGCTTCTTTCCAGATGACACAAAGATCTGCAACAGGGTGGATACACAAGGGGGGGAGGTGGAAAGGATGAGAAGGGACTTGGCACGGTTGGAGGAATGGTCAAAAGTATGGCAGCTTAAATTCAGTGCAAAGAAGTGCAAAGTAATGCACCTGGAAAACAAAAACCCAGGGGAAGAGTACACAATGGGGTGGAGGTATTAACAACAACAAAAATGGAAAGGGACCTGGGGGTAGTCATATCAGATGACCTAAAGGTAAACAAGCAATGTGAGAAGGCAGTAAGGATGGCTGGGGGGATACTGGGATGTACAGGGAGAGGCATCACCAGTTGAAAACAGGAAGTTGTTATCCCTCTGTACAGACAATTGGCGAGACCCCATCTGAAGAACTGCATGCAGTTCTGGAGACCCCATCTCTGCAAGGGCATAGACAGGATGGAGGCAGTCCAGAGGAGGGCAACTAAAATGGTGCAGGGTGTGCAACAGAAGCCATACGAAAAGTGACTAAAGGAGCTTAATATGTATACCCTTGAGGAAGGGGGGAACATGATTGAAACCTCCAAGTACCTCAAGGGAATCAACAAAATCCAAGAGGGTAGCATCTTTCAGAAAAAGAGATGTGCAAAAACAATGGGACACAATTTGAAGATGGAGGGAGAATGGCTCAGGGGCAATGTGAAAAAGTATTTTTCACAGAGAGGGTGATGGATGCATGTAACGGCCTGCCTGAGGAGGTTGTGGGGTCAAAAACAGTGGGGGAGTTCAAGAATGCATAGGACAGACATAAAAGTCAATTCTGGTTGGGGGTAGGAAAAAGTAGACTGCTGGTTAACTAGGACCTGCAGCTTATCCAATAGGTAGGGAAATGAGTAGACTAGGTGGGCTACGTGGTCCTTATCTGCCATCAAAGTCTGTTTCTATGCAGCAGTGGGAGATTCAATAGCCTGCAATGTGGGTTTAAAGTTTTAATAAGCTCTGATCTATTGTTTGCTGGCTCTACTGTCCCCCACCCCTGGGCTGGGACACTCGGCCTACTAAGGTCATACTGTGGGGTGAAGGAGACAGCACCAGACAGTCAAGAGGCATCATTAGTGTTAGTACCTTCATGTCTGCCCTCCTGGCCAAGAGAAAAAGGTACTATCAAGCTGGTGGGCAACCCAAATAAGAGCAGGCTCAGAAATAACATGTCGCAGGAGTAAATAAAATAATATTATAGAAATAAAGAACTTGCTTCTCCTTGAATTTATTGTAAAAACTGGAATACAAGATGAGAGAACATTTCATAGCCAGCCAGAGTCTGCAGTCAATGAAGTCATTCTACAGGTGACTCGGCTTTGAGCAATGACAAGAAGAATGGGAACTTCTACTTCAGAACATTCAGGCAACGTATTTTCATCAAAAACCTGTTTGCGAAGGGTCACAGAGTTGCTTCCTGACTGGCTGAATTCACGTAGTTCTCAGTTGGTCAAGTTACTTTTATTGCATAGAAGGAGCAGAGTGGTTTTCTAGACAGCATCCTTCACTGGAAGATTGCCAAGTGTTACAAGGATATGTCTTGTAATTCCTTCTACAGGGACATGAACTTGGGGCCCTATCTAGCAACTTGCTATGCGTCATTTATCTTATGTGACAGTTTGCATTGCAGTGTCTGGAGGGGAAACAAGTGCATAGAAAGCAGGTACAATCTTGCTGTGCAGAATCAGTGTGGAATGGGAATGTCCCAATTCACCCTGTCCACAAACATTTCTATAGCTTTTAGTCTTCAAAGGGGACATCCAGCACATTTTGCCATGCATCAAAATGGGTAACCATCTCCAGTCAACAAAACGGTAAACAAACAAGCATGCAGAATATTCAAAGAAACTGTCTAAGATTATTACAAGGGCTTTTTAAATGCCACCATCCATTAGCAAATATTGGTGAAAGTCTGTTGAGCTATAAAGTGACATTTTTCACATGGTTCACATCAGGAGGGAAGGCATAATAAATTGGCCAGAACAAGTGGCCAGCTGATCCCTTCCACTTCATGATCTGCCAGCTCCGTCTCCACGCTCAGACGTTTTGGGATTTCTACCTAGGGAGAGGGCTGGGGCATGCCCCATTAAAGTCCACGGGGCACTTTTTCAAACTCATTTTATATGTGTTAAAATCGACCTTTGATATAATAAATGCTACCGATTATGTAATAGGTAAGGGACTGTGGCATTTAAAATGCCCTGGTAATAATCTTAGACATTCTACTTAACTGGTGTTCATGAAGAATGGTGCTTCTGCCACCAAGGGGCTCTAGTGACATGACATCACCACAAAAGTGATGCTCGAGTGGCTCAGTGATGTTACCAGAATGCAGATGTAGCAGAATAGGGCAGTTCTGCATGAACACAAGTATTTTTTTTATAATACACTGTTATGCCATTTTGTCGCACCATATTAAAATAATCATTACCTTGGAGTTGAATGTACGTTGAATGGGTTTCAGTCCAGGAGAGGACATTTTGAAGCAAACTGGCAAGTGTATGCATACAATTCCCTGGTTTCTAAAGAAACCATTCTTCGCATTCTAAACATATCATTCTGCATGGTTGCTGTGCAGAATTACTTTTCTTGAGGGAAAAAGGCAAAACAGCCTAACAATACATTATAAGTAGAATAACAGACTGGAAATCATCAATAACAAGTCCATATTATATGGATAAGCCATATAATAGTACTTAAAGCCATCTCAAATATTTCTCATAATACTACAGTTGGATTCCTTATAATACTATTATTCAGAGCTCGTAATGGGTAATACATTTGTTAGGGGATAGGCAACAGAGGGTGGTAGTAAATGGAGTTCACTCTGAGGAAGGGAGAGTGACCAGCGAGGAGGGTGCCTCAGGGATCAGTGCTGGGACCGGTTCTCTTAAATGTCTTCATAAGTCACATTACAGTGGAGCTGGAAGGGTAGGTCTCTCTCTTTGTGGATGACACCAACATCTGCAATAGGAGGGCAACTAAAATGGTGCAGGACCTGCATCAATAGTCCTATACGGAGAGACTAAAGGACCTCAATATGTACACCCTGGAACAGAGAAGGCAGAGGGGAGATATGATAGAGACCTTTAAATAACTCAAGGTGGTAAATAAGGTACAGCAGGGGGGTATTTTGCAGAAGAAAGGTGCTCAAGAACGAGGGGACATGCTATGAAGTTGGTGGGGGTAGATTTAGGAGAGATGTTAGGAAGCTCTTCTTCATGGAAAGAGTGGTGGGTTCCTGGAACAATCTTCCAGCGGAAGTGGTAGAGGCAAAGATAGTGGCGAGGTTCAAGAATGCATGCATGGGATAGGATAGTCTAGGCACAAGGGAATCCTAGTGGAAAGGAAGGGGGGGGGAGAGAGAGAGACAGAGAGAGAGATCAAGTATGGTCTGTAGTAACAATGTAGGTAGGGAAAAAAGAGCAGACTGTGGGGCTCAAGCAGTCCTTATGTGCCATCAAATTCTTTACATTTATGTTTCTATGTAATCCTTTCATTCTGAGCTCTCAACAATAGTATTACAAGAAATAACCATGTCCGTGTGCTGCACACGTCCTCGTGGTCTGCGCGAGCCACCTTTTACTGCAACTGCCATGTACAGTAAAAGCCAACTCACCGCTGACTACAAAATCATCAAACACCTACACAGTAGTCCCATTGTTTGTCCCCAATCAAACACACACGGTCCCCTCGATGGTGTAATACAGCGAGAAACACACACGGTCCCCTCGATGGTGTAATACAGTGAGATGCCGAGTCATGCCACACTACGCTGTCAAGGAAAACGACCTGTTGTCCGCTGCCATAACTGCCACATGCATCCTTATTGGACAAGGGGCACCCGAAACACATTTTTTCCGTTTGGTTTTTGCACTGTGAAAGCGTCCGCAAGGAATCAACAGATATGTAGTGATGTCACAGACTGGGGACACCTACCCTTTCACCTGCCTCACCTCCCCCACCCAGTTCACTATTTATTTATTTATTTCATTTTTTTATTATTTGAACAACATTCTGGAGAATGCATGGAACCAAGGTTTTTAAATGTAATGTGACTGTCCAGTGCTGATTAGGTAAGCACGCAACTCCAGCAATGGCAGTAGTGGTACCCTTACAATGTTGTGGGACTAAAAAAAAAAAAACACAAAGAAACAGAAAAGGAAAAATTGGTTTGTGTGGCGATAGCTACAGGATCTTAGAAAAGAAAGTGCACTCTGTTACAGTTTACCAGTGAGACTATAGTTGGGGGAAGGGCATTTAGTAAATTAAAAAAGTGAGTTTCTTGGATCTGTATGTAACCCCCCCTGAAAATGGGGGTTCCCAAAAGTCCCCTAATAGCTTACCTAAAGGCCCCAGCCTGGGTGGTGTTCGGCATTTAAGCCGCCTATTTGTGAGTGCTTTTAGAGCCTCTGGTACTGTCTCTAAGAGCTGTCTGCTTACAGGCAGGGCTGGAATCTAGGGGGACTGGTGGTTCCTTGCTTGAGTCCTGCTCGAGCTACTGACAAAGTGCTCCGTTTCTGCCGTCGCTAAGTGAGCAGAGTGAGCACTACCCAGGAAGGCAACTGTTTGGTAGTGATCTGTTAGAGTGGTGATGAAAATGTGGATTGTCTAACCTGCTTTTCTTGCAGCTGGGACTTTGTGTGCTTTGCCCCTCTATTTTGGATCTGGACTGCAGATTAGATCCAACCAGGAGGGAAGGGCACCTAAAGTGGAGTATTGAGCGACCAACCAGGATCATCCTTAGACTCTCTCAGGAGCCGGCTAGCAATGGGGGATATAGCCAGTAATTGAGAAGTGAAGTTCTGGACTATGGCACCTTTTCGCACCAATGGGAGAAGCTTTGAGTGACTGGCAACTGAAGTCCACCAACTGGGTCGGGTGGTGCTCAACTGTAATTCCCTGCCTAATGGCTGAGAAGGCAGATCTGTTGTGGCCGTGACTGGGGAAGGAGCTCCGGGCTTCTGCACTGCCGAGTTTTCACGTGGGAAGCACGTGTGGAGGCTGAAAGTCAGGCGGCATGTTTGCCGTGGTGATTCGGACTGAATCTGCTGTGTTTGGAGGAAAGGAGAGGCTGTGTAGCCAGGAACCAGGCTTACCCTGTAGAGGACTGAAGAAACTGTTTCATCACGCTTGGTCTGTCAGGAGAGTGAAGCTGCATCGCGAACTCCTGGGCTGGCAGTAAGTGTGAACGGGATAAGAGAGCAGCTGCCTGGTATGGTAACCTTCTTTTACATATAAATGTGTGGGGTGTGTTTTGATCACAGAACCGTGTTCTCCTGCTGTGTGAAAGGCGTCCAGCCAAAACTAGTGAGTGAAGAATCAGGGTAGCTCCCTGCCAGCTGTACCACTGAAGTGCAAGTGTTTCTTCTGATTTTCTTTCTTGATACATGAACTGAGCCAACCGGCTCCGGATTACAAATTGGGTATTGTATAAGTGTTTTCCATCTCAGGGCCCCAACCAGCTGCACCGATCCTGGCCAGCCCCCCTCCATCTTGGGTACCCAAGGAAAGTGACAATTAGGGACTCTAACATTGTGCACAGTGCTGTGAATATTAGTGTGATTGATCTAATTAACCTGATTTCCCCCTGCACTTGTTGCCATCCCCTAAATAAAATTAGATCTGGTTGTTTCAGCAAAGTTACACTGGCTAAGATATGTGTTTGTGTTGAACTATCGTACAGTGGCTATTGTATTGCATCATCTTGCTTTACAGGGGGTCCCCAGAGTCAAGCTGACCGAACCAGTCCTGGGGGTAAGTGTATACTGTGAAAGTACTTCTGATCTATTGTGTGGGCCACTAGTGAGTAGAAAGAGGGGTTGCAGTGTCCCAGAGAGCTGTGACCAAGTCATACTAGACAGTATTAACCCTGACCTCTAGGTGGAGGCACTCGCCATTGGACCTAGGCCCCTCAACCTGTCAGTAGTCAGTCAGGCAGGGGTAGTAGCCCTTGGGATAGTGCCACCTGGGGGTTACATGTATATTACAAAAAATAACAGATAGGAAACTGTCTTACTCAGCCAAAAATACCACCTTAAGGTTCTGGTGACACGTAGAAGCCTCCTGAGCTTCACTCTCGAGGTTCCCCGTCACCAGAACCTCTTGATGGTACTATAGGTTCCCTGTCACCAGAACCTCTCGATGGTACTATAGGTTCCCTGTCACCAGAACCTCTCAATGGTACTATAATCTTGAAATACACAGTTCCCTATCTATCATTCTATTTGTAATTCCACCAGGAGAGTCTGGTAAACCATGAAAGCAAAACTCGAATGATTTTTCAAATGATTGAATGAATGTCACTGAAATCACCAGATGGAGTGACAAGCTTTGTTACTGATGGTTTCCTATGTGTTTCTGCTTTTGTAATATATGGAGCTCTCTAAACATTTCATCCAGTAACAGCATTGCTCCGATATCAGAACGATGGTATTATGTTTTTTTTATGCAACTGATTATTCCTTATGGGTAAAATGGCCTAATATATATTTCAAATAAATAAATTGTAGCCATCCAAGCTATGGTCTATACTCCCAAACATTTCCCCCAGCGTTAACACCAATATATTTTGCCCTACTAGTCCCATTCAGCAGTGCACCAACACAATTAAACAACATGAAAGGGTGCTACATCAGCTTAGCAAGGAGAGCATAAGGTGCTATGGAATTGTGTTCATAACTGAAGGCCAATATGCCTTCATCCTACTGATGACTCACTTATCTGTTGAGTGGCCCAATATAGTCACTTCCCTCCTGAATGAGAAACCTCTATAACCAGATGTACACGCCTACACAAGCAGACACTGGAACTTTGCCATGTGAGGATTTGGCTTACCCATAGAGGAACAAAAAAATTACCCTCTGCACTGCTGTCTGGAAAGCCACATCAGAAAGGGATCTGTGCCATATGTACGAAATACAATATATGTTTATTGGTCTGGATGGAGGGCTACATAAACATACAAGAGTGTTGCCTTGTGCATTCTTAGTACAAGAGAACTGCGAACCAAAGGTGAGCAGTTCTGACATCTTAAGTTCACAGGAGGCAACCCACATATCCATGAAAGCCCCACACCCGCCCATATACAGTAATTACTATAGACTGTGCTAACTTTTTTGAAGGTGTGAGCAGCTAGCAAGGAGCTGGTTACTACAAAACAGTGCCTTAGGCCCTGGACACACTACAGGACAGTGCCTTGCAAGATCCGAGGCAGCATGGATTCACTGGGAGGAGGTTATGTCAAACAAATCTGATAGATTTCTTTGACAGGGTGACCAGAGAACTAGATCTGAGTGGAGCGGTGGATGTAGCATACCCAGATTTCAGTACGGGTTTCGACTCCGTTCCACACAGGAGACTCGTAAACAAGCTGGGGAGCCTAGGAGTGGGACAACAGATAGTAAGATGGGTAAGAAATTGGTTAGGGGATAGGTAACAGAGGGTGGTGGTAAACGGAGTCCATGCCAAAGAAGAGAAGGTGACCAGCAGGGTGCCACAAGGATCAGTACTGGGACTGGTTCTTTTTAATGTCTTTATTAGTGACACTGCAGAGGGGCTAGAAGGGTAGGTATGCCTTTTTGCAGATGACGCTAAAATCTGCAATAGGGTAGACACTCGGTGGGGGGGTGGAAAAGATGAACAGGGATCTAAGGAAGCTTGAGGAGTGGTCAAGATTGTGGCAACTAAGTTTCAATGCGAAGAGATGCAAAATCATGCACTTGAGGCACAGAAACCCAGGAGCAGAGTACAAAATGGGGGGAGTGGTACTGGCAATCACCAAACAGGAAAAAGACCTGGGAGCAATCAGATATGATGACCTAAAGGTGGTCAAACAATGTCACAAGGCAGTGGGTGGAGCCAGTGGGGTGCTAGGGTGCATAGAGAGGGGTATCACCAGCAGAAAGTGGGAGGTGGTAATACTGCTGTATAAATCATTAGTGAGACCTCCCCTGGAGTATTGTGTCCTGTGCTGGAGATCACATCTCTGGAAGGACAGACAGAGTAGAGGCAGTCCAGAGGAGGGCACCTAAAATGGTGCAGGATTTGCATCAAAAGCCCTATGAGGAGAGACTGAAGGACCTAAATATGTACACCCTGGAGGAAAAGGGGGGTGTTATGGTTGAGACTTTACGGGTATAAATAAGATTCAAGATGGAAGTCTTTGTAAGAGAAATGATGCTCTAGAACAAGGGATCATGTTATGAAGCTGGAGGGGGTAGACAGAGGAGATATGAGAAAGTACCTCTTCATGGAAAGAGTGGTGGATGCCTGGAACAGCCTCCCAGAGGAGGTGGTGTGGGCAAAAACTGTAATGGGATTCGAGAAGGCATGGGATAGGCATAGGGGAACCTTAGTGGTAAGGAAGGTGGGGGAGAGCCGAGATCAAGTAGGGTCTGTGGTGTTACAGTAGGTAGAGAAAATGGGAAGACTAGGTGGGCCAAGCTGTCCTTATCTGCCATCAAACTCTATGTTTCTATGAAAAATGATAGCACAGTACTGTGAGCAAGAAAGTTCCTTAGCACAAAATATCTAAGAAATGAGTGCTGTTTCATTTAGAGCTACCGTTTAGATTTTTTATAATCAACAAAAAAAGGTAGAAAATTCATTTTGTATTTCACCTTTTCAATTAAGAAATGTGAATAATTTTAAAACGAAAAATGATAGTATGGTACTATGAGCGCGAACGTTGTTCAACATAAAGATATGTACAAAATGAGTGGTATATATATATACATATACACACACACACACACACACACACACACACACACACACACACATATGTATACACACACACACACACACACACACACACACACACACACACACACACACACACATATACACACACACACACACACACACACACACACACACACACATACACACACACATACACACACACACACACACACATATATACACACATACATATATACATACACATACACATACACACATACCTGTTAGATTTTTTTTTTTTTTTTTTTTTATACATCACTTGTGAGATGTCATAATAACATTAACCTCTCATGAAGATAAATAAGATACCTTTAATCAGGCCATGTCATAACCCACGTATGTTATGTATTATACAGTTTAATTTTCCCCATAAAGCTTTTTCTTCCCAGCCAAGTTTGTCCTTTTAGGGATATACCGTAGTCCCAGGAATATACCCCGCAGTAACGAGCCGGTTATCCTCAGGTAGATGCACTTTATTGACGACATCTTGACGGTGTGGAAGGGCAGTGAATCAGAACTTTAAGTTTTTAGAGAGCAGCAACTGCAACCCCAGGCTCAGTGTTTGTGTGTATCATACAGAGATCAGCTTTTTAGATCTTATCATTAAGAAGGATGGGAAGGGTGGAGTCATTAGTGACTTATACTGAAACCAGACCGACAGAAACACCCTCCTCTTGTCAAGCTGTTGCCACCCAGGACACGCAATCAGGGGTATCACCAAAGGACAGGTAATCAGAACCAAATGGAATTGTGGTTCTGAAGAACTCTAAAAGGGCACCTAATCAAAGGCTGTACTGGAGGGGGCATTGTGCAAACATTGTGTGCACAGCCAGAAGAGAAGTGGACAGTATCCCTACAGCACGGGTACCGAAAAATAAAAAAAAAAAAAAAAAAAAGGGTGCCAGAGGAATCAGGTGAAAGGCAAATTAATTTTGTCTCCACATTTCAACCCACGATCCAAAGACATAGGGGACATAACAAAACAAAACAAGCATTTGTCAATGCCGAATGTTTGCTTGCTGATATTAGCATTGGACGTGCAGGAGTTAGATGCAGAATAGGAATGGCAGTGAAGTATTTCAATCAATCAAAATCTTTATTTTGCCAGGCAGAACAGCATTGAGACAAGCTCATTTACAAGATGGACCTGGGGCAAAACAGTTGCCAACAGGGTTAAGACATAACAGGTTGAGTGAACGTACATAACAATTAAATAGTAATAATAACAACATCATAACATATAACTATCACATGTAACAAGATACTTCCACCAGAACATAGTAATAGGTTCAACAGGAGGTAGTGCCATTTAAATACAATTGCATAGATACAGATATATGGACGTAAGGTAATGAGCTAAAGTTTATACAGTAAACATCACTGGAGGAGTCATAGTGAGCAGGAGTGGCAGTTCCTCTAGCATCAAAGTGCAAAGAAGACTGCAATGTAAGAGTCCTTTGATAAGTACTATAGGCATGGCCTGGCAAGTGGGGTGGGAAAGGAAGGGGAGTGGGGAATAGGGAGTGGGGAAGGAAGGTCAGATGAGATAGGAGAGGAATGGACATGATGGCCTAGGGAGGAAGGACTGTTCTAAGGGAGAAACATGACAGATGCCACAGGCAATGGTTGAGGTTTAAGTACATGAATTTAGAGCAGTAACAAATCGTGATGCTAAGACCTTGACTTGAAGCAATGACAGACCTCGGAGAAGGTCCTCAGGACAAGGATTTGAAGAGGGAGAACGTGACAGGGGAAGCGAGCCTTAAGGTTTTCTGGATCTTATTCCAGACGTAGGAAGAGAAGCTTATTGAGGTTCTACCAAAGCGTGTTTTAATTTTAGGGATAGCCAGAGATAAGACGGTAAGACTTCTGAAACAATAGGCACTAGGGATGCAGGGAGTTAGGCAGCTTGTGAGGTACTGAGGTAATTTATGAGTGATTGGCTTATATGTCCATAGAATATCATTATTTTGCCTCCTGAAGCTAAGGGAGCTCCAGCCTACGGAAGAACAGAGGATGCAGTGGTGCGTGTCATAAGGGGCATCCAAAATGAACCTAAGAGATCTGTGGTATAGGGTATCAAGCTTGGAGAGAGCTGTACTAGTACTATGGCAATATAGGAAGTCCGCATAGTCTAGGAGAGGCAAGAAGATAGCTTGGACTAGGAGTTTTCTAGCTTACTGGGTTAGTGAGTGCTTGATCCTGAACAAAATACCGAGCATTTGACGCAGTTTCTTAGTGAGTTCTTCAATGTGATCAATGAAGGACAATTTGTAGTCAGTCCAGACCCCCAAGTATTTGAATTGTTCCATGAACTCCAGAGCTTCTCCCAAAACTCATGTCAACCCCACCTCCACCCTGCAAAGATGGACAGGCACTGGGGTGTACCTTTGGGTTATCGCCCATAACGCTCATGGCATTTCACCTCACCCTATCCTGCAGACACCAACAAGTGTTGAAGTGTGCCTTCGGGTGTTCGGCTTTACAGTCACCCCATTTCATAAGGACATCTGCTGAAATAGGTGCAGTATAGGAGAATGGGTCACTCTGGGGCCGAAGAGTCCAAGGCACACCTCGATGCCTGTCACTGGCTTCAGGGTGGGGGTGGAATGGTGTGAGCATTACAGCTGGCAATCCAAAGGCACACCTCTGATGCCTGTCAGTCTGTACAGGGTGGGATGTTACGATTAGAAACCCTCATGCCCCGGGCATTTGTTGGTATTTGCACTACAAATTTTCAACATGGCCTTTTTGTGACCCCCACCTCATGAAAGCATTTGGAGCCTCTGCTCATGAACAGTGGCACTGTGATTTTGTTAATCTGTCCCAAACGTTGATTTCCCACAATGACCGCGCCATTCTGCGCCAGATGTGCGAAAACACAGATCGGGCAGGATGTGAAAGATGACAGCTGTACTGTTCATAAGGAGGTGTGCAAAATTGACAATGTTGACAATTTTGAGTGAAACTATTACAAATTCTCAGTTACAAGTGTGCGTGGAAACTTCACAATGCACACTCATAACATAATCATTTTATGGACGTTTGTCGCCAAATTTTTTTAACGTAGGCATTTTAGGACCTCTGCTCATGAACAGTGTCACTGTGATTGTCTTAATCTGTCCCGAACACTAATTTCCCATAGTGACTTCCCTATTCTGCATCGGAAGTGTGATAACACATTTTGGCCAGGATGTGAAAAATGACAGCTGTACTGTTCATAAGGAGGTATGAAAAAATTTCAACATTGAAAATCTAGAGTGAAAATATTACAAATTTGCAAAGTTACGAGTGTGCATGGATACTGAGCAATGCACACTTGTAACAGTCATTTTTTGGAATTTTTTCACCAAATTTGCAACATAGGCTTTTTGAGAGCCCACCTCATGAACAGTAACACTGTCATTTCATTAATCAGTCCCGAAAAGTGATTCTGTGCAGTGACCACGAAATCACCTTTTGGGACAGAATAACCAGATGACTGTGACCGAATTCATGAGATGGGGTCCCACGAACCCTATGCTGAAAATTTGGTTCCAAAAATTCATGAGAATGGCCGAGATATCCACATAAGTTGGAAAAAAGCCAAAGACATTTATGCCATTAAACAGCTTACCAGCATTTCTTAAGTTTGCGGTCGGCTTTGAAGAGTGCAGACATGTTCCCAGTCCACCGAAGATCGTCACACCGGGCTCCGGAGGCAAGTATAGGAGTGAGGGGTATGGGGAGATGGGGTGTACAAAGGGTGGGTGTGGGTTGGGGAGGGGCACCAGACTCAACAAGGGACTATTTTTTTTTTTTTTTTTTTTAAACAGGTAAAAAATAAAATAAATAAAACAATGCGGGAAGGTTTTCTTTATTTATAGATGGTTTGGTACGCTGGGGTGGGCTTCAGCGTGCCACCCAGTATTTCTTGGGGGCTCAGCAGACAGGAATTGGGCACCCTGTCAGCACATACAGAGTGTTGGGAGGGCACATGAGCCGAGGGGGATTGGGCACCCCCTTGGCACACAACAAATGTGGGGGGCATTATGCCGATGGGGATTGGGCTCCCCTGTTGGCAAATGAATTTAGGAGGGGCATGCTGACAGGGGGACTGGGCACCCCCGTCAGCTTTTATGGTGACGGTGAGAGGTGGACAGTGATAGCTGCCACCAAGTGAAATTAAAAACAAATGCAGGGACATTATGCCGACAGGGATTGGGCTACTCTGTCAGCAGATGAACTGGGGAAAGGGCATGCCAACAGGGGGACTGGGCACACCTCTTGGCTTTCATGGGGACTGTGAGAGGCGGTGGCTGTCCATTGACTTCTGTGGGGACTGTGAGAGGCAGACAGCAAAGCCACTGCCATGTTTATTGAAAGGGGACACCAGAAAAGACAAGCTGTAATTTGCTGCTGCAATCAGGGACCGCCCCAGCAGCAAAAAGCTGATTGTTAATGACGGGGCACTCCCTGATTGTAGCAGCAAGTTCCTTTCAAGTTGGTGGCATGCTACACTACTGCTGTCATGGACAACCTGCTCCTCCATTGGCGCCACAGAGACCAGACCCACAATGGACTGCTGACACTGGCTACAATACTGCCGCACCTCACAACTCGCTACTACAAGCAAGCTGACGTAGTAGGTTTCTTGTGCATGCACGCAAGCAAACATCAAAAACGGCACATTGCAGGTACTGATCTTGGGCTAAGGGATCGAAGAAGTACCCCACCAAGACTAGTATACAGAAGAGGAAACAGAGATTTTGTAATTCATTCATTGCAACCCTTGGATGACACACTCAGGATGTGGCTACCTCAGAGAACTGACGGGTGTTCAAAATGTGGCAACTGTAATTAAGAAACACAGAAACATAGAATTTGATGGCAGATAAGGACCGCTTGGCCCACCTAGTCTGCCCATTTCCTTACCTAATGGATAAGCTGTCAGTTTGTAAGTACAACAAAAACATTTACAAACATGAGAACAGGGAGAGAAACAAAGGACCGGGGGTTTATTACCTGTGCAACTGGGGATGCAATATTCTTATGTATATGTACATGTGGGTTTTTCTGTATTGGCAAGACCAAGACACAGTTTAAAATAAGAACAGGGGAATATATTAGAGCCATGGAGCCAGGCCCCTGGGAAAAGTAGAGACTCTGGGGCCCCTATACAACTGCATACAGTAGCGTGTCAGGCAGTCTGGGCCCCTCTTCGGTGCCAGGCCCCGGGAATTATCCTCTGCTCCCCCACCCTCTCAAGGGCCCTGCATGGAGCAGGAGGATGAAATGAATGTATTATGCATCTCAAGAAAACTAGAAACAGAGAGGAACACACATTTTGGTTCATTGGTAGTGAGAAACCAACTCAAAACAGTAGGGGAGGTGATATGACACGTTATTGCTGAAACGTGAACAGTATTTAGTTTTGCATTTAGAGTGATGGATGCCCCAGGTTTGATCAAGAGACTGGAAGTTAAAACATTCTTTTGAAAAAAAAATGTGAATTTTGTAGTAAGGGGCCCCAAGTACAGATAACAAGAATTTTACATTTCTCACTGTCTTCACCCCTCCTCTGCACCAATGCAGTGAATTACCCCCATATGGATTGACTAATACGCTTGCTTGAATTATTTTAAAATTAAAGATATCACTATTTTCTTACAGCCATAGATGTATAACTTCACCCCCCCAACCATGCATGCAAGTATAGTTACTGGACTATGTGTTCGGTCTCAAAACCACCATCGAGTGGGAACACATGTATTTACTGATTCTTATGTTGACACACATTGCAACTTTTGCCCAGCCGGGGGAAAATGAATTTGTACGAGCTTGTATTCAATTCATCTGCCACACATATCTGTTTTTACTTTACAGGATGGTGAAGAATTATTCTACGGAATCTGGAAGCATACAGCAAGGAGTTCTTTGGCAATATTATATATATTGGGGATTCCAGTAAATAATTTGGCTGGATTTGACAATTTGCCCTGGCAAGGTTATACATTCAAATACACTGAATTGTGATCTCCTCTAATTGTTGTGGTGTATTTTGTTCCAACACCAATTTTAATAGTATGCCCATGGTCTGTTTTTAACTTGTGTTGGTTTTAGTCTGCACTGTTTATGGTATTTCTAGCACCTTGCACTTTTCACTGGATTGAGTCGCACATTTATGATTTTTTGGGGTCCTAGTCCTTTAGGAGCTGCTGCTTAAAGGGAGTCTACCACACACAATCAACCCTTGAAAAAGCGCACTCTGCATGAAACATGTAAGGCAGCATGATGTAAGAGAGGGCTCTGCTTTGATCAATGGATACTGCCGTTCTTTGTTGAGAAGCTGCTGAGTATCTATTTGTTTGTATGCACCTGCACCGGCGAGCACTTTGCAAAAAATAAACCAGGAGCATTTTAAAGGTACCGTGGCTCTGCTTTCTTTATTGCTGGAAACATATTCAGTATAGACTGTCTTCAGGTTTAATTGATGCTGGCTTTTCTTGCCTGCAGTGTGTGTAATATATATATATATATATATATATATATATATATATATATATATATATATATATATATATATATATATATATATATATATATATATATATATATATATATATATATATATATATATATATATATATATATATATATATATATATATATATATATATATATATATATATATATATATATATATATATATATATATATATATATATATATATATATATATATATATATATATATATAATTTTTCCCCATAAAGTTATTTCTTCCCAGTCACGTTTGTCCTTCCAAAGATATACTCTGTTCCCAGGAATATACCCCACAGTAACCAACTGGGTAACCCCAGTGCTTGCCCTCCATGGCAAGGTCACCAGGGAAAAGGCAGTTTCCTGCCCCCTGTGCGGACTGGGATCCCATCCTGGCAGGCACAAGGACCGAGGAGATCAGAGGCCCAGACAGTCATTTAGACAGACTTGTTTTTTTCCCCCTATGGTAGGTTCCTCCCATTTCCCCCAATGTGAATGCAGTCATTCTGCTGGCCCCATCTGCTCACAACACATCCCCTGTGGCAGAAGAAAGGTTCCTTCCCCAGCCACAGGGGTCGCTGTGGCATCAGAGCTCACCACCGACCCTCCCAAGTCCTGGCTCACTGCCATGTTACAGCTGCCTAAGCCTGGCCTGTCTCCCAATACGGCAACCCGGGTTCGCTTCCAAACCCGGGACATCAGCATTGCAATCCGATGTGCCACTGCTGGGCCCTTGGGGTGGTCCTGGGCTTTTATGTTTTCCAGACTCTGTGGCTACCTCTACAGTAGTAACGTTGGAGATTTTCTCTGGGACAGACTGTGATTGAGGTTGCAATGACCTACAGCGCAGTCAGTGACAGACAATTTTCAGAGCACCCGAAATTCCCGCAGCTGTGGGGGAAAAAGCTGGTGCAAGTACATTGTCACTTGCGGAGCCACAGTTTTTCCTACAGCCATGGTATTTTCAAAGGTGGAACCAGTTTCTGACCGGTTCCATGATTTACTGCAGCTTGCGGCTGTTTTTTTGATGCAGCTCTAGGAAACTGTTTTGCCTGGTGGGACTAGGCATAACATCTCCCGCAGCTACACCGGCTAAAAATATGAATCTACTCAAGGGCTGGGATTTTGTCCCCAGCACTGGCTGTGGGTTGGGACTTAGTCCCAGGCAGGCTGAAAATCCACCCCAGTGTCTGTTCCTTGGGGAGCCAGCACCAGACTGAACTGGAAAAAGGGGCACTGGTTCCGTTTTATGGCTGCAGTGGGTGGAACTCACTCCCACCCCGTGGGTCACTATTTTTGCTGCGGTTGCCCGCCGTGCTCAAGATGGCCACCAATGTTTAGTGCGCATGTGCGAGTAGTTGCGCATGCAAGACTGCACCACGGCCATCATTTTTAATTTTTTAACCAGGAGAGACACACTAAGCTGAAAGCCAGGAGAGACACACTAAGCTGAAAGCTTGTTTACAGCTGCGACCTGGGAGCACAAGGAAGTTAAGTGACTTGCTCAGGGTCACACAGTATGCAAATGGGGGCTGTGGGATTCAAACCCAGGTCTGCAGCTCAGAGCCTTAAACCACTGCGCTATACTACCTCAGTCTTAGGCACAGCAGACTGTTTTGCTGTGAACTCAGGGAGTGCAGCTTCACCTGTGTCAGCTCTGGCCAGAGTTTGCCATGTTTCTGCTCCCAATAAAACCAGTCCTTTAAATGGGTTAGCAAGTGTTCACATTTAGCTACGTATTACACTGCCTGTACTTTTAAACTGAACAGCTGAGATTTTAGCTCTGTGCCTCAAAACAATACATACAAGCAATAATAAAATGTGTGTGTGTGTGGGGGGGAATCTCACACAACCAGAAAATCAACAACAGCCTGCAACGTTTGACTGGTATGTCTATCTGCAGTAACCAAATCCCGCACCAGAAAGTCACACAAAGCAGCCTGAAAGCATCACAAAATACTTCTCAGATGTTGAGTCTCTCTTCTTTTTATTGTTCTAAATGCATTTAAAACTGTAAAAGTTCTTTATGCGTACAGAACAGCAGAGACAAAATAAACACAGCCTCCTAACATTCAGATAATCCTGGCAAGAGGATCACTTGACTGAGAGTTATCTGAAATACTGGAAGCCTGTGTTTATGTCATCCGCGACTTCCCATGAAAGGTTTTAAAAAAAAAAAAAAGGAGAGAGAAAAGAACTTATCTGCATTAAGAAAAAATACAATTTTAAATACTCTGTGGCCTTACTTCTGAGAAGGGTGTTGGCTGGTGTGTGCGTGTGTGTGTGCGTGCGTGCATGCACGTTTCTAGTTAGTAAAGTTACAGGTATTGTCGTTAATAAATTGTGCAACATCTTTATGCCACAGGCCCATGGTGCTGCACAAGAGCACACATTTTCATTCAAGTCAGCCGAAAACTGAGCAACCCAAAAGAGCTTTGCACCTACACTACAAAACATCAGGAAATGCACATGCACTCCCATCTTTTTTTTTCTATTCATTTGCACCCAGACATGGATCAAGTATAAAAGTGAATTGAAATCCAAAAATCATAGATGTCCGGTGACATCATTCTCAGTATGGCAGTTTGAGGACTCAAGCAGCAGTCGCTTCCTCATGGAAACCCCCTTTTACTTGTTTGATTTAGTGTTCATGTTACAGTACAAACATTGGGGACTGACTGCAAGAACCAATGGAGTGATGCAGAAGTGGTAATTCGGGGTCAAAGTAGGAGGATGCCGAGGGATTCGGAGCTGGCAGCTCTGACAGTGAACAATCTCAGGCCTCTGTTGCTTTCTTCTACTTGGGCTGTTGAAAGAAGGGGCAGGAAAAGAAAACAAAATCCTCACCAGCAGAACATCTGCATTGGAAATTGGATAGTGATCTCAGAACTGCAGGACTCAAGAGGTCCACAGTACCACAGCTGCCCTGAGGACAGATGTAACAAACGTAGAGAAGACAGCAGACGACTACGAGCAACAGCTCTCTAAAACACAGTCGAATTGGTAAGGTGGAGATGGCAATTAGGCAGCTCCATACAACCGTCGAGAATAAACTTGAGGATACTGAGAACCACAATTGATGAAACAACCTGTGCCTTTATGGATTCCCAAAGGGGATGGAGGGCCAGGACCGTGTCACATTTCTGCAAACTTCCCTCTGCACGGCCCTCCAACTCTCCCTAGACAGAACTCTAGAAAAATCGAGCCAGCTCACTAGGTGCTGTGGCCAAAGCTCACCAAGTCAGATGTGTGTCCTTGCTCAGTCATAGCGAGATTTTTCCGATGGAAAGATAACCAGGACATTCTGTCTTGAGCTTGGAAAGCCAAGGAGGTCCGTTTCCAGGATAGAAAAATCTTCTTTGATAATGACTACCCCACTTCTGTGCAGAACCAAAAGAGAGCATGTGTATCATTCATGAGGGCTTTCAAAGGTCAGAACATTACATTTTGTACACCATTCTCTACTAAAATGGCAATGAACTTCCCGGAGGGGCGAAAGACCTACTTCACAGCAGATTGAGTCGAAGAAGACTGTAAACATCAGGGAATAACAGTAGTTACTCCAGCAAGCAAACTGCCTATCTTGAACCCTGGCATTGACGATCACCCGCCAAGCCTGGAAGACTGCAGAAGGGAGACAGCAGAAATCTACAGCAACCACACAGCAGATAATCCAGCGATTCTGAGGAGAGAATGCCAGGTTAAAAGGACAGCAGTCATGGAGTGATGGGTCAGGCTGATGCTGGCACCTAGAGATGGCCAGGTAAGTCCTCTCCCGTTTTCTTAGCCACCTATTTCCCTTCTCCTGAGCCATGACTCCATCCGGTGCCTGACTGACCCTGCTGCACTAGGGGCTCCCCTGGTACCACCACAGGAGCCAAGCCTGCTGAAGGCTTAATTTTGGAGCCCGAGCTTGCCTGCTGCCAGTGTTCCCACTGCCCACTTAGGCCTCTGCAAGCTGTATTGACTATATACCTACTATACACATGAGCTTGACATTAGGGGGACTGATATACCTGACTGCCTCACAGAAGCTGGGTAGTATACTCGGTGACCAGTGGGCCATAAGGTGGGGGTTGGGGTCCTGCCCACAATAATCTGAAATTGCATTGAACCCTGGACTTCCCTCCCCATGACTGAGTTGAAGGGGACGGGGGTTGCCCACCTATCTCTGAAGCCCTCCAGCAGAATATAAACTGAGATGGCAGCTATCTTTGAAATTCCTGAAGACCGCAAATCATGGTACCAGTATGCTACATGGATCCAGGCTACATCTGGGGCTTGAGGTGGGTTACTGGATGTCGGGACTGGTTAACCACTGGTGATGGACTGGATGGATGTCCTGGGCCTGTGGAAGGCACTGGGGAGGATGGTGGTGGGGAGAGCGGGGGGAGGCACAGGAATGTTGCGTACAACCCGACTACTGGTACAGAGGCACTTGCAACAACACTACTCAGTTAACAGAGCCCTCAGCAGCAATTTCTAACTAGATATATATAATCTTTCTATGTGCGCTGTTAAATTATCATGACTCTATGAACAGAATAGTGCAAACTAGTGGCGGTACATGGATTCTGCTCAGGAGCTAATAATGGCTCGTGTACTAGCCCACGGGATCAGCATTAGCAGGCTCCTAAGTGTCCTGGCAGGCGGTTGCCCTCTATATATCCTGAGGGTGGGGAGCAAAAACTGGTGACACTTTCCCTTGGTTGCCATGTGGAGAACTGTAGTCCTGTCTTCTCTATGACTCATGGCATCTGCATATATATATATATATATATATATATATATATAAATGCCACAATCTCCTAGTACAGAGCCAGTACTACATGGACTCCCTACACCTGCAGATGCTGGCACTGCATGTGATGAGCCCTTATACCCAAACTTAGATTCTGATGGCAGATAAGGACCGTTTGACCCACCTAGTCTGCCCAATTCCCTACCTAGTGGATAAGCTGCAGATCCTAGTTAACCAACAGCCTACTTCTTCCTACCCCTCACCAGAATTGCCTTATATCTGTCCCATGCATTCTTGAATTCTCCCACTGTTTTTGACCTCCTCAGAAAGGCTGTTCCATGCATCCACCACCCTCTCTGTGAAAAATACTTCCTCACATTGCCCATGAGCTGTCTCCCCTCTATCTTCAAATTACCCACAAGATGTACATTGGGATATCACCCCAGTACATGAATGGAGGGCACAGTAGACTCTCATATGCTGCCCTGAACAAACATTTATCCACCGATGTTGTGTTTAAATGTTTTTTTTTTTGTTTGTTTTTTTTTTTACTTTTTGCTTCTTGTACTCACTGTTTTATTATATTTTCAGTAATTTACTATGAAATACTAGCTTTCAGGGTGGGGTGCAGGGAGCAGCCTGCTTGGCGCCATTCAGTGGCATCAGATCCTGACCACCCCCATCCCATATAGTCTTTCACCTATAAGCCACCCCCCTTTCTTGAGTGGTACATCCCCACATCCGTGAGCGTAGAGCTCAGCCTGAACCCCCACCTTGGATGCCCACACTGTCATTCATTTAATGAGTAGGCCTGTTTGTCACCCTTTTTCGGTTTCCCCCTTATACATGCTGTTCATTCCTGTTGTGATGGGCGCCAGGCTGGCACCATATTGAATGTATCCCCAGTTACTGTGTTCCCATCATTGCAGTTCAGAGGGTGCCCCGATGGTTCCTCTGGAACCCTTGGACTCTTACACAAAAGTGCACTTAATGTTTGAATTTAGTTGGCACACACCGGCCAGCCCACCACCACAGTGGCAGTGGTATTGCACCAATGATGCAGTTCAGGAGCGAACCTGGGCAGAAGGAGGATTGAGCGCTCAGTGGACTGCTCTCCTCCTCTGGTGTGGGGGGTGGTACAGAGCCCGGCATTAGCTTGGCCCCAAGCGGTGGCTGAGTACAGGGACCACAGTACAGAGGACGGAGTGGCCGAAGGTCTGATTCACCACACGTGGGAGTGTGCACAGCGACATCACTGATTTCACTGCACACCACTCCATGGGGAGGGACAACCAGGAACACAAGGAAAAACCCCAGTCAGCAGGATGACTACCACCTGCAGGCCCTGCACCTGTTGACCAGGCACTGCTGTGGAACTGTATCCACTCCATGGCAGGGACTGGGAGCCCTGCTGCCCCCACCAGGGCAGTAAGCCCTGGAGGAGCATGCTGGCAGGTAGGACCTGGAGATGTAAGGGTGACAGGGCTGAAGGGGGCCACCTGGTGATCCAACAGGAAAAAAACTAATTGCAAAAAAGAATTTAGCTGGTGCAGACTTTCTAAGAGGAGTTATAGGGTGAGGGAGGAAGAGAGGAGAGCACACTTTATGGTACAAGATGGGTAAGGAGATGTTATGGCATTCCTTAAGTATGAGTGGCTTGAGCAACCTGGTGAAGCAATCTAAGGTGCCCTCCTGTCTCACATAGGAGCAACCAGACAAGATCTAGTGTTTTTTTGCCAGAGATGCCCCGTGATGCAGCTAAACATGGGAAACTTGACAAATTTGGTACAAACAGCTCTATCGTTCTGAGATGCCTATGGATAAATGGAGGGGGATGATAAATCCTATTCCCCATACCAACATTTTTCAAGAATCGAAGGTTAGCAAGGATGGGAAGGGATGCCTAGTGGTAGCGCATGGTACTATGTACCAGATGGGGGTCACACTGGCCAACATATATCTACCACCAAGATCCAACTCCTCTTCAGTGTGGCGTCTCCAGTGTACTGTTCTGGAAAACAACCAAGGAATGTTGCTCCTTGGGAAAGATTTGAATACGCTCAGGTAGACTGTCTGGGACACCATCAAACCCAGAACCCCGGCAACCCATGGTGCAATTGCATGAGCCACCATTCTACATGCTTATAAGTAGGTAGATGTCTGACAAAATCTTCACCCCCAAACCAGACAATATACATCTTCCTCGGCTGTACATGCAGTCTCTACTTGTATAAATTATACTTACAGCAGGAATCCCTTAAAACGCTGGTGACACGTTCAGGACAACTTTAACAAAACCTAATATTTAGACAGTCCAGCTTGTATTTCCCATTAGTGCTATATTACTCCTCCCCATTATTTATTACTGAGGTCATCTATATGAAAACAGGATGTTTGCTCCTGAAGAGTTTGCCTATTCCTGCTACTTTCTCCCTACCTGAACTCACAGAGCACTGCTCGTGATATCACAGTTACTCCCATGGCAACAGATTGTGATGTCACAACAGAGGATTATGACTTGAAGCAGGGAGTGAGCTATAGAGGCAGATGGACTCTAAAGAAACTCTAAGGGATAAAGATCATATATTGATGAAAATTTCCTTAGTAATAACGCAGAGGAGAAATAAATAAAATATAAATGGAATGCAGGCAGAATTGTATCTAATTATTATGCTTTTTAAAAGTTTTCTTTGAGGTGTCAGTAGCTCTTTAGATATATGTTGAAGACTGCCTGATTGGGAACATTTTGCTTTTATGTATCTGTGGTCTGTGCTCCGATTTTGATGTACTTGTATATGAAAAAAGAAGTCTCTAGGACCCAGTGGCTCCTCAATGTGTACCACTCAGAGGACTTTTGACATTTTCTGGCAGAGAAAATCCCCAGCATAAATGACTTAAATCAGGACAGAAGGCATTCAGAAGTGGTCCTCTGGGACACTCTGAAGACAGTTCTGAGGGGGGGCACATTATTGAATACCTCTACAGGAAACAAAAATAAAGACTGCAGAAGCTGACAGACTTGCAGGACACACTGCACTTCTTGCAGCTTACACACATGCAGGGTGACAGGTCAGTTCTTCCGCAACTGGACAAAACCACACGGAGAACTAGACAAACTCCTGCTAGAAAAAAAAAAACACACAGAACTAGCCCGGACATTCCTCTGCAGTTAAAATGTCAGCACAATCACATCTGAACCAAACACTTATTTTTAGGTCTCAAAGTTTATGGCATGCCATCTCTAAAACAGCATCCTAAATAGGAAGTCTTGTTCCTGGCTTAGCTAGTATATGCAAACATTATTTATTTAAAAATGTTT
This sequence comes from Neoceratodus forsteri, assembly GCA_016271365.2. Taxonomy (NCBI): domain Eukaryota; kingdom Metazoa; phylum Chordata; order Ceratodontiformes; family Ceratodontidae; genus Neoceratodus; species Neoceratodus forsteri. The sequence continues at coordinate 44,153,531 of JADMNL010000032.1, forward strand.
CACCAAGAAAGGCACACAGAGCAATAATTGCTCATTTACAGGTGTGTGCGGGGGATTGCATCAAATTACAGCAAAAATACAATGGAATTAGGAAATAATACAGAGAATTAAAGTGCAGGAAGCAAAGCACACCACAGAAGAATCCGATTAGCTTAAAGTAGAATGAGGTAGTAAGCAATTAAAATAGAGTAACCATTAACTGAGAAAAAATATTACAATATATACAAAAATTGAGCACATAGCAGGCAAAAATATGCACAAGGATGTGGGCAATATTGGTTATTATAACATTTTTTCTTGTTTTTAAGTTTGCCGTTAGGCATCAAATACAACACCTCATTTTAAACAAACAGCCCAGTATTTGCAGCCTAATGACAACTTCACCCCCTCCTTACTATTACATGCCATCACCTAGCTCAGGCTTTAGATCTTTTTCTTTTAACCTTACAAAACGAAGAACCTCGGAATTAATGTCTCAAACTTACTTGACTTCATACTGACTTTAATATAACTAACCTTTCTAAGACAAAGAACCTCTGTGTACAAATACTGAGGCAACGGTTACTCCAAAGGGCATTTGGCCGGGAAGCCAAGTTTCAAGGAAATGCAAAATCACACATGCCCACACAATGCAAAGCATCATGGGCTGCATATGCAAATCACCACAGAATATTATGCTGGTTTAACTTTAAGCATAATTGCATGGTGCCAAAAGGCCTCTCACACAGTTTGCAAAGGGTACTAACAGATGACATAGACACGTGTTTCGTCCTACCAGGATTCATCAGTATGCCTCGTCTGTTTGACACCCCCAGTGGAATGAACCAGCTACCCCAAGACAGTCTGTTTGGGTTATGTTGTGGTGAACCCATTAAAACAAAAAACTATTTAAAAGACAAAAAACCTCTGTGCACAAACACGGAGGCAATGGTTACCCCAAAGGGCATTTGGCTGGGAAGCCAAGTTTCAAGGAAATACAAAATCACACATGCCCACACAATACAAAGCATCATGGGCTGCATATGCAAATCACCACAGAATATTATTATTTTTTTTTTCATTAAATCTTTATTAGACTTAAGTATACAAACAACTTAAACCAGGTGTACATTAGAAGAGACATGTACATTTGGGAGGTAAGGCAAAACGGAGAAAACAACAAATAAAAAAAAAAAAACCCTCCGTCCCCCGACTAACCCCTTCCCTCCCTCCACCCCCCTGAACCCCCGCTCGTCCTAGGCCAGGCTGCTCGGTGTCAAACCTTGGTGTGACTAACAAAGCTTTGATTTATATTAGGGTTGTGGCAATTACTGAGAATAAAGCGCAAGGAAAGGAGCCCATATATCATTGAATTTACTTAATTTGTTTCGTAAGCTGAAAATCATCTTCGACTCTGAGACAATGCAATAACTCCGTCAACCACTCACAGTATGATAGAGTTTCGTTATCCTTCCAGTGCCTTAGTACTAACTTTTTAACTGTCATGGCTATAAGGGCGACGTGATATTTTTGTGTCTTTATGGAAATTTCAGAGTAGTTCCCAAGCAGGCAAGTATCGATCGAGAACAACTCATCTAGACCTAACAGGGGGTCTGCCCGTGCCCTAATCTGCTCCCAGAGGGGGGCTACTTTGGGGCAGAACCAGAAAATATGTACTAAATTGCCGTCGCTTTGGCCACACCGCAGACAGGTGGCGGGCTGTCTACTGTCAAACCTGGCAATCTTCTGGGGAGTATAATACAGATTGTGTAAAATACGGAACTGTATAAGTCGGAGTCCGTCCTGAGTGATATAGTGGTGACATCCCCACCAGAGTGTCTCCCATCTGATGGGTATCCCTGGTAAGAGAATTGCCCAAAAAGTCTTAAGTCCGAAGGGGCCAGGGTATAAATTGTTGTACAAGGTTTTGAATATTTTGGAAACCGCATGAGGAAGGCCTACAATTGCACCATTTCAAACCAGAGGATACTTCCAGTTAATGAGGATGGGTTCGAAAGTTTTACCAAGAGATGTCGTAATTAAAATAATTTGAAAATGTTGGAGCTGGGCAGGCCTGATTTTTCTAAAATCTCCGCGGAGGAGGCCCACTTCTGTTCTGTCCCTGCCCAAAAGTAACTGAGTTTGACCTCCCGAAATTGTGGGATCCAGGCTGGGGAAAGAGTTTTCCCTTCTAATCTAATGTTCGGGTTCCCCATGAGGGGTTGCTCCAGGTCTCTACGCTGGTTATATTTGAAAATCTAGCAGAGTTGGACATGTGCCTTCACTGATGTGGCGATGGGTGATCCGAGCCAAGACTTAGGAAGACTCTTAGGGTGGATGAACATCAAAGCTGTCGGAGAAAGGTTATACCTACAGATTTGAGTTGACTATTTGGACCCATAGGGGTGTATACTTATCAGGGAGGCCAGAGTCGGGGGGGGGGAGCCACCTTAGGTACTTACTTAGATGGCAGGCTCAGTAATAGAGACCGACGTGGGGGACCCTCAAGCCTCCTTTAAGCTTAGGGGCAGCAAGCTTGTGAACACCACAGAATATTATGCTGGTTCAACTATTTTCCTTACACTAACATCTTCACATATCCTTATCCTACTTTCTACACCTGTCTGATCATGTTTACAGCCATCTTTGCTGTTCTGCATTTACACATTTTCTTTATGTTTGCAGTGTCCCCGTTTCACTTGGATTCTTCCTTGCCAAAGCAACCACTGTCAAGGAACATTCTCACCATGTCCCTGCCAGTACCCTGTGTCACCACCTCGCCTCTGTCTGGACTGTGCCAGTGCTAGCCCCTGCCTCAACAGGGCAGCATAGACGCAAGTCCGCCTCTATCTGTGACCATCCAAGCCCCTGTTTCAACATGGCCTGGCTGGTCACATGAGGGGGTATGTCACATAGCAGGCCCCAGTGACCTGGGGACACTCAGGCATTAGCCAATGTGGCACAGGTTTGGGTACATCTGAGAATAGGCCACAAAAACTATAAACTAGCCCAATGCTTTCCATCTCGGAGAGAGAGAGAGAGAGAGAAAAGACAAAAAATGCTGAGAGCTCAGCCTAGCCAGCCAAGGCCTCGCATTAGAAGCGACACTGTTTTCTTATCTGTACTATGCATACCTTGCCAACTGCATATAAACTGAGTGACACACCTGCGCTTGTGGAATCCTGTCCGTTTGAAAAGAGAGACTATGTTTTACTTCTGGGAACCACTACCGTAGATAACATTTGGGAAAGACCCCAATTAGTGTCAGAATTATTTACCAGGACATATATGTGACCATTTCTCAGTACACCAGCTAGCTAAAAATATCCATATCGTCTCCTAGCCAAGTCTAACTAGAAACCAGACTATATAAGTATGGTGTTTCTGCGTCAGGCATGATGCTCCGAGAAGGCCTAAGGGACATCTCTTTGCTGTCTAGTGAATATTGACAAGCCAGTCACAGGCCAGAGAGGATGTTTGGGAAAACAGAGGTTCTGTTGGATAAGAAAATTGTCTCTTGCTTCACGCATAGGGTAGCTTCACATGCAGGATTATAAGTAGATAGGACCATAAGATCAGTAAGGTTGATTCTCTTTTAGAATTGCTTGCATATGCCTAAGCTTATGAATAATACTTACATCACAATAGAAAAATGATAGGTTATTAGATACAGGACTGGAAGAATAATATCTACTTGGGCTCAGGTCTAGGAACACATCCACACTGTAACTGTTTATATAGTTTTGGACTAGCTCAGTGGGTACTGTATCCCAAAATATTATTCTGTTATCATCAGTCAGGCACCTGTGATAATTATTTCGCTTAGTGTTGTTAGGAATATAAGGAAAATATTTTGCTTATTCCTTGTTGCTTATTTCCGATTTCTTATTGTTATTAGACAGGACAGAACACAAGATATTCTATGCTATAACTTGCTATGTTATACGCTAGCATTCTGATAGTCTTGGAATAAAATCTTTGGATCCTAACCAGATGCCGCAGATTGTCTTTGTACATATAGAAGAAAAAGTGGCACATTTGTATTTCAGGAACCCTGGTTTCAGCATCAGGTCCTGGTTCTGATATTGGTCCAGATCCACATTATGGTTCTGGTACTGGTATAGACCTGGTGACAGGCCCCAGGGCCACTCGAGTCCTAGCAAACCAGGTGAGGAAATGACCAGGACAACCGTTGCCCAGCTGAAACATCCCACCACCTCAGACCTTCTCCATGGGACTGGGGAGATGGCAGAGGCATTCTGCCAGTATTATATATCTTTATATACTCCAAGTCCTTCCTGACGTGATGGTAACAGATGCCTCTGTAAGTCTCCTGTCGCTTCTGCAACTTACCCAGCTGCAGGCCACCACCCTAAACCACTTAATACAGACTCAGGAACTGGAGCTACCACTATGCAAGACGATACACAGAAAGCCCCCCAACCAGATGGGTGCATTATGGAATTTTATAAATCCCAGCATAACTTGCTCCTTTCCCAACTAGTAAAGGTCTGTATTGAGGTGTTAGAGGGAGGAGAAGAAGGAAACATACCCTGTAGGTAGCAATATGCCACAATTTCTGTTATCCCAAAGCCAGGAAAAAATCCTTCAGAATGTCAGTCCTACATATAGATTTTGGTCCTAAATACAGACTATAAATTGTTTATGGCGGTGCTGGTCCAGAGGCTGGACCCTTTGTCACCACTGATCCACCTGGATCAAACAGGCTTTATCAGAACCCAACAAACAGGTGATAACACTCGCCATAATTTACACCTCCTCCAACAGTTCGACGCTCAGTCCATTCCCTTCCTGCTAGCCAGTCTTTATGTTGAAAAGACATCTGATAGGGTTTTGTTGCTCTGTCTCTTTGCCACCCTTGAGAAATTTGGAATGCCCACAGAGTTTATAGCCCTGCTCCAATGAATCTATTCCATCCCTTCCAAGCTTTCATGAAAGTAAAACGGGCATGTCTCATAGTCTTTCTCACCAGGCAGAGGAACCCAACAAGGCTGCCCCCGTTACCTCTACTGTTTGCCGCCTACATTGAGGGAATACATATTGGAGGGGTGGGCCACCGTATAGTGCTCTATGTGGATGCTGTCCCGCTATACATGACAAATCCAGACATCACCATGCCAGAGGTCTTTAGGTTTCTGGACAAGTTCAGCATGGTATCTGCATACAAATGGAATACCACAAAGACCAAGGTCTTGCCACTAAATTAGTTCAATTCAGAGGCTGCAGTTCCCCTTTAAATAGAATCTACAGGACCTGTAGAATCTAGGAATTAAACTCCTTCCACACCTCAAGCATCTTTCTGAGGTAACTAAAGGACCACTGACCAGGCAATTAATGGTGAATCTGCAACACTAATAGGGCCTCCCTCTTAGTCTGATTCTCAGGATGGACGTGATGAGAAAGAGTGCTTTCTCCCATTTTCTATATTTTTCAAAATGTGCCAGTCCCAGTTGTGGAAAGAGACTGGAGGAAATGGGAAGTCACCAAATTTGCGATCATATGGGCTAGATAGAGGTCAAGTGTCCACTTCTATACTTTACTTTCACCAAAGGCTAGAGGAAGTTTGGCTCTCCCAGACCTGCTGATGTACTATTCAGTGGCCCAGCTGCGGATTCTATTTCAACGGCATATGGGGGAAAATGGGCCAATAATGGCTACAAATGGAACAAATTCTACTTCCCTTCTGGGAAATGATGCATTAACTGTCTGGACACCACTCTGTTGCACAGGACCCACACCCTCAAAATAGCTTGACAGAATAAGTGGGGACACAGAGGCATGAATTGGTAGATGTACAGAGTTTAACCCTAGCCCTCTTCTGGGTATGCCCCATAGGGTTCCATGTGATAACGGAAATTGCAGAAAGACGATCGCCATTAGGGGAGGCGTACATCACTGATATACACTCAACGCACAACAAAAGGGTGCGGGGACTTTTTTTTTTTTTTTAAATGCGGGGGGTGCTGTGCCGCCGCCCCAACTAAAAACTTCTCAACTCTGGGGGTGCATGTCTGGGGGTGCAAATATGGAAAACAAAAATGGCGGTGCAACAAAATGAACGCATGCCGGAACTGAACCCGCCACCCTCACAACCCTAGCCTGCCACCCACCCCCATGCCACAGGGCCTGCTCAGCAGTCCACTGCTGCACTATGTCTTACAACCCTGCCTCCCTCCACCTGCTGCATGAGGCGTGTGTGTGTATATGTATATATACACACACAGCAAACATCCTGTCACTATATTTGCGGCCCCCCCATTCCAGTCACCCTCCCTGCCTGGTAGCCCTATGGACAGGTGCCACAACTGAGTCACCCTTTTTTGAAAGCACTCGATTGTGGTAGCCATTGTCACGGGCTACCCCCCACAGTCCACCCGAAAGGCTTCCTTCTGGCCAGCACAAACCCCAATTTCCGGAGGTGGAGGAGGTTGGGCTTGGTGTATTTGATGCAGTTTACCTAGGTATTGTGATCCTAACCTTTGAAGACTTTCAGGTGCAGTTTACATTGGATCATAGCGATGTCAACGGCATCTCCAAGTCTGCCACTTTTTAGAGTCTCAGCTGGCTGAAGTAAGGGCCCATACTAAAGACACTTCTTTCAGTATCTTCACTAGTGACTCACACTAATATGTTGGGGGGCCATTCTGAGATGAGGCATGCAATGACACCACAAGGAGGAAGCATGCAGAAGGAGGCAATATAGCACAGTGGTTTAAGGCTCTGAGCTGCAAACCTGGAGACCTGGGTTTGAATCTCATGGCCCCCACTGATATGCTGTGTAACCCTGAGCAAGTCACTTAAATTCCTTGTGCTCCCAGGTCGCACATGGAAACAAGCTTCGGCTTAGTGTGCCTTTCCTGGATAAACAGTTTCCCTTTCCATTCAAGGCAGTATAGCATAGTGGTTAAGGGTGCTGAACTGCAAACCTGGAAACCTGGGTTTGAATCCCATCAGCCCCCACTTACATACTGTGTGACCCTGAGCAAGTCATTTAACTTCCTTATGCTCAAAGGTCACACCTGGGAACAAGCTCCAGCTTAGTGTACCTTTCCTGGTTAAAAAATGTCCCCTTTCCCTTTCTCATTCAAGGCACTCAACTGTACAATAGTCTCTATATAGTGGTGAAGCGGAGAGAGGAACTGGGCCAGGAACAATCACCCAAAGCATGGGAGCGAGGGTGTTTTTTGGGGGGCGGGTCTCCTCATCCCATATCTGGTGTGATTTGTCTGAAACAGGTTATTCAATATTTCAGAACACTGGCAATCACAGATAGATATGGGGTGGTGGGCAGCACCGCCTATTGGAGAGAGTGTGGGAGAGATTAACACCACCCACACGCATGTCATGTGGGAATGCCCTCATCTGGCAGCCTTCCTTGCAGGCTTGGATAAAGAGGAGTCCAAAGTTCTTTATGCTTGCCCCTACCCCCTTCAGAGAAGTTCTTGTATATTGCTGGACATCCCTAACCATTGAACCCATTTTGGTAATATGGCCATTAGCCGTGCCCTCCCAGCAATGCGGAGCAAGGCACATGCCATCCTCAAGCTACAGATGTTTGTTCCGCTGGCCTGGTGGTGCTGAGGGCTGAGGCGCTGGATGCCTTACCTTGCGCTACACTGGCGACCCATGTTCGGGAATGAGCACGGGCCAATGGGGGTCGGAAGGGGAGGATCGAGCATCCGTAGGACTGTTCTCCTTGTCCGGGGGGGGGGGGAAGACACTAGCAGTCAGTGCATGACTGGCTCCTAGCGGAGGCTAGGGGCTGGCGCACCGATGCTTCAGAAGAGGGAGAAGACGAGGCAGACGCTCAGAGGAGCACGTACGGATGCATGCGCACTTCCTCCTTGTGGTGTCATTGCATGTCTCATCTCGGGGAGTAATAATGGAGGGGAAAAGTGTGTGTCCTGGTGCAGCCATATGAAGCCGATCCCCACAGGCGACCCCCTGCAAATAGCAGTAACCTCCAGCACCAAATCTGTGTGTTTGGCGGGTTGAGGGATCCCTGCCTCCCCACCATGGGGAGCATGCCATGGGGAAGCTGGAAGGTAAGCTGCGAGTGGGAGATGGGACTGGGGGGTCAGGCAAGATGCACCGCCGCCAGGGACCAGAATCATAAATAGATTAACTGAAAAAAACAAATGCTTGTTCCACTTAATACTTTCAAAACAGTTTCTCAACGGCAAATTGCATGCCTCCTGTTCATGTCATCTATCTTAATGCTTTATCCCTCGTACATTTATGTTATGTCTCTGCACTTATCAGTCTTTGTTGCTGCTTTCCTGCTTTCACTTTTTCTTCCTTTTTCCCCCCTTCACTGGCTGTAGTGTACTAAGGTTGTAACTTTTTATGGTCCGTTTACCATTGATGCTCTTTTTGGATAATGTAATGTATCATTCAATATTTGTACATTTTGCATCTTTTCATATTATCTCGTATGTACTGTACATTTATACTTTCGTACCGTGTCGTCTATCCAGAACCCCTTGCAAATGAACGTGCTCAAAGGAGTTTACCCTGCTAATAAACTGGAACCTTTATATAAAAGACTACAACAAAATACGAGTGACTCCAGATTTTTACATTCTATACCACTAACTTTGAACTATTAAGGGTAGGCACAAAATATTTTTTAGATATTACAGTACCAGCTGCATAAAAAGCTGCTACATGCTAATAGCTTACCCTGCAGGTCCCAGGGGGTTAACCAATGAAGAGGAATACTGAATACACTCTACACAATGGAGAGAATCACCTTTGAGCGGAATGATAAAACTGAGATATTGCCTCCAGGTGGAACACATGGGTCCTGTATGTTACGCAGCATGACCTAACCTTTGTCCCATGAGAGTAGGGACTTGTCAAAGAGGGGGTAAGACATTCGGACACAGAAGGGGAGAGGGCAACAAACACTCTATTGAGTAGTCCCCTCCCACACGTGAATATCACCACCGGAGCCATAGTCAGTAAGGGTTTTGACTCAGCTAGAGGCCCTGGATCTTCCCACTGCTGAACGGGGGTCGTCAATGGAATTTATAGAAGTAAAGACTGCTGACTAGGACTTACTGATTGATATATGTTTCTGTAGCATGAATGCTGTCTGTACTATATGATGTGCACGCTGTATTGCAATAAAAATATTGTTACCAAAAAAAAAAAAAAATTCTTATCATGGGGGTTGCACTAGGTGAACTCGTACCAATGTATTTATTTTTCTTTAAATATTGTATTTATCCTGCTTTAACAAATGGCTTCCGCACCGTCGTATCATCTCCAACCAATACACCAGGAAAATGCCAGGAATACTCTTAAGCCTCCTTTCCTAGGTGCTCAGAGGAGCAAGCAGTCATTTGCTGTCAGGGACGCTAACTGGTTAAACAAACTGCCTGATACACTGCTGAATCTCCTTAAGTTTAACCAGTTCACAAGATCTTTGTGGCTTGCTTTTGCAGTCCAAAGCAACTGTAACCATTAAACTGTTTAATTTGGTTTCTCTCTGTATATATTACCTGTAATTTTTTGTATACAATGATCTGTATGGATTTTTTCAAAGCTGTATGTACTTGTTCTTTCTCGGGTGCTTTGAGCCTGACTCGACTGCATTTCCTCTGGGACTGCTTATTGTACTTGTAATGCTTTTTGGGACTATGTATTTGATGTGGAACTTTTGCAGATGAGCACTTGTGCTCAAAAGTAATCTCTGAAGTTTTCAATAAATCATCTTACTGTGCCAGTCTTACAGTTCTCCTTCCTTCAGGCTGGCTGCCCATTACTGCCATCTTGCTGCCTCCCCTATCCTCCATTCAGAACCTGCTGCCTCCCAGGCACACCAGTGGACATCCCCTCCATGGTGGGCCAAGGAGGGTTCATCTGTGGGAACAGGAGAAGGCACGGGTGAATTCCAGATTTAGTGGCATAGAAGTGGATAGCTATTCTACCCCACTTTTGTCTGCCCTCTCACCTCCCACAATGCTACCAAGATCCTCACCAAGAATATTGACTTCAGTCTATGAAAAACACATGAGGGTGAGAAGAACTCTGAGACACACAGATCTGGTATTAACACAAATGACCTCAGATATTACATAATTTAAATATAAATCATATGGGCAGGAGGGCTGGGTTACAGATTTATGGCAGTGCATTTTAGTATTCCTTTTTTCTTTTTTTTTTTTTTTGAGGGAGGATATTCTTTGGTATCCAGGTAAGGCTCACTAGGCACACGGCCTGTTTTGAGGGGTGACCCAGGAGCTCTGGGGAGGTTAAGTGACTTGCACAGGGTCATACTGTATGCAAGTGGAGGCTGTGGGAATCACACCCAAGCATTCTGATTTGAGGGAGCTGTTCAAACTGAAAATCAAATGCAGTCCACAAATCTATTTGCACTGCATGTTCACAGTGCACTCGGAGTGCATTGTGAGGCCTGTTGCTGGTTTTCTATTAGACAGGAGTCGGCCACGTGCTGCAGAAAACAGCTACCATCAGTGTCATGGGCTGCTCCATTCCCCCACACCTTGCTACCTTTCATCACCAGATCTCTTTCAAAGGGACACTTTTGACTTGGGTTATACAGTTGGAAATTGATTGTTTTTGTTTTAGAGCCACAAGTGTGCTCTCTAATCAGCTAGGTTATTGGGCGGCCTTTTCTGGAAAATAAGATACAGCAGCAGCTCCCGGGGCTTGCTCCCATTTGAATCTGGACACTGCAGCCACCATCATTCATTCATTTGTTCTTTCCTGGTTAGGCTACTATAATTCACTCCTAGCTGGTCTTCCTTCCAACCAAATACAGCACCTACAACTGGTTTAAAATGCCTCTGCCTGCCTGCTGACTGGAATTAGGAAGTCAGACTATATATAGCACTGGGGAGGTTAAGTGACTTGTTCAGGGTCACACAGTACGCAGGTGAAGGTTGTAGGACTCAAATCCAGGACTGCTGGGTGTACCAAGCTGATTCACAGCTTGTTATGCCCATTACCCCTACTCTGGCTGCCCATCAGTTGCTACCTGTCCAACAGTGTACTGACTTCAACATTTTTTTGATGATCTTCAAATGTCTGAACAGTCTGGCACCCCATATCTCTGCTCTCTGTTATACAACTACTCACCTTGTCCCTTCCTTCCACAATGTAACTGACTGCCTGTATTCTAATTCTCAGACTATACTTTCAGTACATAGTGTGCCCTGTATTCATGTATTACTGATGTATCTATACTGCTCCCTATTTTCTGTACATATTGTTTTGCAGTCATGTATTTCTCTGCTGTATTATGCTCTGTGTTGACTCCCTTGCCACCCACCCCCAGGACGAGTATGGAATTGAGCAGTAGTCTGCTCAGTATGCCTTCCTGGTAAAACTTTTAAATAAATACATTTGTGTTCCGTGGACTTAAACCTAGTGGCAGTCCCTCCTTCCAGACTGGTTACCTATAGCAATTGAATCTTTTCAACCTATGTTTCTCAGCTCTAGAAAAAGTCACCTGCTGAACTACAACTTTGCGTCGATACTGACATTTCTAAAAGCAGGTTAAAAATGTTCTATACTGTTATAGCCTACGATGAACCTTGATTTATACTGTTGTTACCCATTTACTGTAAAGCACTGAGAAATATTGTGAAGTGTTTAACAAATAAAGATTATTAGAAATATGAGGTTTCCCAAGATTCTACTGTTTGAGATGCAGCAGTGAGAGGATGGGATGGCAGCAGTTATGCAGACAAGTTATGGAAACTACTACAGGAAAAGAAACTTTGACAGCATCCCTTTAAAGACAACAGGCAGGAGTTAAAAAAAAGCAGACGGATGCAAGCGCAAACTCCCCCTGCATATAAGCCCACCTGCCTGGGTCTGACCTCCCTCAGTCCGGCTTTTCAAAAGTTCCATCTTTTAGTGACACAAAGTCATGATTTACAGCAATTTTGGTTAAAAAAAAAAAAAAATACAAATTTAATTTGCGTCTTGATGCAACTTCGGCCAAAATTAGACTGTCCAGAAACCATGTCTGCATCTGTTGAAAATGTTAGACGAAGATGGTCCAACAGTTCAGACAGACATCGACAAAACCTTTTGCCTGTGGCTCCTAAATGGATCCTTTTGAAAATGCTGTCAGTGGACAGTCTGTTATAAAAGCAGTGGCCCGTGGACAGTCTGTTATAAAAATAGTGGCCATTTCCAAATGACTGCTGTTTAAACATTGCCATCTGCTATTATGGTAAGCATGGTGATGTCATAACAAGTGTACTATGAACTCAGAGGACTCAATTTTCAAATGCCTGAGAACGCTGCAAGCCCCCAGTTCACCAATTATATGGGGTACGAGACTTGTGGTATTCTCCCGGCGCCAATCAGGACTTTCACTCCCATGCACCGCATACCGCAAGTTAGACCAGCTCCCCCCCTGGTCTAATGCACCAGATATCTGGCCCAAGCCACCATTAAGTATAGGAAACTGTTGCAACTGCACCTGATGTACTAAAATTGGGAGCAGTTGCATCAAAGGTGTTTGGCACAGCTGCACCAGGGAACAGAGTTTTTTTTTTTTTTGTTGTTGACTCCGATTATGCACCGCTGCCCTGCAACCCTCTTGAGCTGCCCCTTCTTGCCAGCACTGCTCTACTGCCCACCTGGTCCCTTATCTCCTCAGAAGGTAGCAACCCTCCACCAACCTCCTGTCGGCAGATCCACCAGCTCTGGGCCCCCTGGGGTAGGGCTGCCTCCACTCCGGCACTCTATCTAGAATTTAATTTCCTGGCTGAGGTTGTGGAAGTGCAGGGGGAGCAGAGGCAAGGCCCAGTATTGGGCATGTGGTGGTGCGGTCCTGAGGAGAGCTGTCACCTATCCAGGCACAGGGATTTTTCCTTGTTGTTTCCCCAGAAACGTGGGAGTGCAATGATGTCTGCACAGCTGAGCCTCAGACGTCTGCCGCACTCCTCCCCCCATGCTGCTCCTTGCTAGCTGTGCCCCTCAGTCTCCATCAGGGGTCCCCATTATGCCAGAGACACCTTGGATCCCTCCCCAGTGAGAGGAGAGCAGTCCACTGGACTGCTCAATCCTTTCCCTCCCCTGCCAACTCCGAGCACCAAACTCGTTCCCGAACTCAGGATGCTGGCGTGGCACAAGGCGTGGCATCCAGCACCTCAACCCTCAATGCCACTGGGCCAGCTAAGGAACAGGGTCGATGAAGGGCTTGATGCAAACCCTGCGTCACCTTTTAAAAGTCGAGCCCCAGAAAATCCTCTTGGAAGCTATAAATGCAAATAAAAACAGGTTGGACAAATTCTGCAGTCAGACCGGCTGGATTATTTCTACATAACCACACTGCTTAGCTCTTGCAGATGAATTAATTGTGTATAAAGAGCATCCTTCTTGATGCTTTTTACAAAAAATAAGCTCCCTTACCTTCCTGGGAGTTGTTCTAGCAGACTTTCAGAACTGTTATGTGTTGCCCCTTTGGGAGGCATCATATTTTGCCCCTGAGGGGCCAGCCAAACAATCCCCTTTATGTTCTACATTGCTGGCCTGTGCCCCCAGGCTCTGACATTTTTTGAGGCGTGTACACAGGGAGAACCTAGGTGGTTTGTACCTTCAGCACACTGCCTGTCAAAAGCAAGATCCCACAAGGATCAATATCGGGATCAATTCTGTTATCACTATTTGTCAAGTCCCCCCCTAAGGAATGCAAGAGTTGCCACACACTTCTCTATGTAGACAACTTCATTGTCTTTCGTAGTGACAAGATCCCGGCTGACATCTCTGCAACCCTCACACAGGAGTTTATTGATGCCCAGAGGTGCTTCCTCGAAAATAGGTGCTTAGTCACCGCCAAGAAGACTGAGGCTATGCTATTTGGGTCCAAACTAGTCTCATCAAATGGCTGGGGGCCCACACCACTTGATCCCCCCCAAAAAACCTACTATCTTCAGATGGACCCCCCCAAACAGGTAACGACCTTCAAATATACTTGACCCTTCCTTGACCATTTCAGACCACACAGACCTCAGAGTCAGGTGAATGAAACAGAAGCTGGGTGTCTGCTTCCAACTAATAGATCTTATGATCCCCGAAGTGTGGTTAGCCATAGGTCAGGGGTCCACTACTGTCCCTTCTGGACTACTGCTCTCCTGTTTATACCCAAACCTCATCGTCCAACCTGTCCAGGTTTAACACTACAAAACAACAGCATCTGTGGGTTTGGTTTAACGGCTCCTAATTTCACTAGTCATTGTTCCCATTACCAGACCCTTGGCTGGCTCTCCCCCACAGGCCCACTACGAGTACCTACTTGGCGGCCTTGCTGACAGATCCCTCCGGGAGAAAGAATCCTCACCACTGTCATTTTGTCTCAAACCCAGCCTGGTCCTCCAGAGCCTCCGGTCCTTCTCACACCTAGCAGAATATCCCCAAACTACTACCCGCATGGGTCAAGGAGCCTTCGCTACTGCTGCCTCTAGGCACTGGAACTACTTTCCTCTGCTTTTTTTTTTTGTTTTGTTTTAAACATATATTTTATAAATTATATGTAACACATTATATTACTATCGCCTACAGGCAAGCATGCAGAATAGGCAGCTTTGTCTAGGACGTACATCAGTGCGACAGTTACTGTCATACTCCTGTTAGGTGGTACATCACATGAGGGTTACCATATATATTCTATAACATACTTTTGTAATATCATATAATATAGTTAAGCACTAGAATGCTTTCAGTATATATTCAACATTTAAAGAGCTGCTGACATCAACAGTTCCTCATGGCAGGCAGCTTGTGACAAGAAGCTGCCTGCCCGAGGACCTAGTAGAGCCAGTCATGACATTTTTTTTTATTCAGTGATTAATTAGTTATTTTACTTACTAAGCCATCAGCAATACTTCCGACTTTGGACGAGCCGTTGACTGCACGCTGCAGCCCCACCCATAAAATCTGCTTTATGATGATGTGAACTGAGGAATGGACTGTACTGCTACTGACAGGTGCCTAATGGTATTTGGGGAGACCACTGCATCATGAGTGACTGCACTGTTTGGGGTGTTTGTCATATTCAGGATGCATGCAGTAAGAGTAAATTAAGGATTTGAATCACAACAAGGCTGGGTATAATTACACCATTTGCATGTATTCCAGTTCTACTATAAAAGGAAGCAGATAAAATTACCAGCAATATCAATGAATTTCAGAGAAGACAAGCAATCATAAAATGTGGGTTTTTAGCTAGAAATAATAGGATGCAAAAAAGGTTGACAGTGAGGCTGGTGCAAGTACGGTACAACCATCTGGGATGTAGTACGTCCCTCACTTCTGGATGAGATCACACCACCTGTTTACCAAAGCAGGGAAATCACAACCCAGTGAACGTGCAACTTATAGTCTATAAAGAATATGCTCATAGACAGAAAATGAAACAAAATAACAAGGGTTTTATTTAGGCAAGGCTAGACAAAACGTATTTATAAAGCGCCCAATTCAGAAAAAGCTCAGAATGCTGTACAGAGTTTAGATATAAAATTGGGAAAAAAAGTATTTAAAAACACTTTTCACTTCACATAATCAGAAACATACTGTCAGTCATTGATCAGGAAAATCCTGTTGAAATAAAAAGGTGTTCAAAGAGGCTTTAAAGACCTCCACCGTGTTGGCCATATTTGTATTAAAAGGGAGCAAGTTCCATAACATTGCCACAGGTACTCTAAAAGTCTGTCACCAGATTATTTATACCTAGATGGAGGGACAACGAGCAAGCCCGCATCAGTGGAGCGGAGAGGGCAAATTGGGCAGTAGGGAACCAGGTGTTCTTTTAAGTAGTCTGGACCCAAACCATATAGGGCCTTGTAAGTTAGCAAGCAGATCTTGAAGGTGATGTGCAACCACATAGGCAGCCGGAGTGGCGCATGCAGAACTGGCGTGATATGTTTGCTCTGTAAAGAGCCCACAATTGTCTGGGCTACGGCATTCTGGACCAGTTGCAGGGGTCACATCAAACCTCCAGATAACTCTACGTAAAGAGCATTACAACAGTCTCACCTAGAGGTGACAAAAGCATGGATGATTTTCACCAGGTCCTCCTGAGCAAAACATGGCTTGATGCTGGTGATTCATAGATATGTGTCAGCAGAAAAGGACCTTCTTGGCCCAAGTCTGCCCATGTCCCCCCTCTTACAGCCCCTTGGCTTGGTCCCATGACCTCTTGAATCCCTCCACTGTTACTATAGATTCAATATTACTCCACTGTTACTATAGATTATGTTAAAGACGTGGTAAAAGTCGAATCAGACCACAGTTGACACTTGTTCTGGCATCAATCTGCAGTCCAAAATGATTCCCAGGTTCTTTACTGCATCAGTTGCCATGAGAGGTCAGCCATCCACTGATGGGAGAGCCACACCATCCACAGCAGCCAAGCCCCAGCGACCCGCTTTGATCACCATAACCTCCATCTTATCCAGGCTGAGACATAACCAATTTGAGGCCATCCAGTCATTTATCTTGGCCAAAACACTGACACTGACACAGCACCGAGGCTGTAAGATCATCATCAGGAGAACAAGACAGGTACAGCTGAGTGTCATCAGTGTAGCAACGAAACCCAACTCTGCACTGTCTAATAATCTCCCCCAATGGCAGCATGTACACAAAAAACAGAATGGGGCAAGGACTGAGCCTTGTGGAACTCAGCTAGGGTGATCCGTATCCTTCCAGTTATGTAAGACTCGAACCAACAGAAAACTGCACTGGTGAAGCCCACATAGTCCCACAGGGGAGTCACTGCAAGGCCTTAAAGGGAAAAAAGGGCAGTTAGGGAGTTAGGCAGTATGGTGCAGTACCAGCTGGTTCTTCTGAGCCCACCCAAGCTCACCTTAAAGCAACATAACGGCTGCTCTGCAGTGCCTTGCCAGGTGCAGCCAAACACAGGCATCAACCTGGGGTAGTGCTTCACGTGCCCTTCCAGGCTCCGCCCCTTAACAGTGCCCGCCCCCACACCACAAATGCACTGCATTTATGACTGCTGTTGCTCACCTGTACTGGAGGCTCTTGTGAATAGTACCAGTGTATCACCCTTTAGATTAAAACTAGGATCTCCCGCTTCACTGGATACCCAGCTGTGGAAACTGTGTTGGCCCAATGATGTTGCATGTGGTTTGCCAGCAGTGGTGCACATAAACTATTATGAAATGGGTAGAAAGAATGCTGGCTTCAGATTGGCCAAGAGGCAATTTCAGCTTGGTCGTTATCCCAGTACAACAGCCCAGCTAAAAAGTAGCTCAACAAAAATATGTTTAAAACACTGAACCAATTTACTAAAAAAGGACCCATTCCATAACAATAAGGCACTCCAGGGTGTGCATTATGGTGCTTCACCTCATGCTTTAACCCACCCAAGGCGGATCATTTGCATATCAAACCCCCAAACCCAAAAGCCCTTTAACCCACCAGGGGTATTTGTAAATCCTGGCCGTCTGACCTGGTCCTTTAAATGTTTTCACAATAACTGGGATACAATGATGGTTGCTGCAGGGCAAGCCCCAAATTTAGCCATGGTTCCCAGACCAGGTGATCGCCCTCGATGCACAGGGGTGATGGCACAGTATGAATCAAGCCCCCTCTCTGACTGGTTTCACTTTCACTCCTTCTGTGATGACCTTGGTTGTCATTTGGTACATCAGCTGCTTCTCTGGTCCAGGTCAGGCCTGTCCTGACCTCAGCATTTAAGACAAGTCGCCGATGCACAGGGCAGCTTTGTGTGTGAAAACCTAATTCTATATACCCAACACACAACATCCCTCATGCGTGACAATAACCAGCACCAAGCTGTGCTACTGGCTGGGTGGCTGCCAAGATGAGCACGGTTACCATTCAACCTCTTCGGCTGCAACACAGCAAAAGTCTTTCAACAAATTTGCTTCAGTCTTCCTCTCAGATTCGCACTGAGCTACCATGGGAATACCTCTTTCAGTATTGTAGGAGTTCTCGGTCACACAGTCTGTCTCTGCAGCAGCATACCAGCAGCAAGCCGTCTCTCTCATAGCACACTGGCTCCTCTTGGGAAATGAGCTCATGCAGCTCTGAATCAGTCTTGAAACAGCCCTTGCTGTTCACCGGGGTACATCAGCCTCTGACTGGTCCAGTGAGCTGTCAATCACACCAAGGCAATGCTGGAGGTCCATCACTAAGCAGATGATTGGCTAAAACTCATGCCAGAATTCAGATAGTCCTCCTGTGTCCCAGGAACCCATTGTGGCTCCCCTTCCAGGATTGAGGCAGTATAGTGCAGTGGTTTAAGGCTCTGAGCTGCAAATGTGGTGACATCCAGCAGAACAGACCTGGGTTTGAATCCCACAGCTTCCACTTGCATACTGTGTGACCCTGAGCAAGTCACTTAACTTCCCTGTGCTCCCAGGTCGCACCTGTAAAAAAGCTTTCAGCTTAGTGTGCTACTCCTGGTTAAACAACTAAATTAAAAAATAAATAAAAAAAAATCTGCTGCCTGACTGGCTGTGGTGCAAACCCTGACCCTGTTGTTGTGGCAGTGGGGGGGTTCAAGGTGCACTGAGACAGTGGAGGTCTGTTTGCTGCGGTGGCACAGTGGGGTTCTGCTGCATGTGATTGTGTTAAGTATACATTGCTGACAGGGCAGTGATCGAGGAATCCCTCTCCAGTCACAAGAGGGATCACTTGCTGTGTCAGCAGCAGCGGGCGGACGCTCTGATGCATGGCACCGAGTCGCTCTGGCATGGCGCTACTAGTGTCGTAGATTCAAGGTGCCCACTCCGCTCCTGGTTCCCATTAGCAGTCCTCATGACCAGCAAGCAATAAAGCTGGCAGCAGTAGCTCCATGAAATCAGGCAAGCCCCCACACTGGAGTTACACATGCTTCCTGAACGGCCAAAATCTGGTCACATCAAGGCAGGTTAGCCTAGCGTATAACCTTCTTCAGGGGACAATAAAAACATTAACTTGCAGGGTTAACAAATCAGCACAAAACTCAACCACAACCATGTAACAAACACTTAGCAAAGTAAACCCCTTCTCTCCAAACCTAAAGAAAAGAGAGCCCAATCCAGTGGCTCTGGTGGAGCACCTCATGCTCCCCTGTGATCGCCCTGGTGCACCTTGTGGCCTGACCTACCACTGTGGGCTGCTGGAGTCTGTGTAGTGTTGTGGAGGCAGGGCTCGGAAGGGGCGGAGCCACGGTGCTGTAATAGAGATATGGGTGGTTCTCGGAACTGCGAGAATGCTGGAATTCATGTAATCAGTACAATCCGAAACAGCTGGATGTGCCAGTCGCTGGAAAGCATGCAAATTTTGGGTGCACTCCTGTAAACCAACAGTTCCAGATTTTACTGCTTGCAGGGGTTCCAGTATTCTGGCACTTCCAGAGGGTTCTTAGGAATGACCATAACTTTCTATTAGGAATTGGTAATTTTTGGAACCCCAGGACCACTAGAATGTCTGAATCCATGCAAGCTGTACAATCCAGAACTGCTGAACTGCAGAAACGCCCATTCAAAATTTGTACATGTTCCAACCATTCTGGATTTTATTGCTTGTCCAGGTTCCAGCATTTTGCTGGTTCCGTAATTCTGGAAATGACGGAGTCCCCTATAGCAGAGCCTCCTGCGGGAAATGGAGGTGATCTCAGATGTCGTGAGTGACCATGTAGCCCCCCCCTCCCCACAGTCAGGCATGGCATTGGATGGCATTATCAGGGATTGGCTGGAGGACAGAAGTTAATGGGTTAAACACCCTGACTGGTGGATGATATTACCAGCCTCTCAATTCCATCTGCACCAGCATATCCATCCCGGACTCCTCCTGAACACATCCCAGAATGTGCATATCTGAGCCGGAGCCTACATGGTTGCCTGGAGTCTACTGTGGGCAGGCAGAGGCAGGGGATTTCCTATGGGGTGGGGACACGAAGGGCAGTTCTGGGTCAGTGCCGAAGGACTGACCCTACAAGGCCATGTGAGACTGGCAGGCAAAGGATTTCTGGTTGATTAAATAGTGGGAGCCAGTTGTGGTTATGTAGGAATAAAAACAAAACAGGAAAAACTGCTTAAAGGACAAAGGCAAAAAACACACACAAAAAAAAAAAAATACCAACTAGAATAACTTCAACATAAAAGCAGGAGAAAGGACAAATACGTTGTGGGAGATATCTTTTATGGGACTGAAAAATTCATTTTGAGACTAGCTTTTGAGAGTATATCTTTTCCTCAGGTCAGTCAAAGGGAGTACTGAGAAATCTGAAATTTTCAGTCCTGGCGCTCCATGACAGTGGGCAGTTGCTCCTGGTCCTGGACTGTCTTAAGTAAAAACTGAACTGAACAAAGAGTACAAATCCCAAAAGCAAATCTCTTAAAAATGTTTTATTAATCCAATGAAAGCTATCACAAGCAACATATCTGTTGGTGTTTCCCCCCTGCATCTTCAACTGGATTCGCACAGCAACCACATCACTCAATTTGTGTAATATACGATATATATGCTATACTGTAAGACAAATACCAATAAATGAACCCCTTTAAAAAAAGTTTCAGATTTTTGTATCATTACAAAACAAAAATGTTATGAGAAGAATAGCACATTCTGGATTTTGTGTATTATAGTAGGTTAATACACCCCCTCTCCCCTCTGGAGTTTGAAGGCCCACAGCACACCCTTACTCCTTGCATAACCCATACTCTGGCACGTGTTACTCCTGAGTAGATACAGTTTTGACCTTTATCAGAAGAGATAAGTAGAGTAATCTGCTCTGGATGTGTAACAACGTCCAAATACCAGCACTTTCCCAATGGAGGAAGACTCACGTGTGGCTCTTATCCAACAACCCACTGGAGCAAGTGCTTTTATGGCCTCACTGCACGCTCTGTCGTGGATTATTCCCTGTAATTAATATATTTACTCACTTACCTACATATATTACATGGATGGGGATTTTTTTCCCATCCCAGTATATTTCACCAATTTACACAAATCTAAAGAATAACCACATTCAATAAACAGAGGAGCTACAGTTAAATCCAATTTACTTTTCACACCAGTGTGAATAAAAAATGTATTTGCATTTAATGTTACTATTTTGTTTTGCTTTCAGATTGCATGCTGATGCAGCGCCTTTTTTTTGTTTTTACATTTTGTGTAAAAAATTAAACCAATACAGCCAGTAATCCAAATAAAATGAACACACAAGAGTCCCAAACAGATGCCCCAGCACTCAGCCACTTTTCAAAGTTCAAGTTAATATGGTAACAAATTTATGTATGCACTTTCCGCTGTGTATTTAAGGTATGACATGTCCTGCAGACCCTGTCCCCTGATGAAGGTGTCATGAGCAAATTGCCAGGGCATCTGTTTGGGCCCTCAGTGTGTTCACTTTATCTGGATTACTGGCTGTAATGATTTAAACTTTTTTTTTTTTTTTTTTTTTTTTTTTTAGACACGCTGGTGTGAGAAATAAACTGGATTTAACCCCAACTCCTCAGTTGTTGAGTGCGGATCTTCTTTGGATCTGTGTTTCTTTAGCAGGCGCTGGCCGCCCCACAAACCAGCGCTCTCCTGTCTCTGGCCTGAAAGCCCACCTAACAACGTTCGACGAGTACTTCACTGATTTACTTGGACACCATTCAGTTAAAGCTGCATATCTCCCAGCTGATGAACATTATTTAACATAGAAACATAAAATTTGACGGCAGATAAGGACTGCTTGGCCCACCCAGTCTGCCCATTTCCCTACCTAATGGATAAGCTGCAGATCCTAGTTAACCAACAGCCTACTTCTTCCTGCCCCCACCCCCTAGAATTGCCTTATGACTGTCCCATGCATGCTTGAATTCAATCACTGTTTTTGACTCCACAACCTCCTCTGGAAGGCCGTTCCATGCATCCACAACCCTCTCTGTGAAAAAATACTTCCTTACATTACCTCTGAGCCACCCCCCATCTTCAAATTGTGCCCCCTTCTTCTTGCACACCTCTTTTTTTGAAAGATGCTACCCTCTTGGACTTTGTTGATTCCCTTGAGGTACTTGAACGTTTCTATCATGTCCCCCCTCTCCCTCCTTTCCTTGAGGCTATACATATTAAGCTCCTTTAGTCTTTCTTCATACGTCTTCCGGTGCAGACCCTGCATCATTTTAGTTGCCCTCCTCTGGACAGCTTCCATCTTGTCTATGTCCTTGCAGAGATTGGGTCTCCAGAACTGCACATAGTACTCCAGATGGGGTCTCACCAGCTGTCTGTACAGAGGGATAACAACTTCCTGTTTTCTACTGGTGATGCCTCTCCCTATGCATCCCAGTATCCCCCAGCCATCCTTACTGCCCTCTCACATTGCTTGCCCACCTTTAAGTCATCTGATATGACTACCCCCAGGTCCCTTTCCATTTTTGTTGTTGTTAGTATCTCACCCCCAATTGTGTACTCTTCCCCTGGGTTTTTGTTTCCCAGGTGCATTACCTTGCACTTCTTAGCATTAAATCTAAGCTGCCATACATTTGACCATTCCTCTAACCTTGCCAAGTCCCTTCTCATCCTTTCCACCTCACCTTGTGCATCAAATCTGTTGCAGATCTTTGTGTCATCTGCAAAGAGACATACTTTTCTTTCCAGTCCCTCTGCAATGTAAACACAAAGACATTGAAGAGGACCGTCTAATACTGAACCTCGTGCACCCTACTAGTAACCCCCCCTTTCTTCAGAGTGGACTCCATTTACTATTACCCTCTGTGTCTTATTCTCCAGTCAATTCTTTACCCAGGCTATCATCTTGGGACCCACTCCCAAGCTGGCTAACTTGTATATTAATCTTTTGTGTGGGACTGAGTCAAATACCTTGCTAAAGTCTAGGTAGGCCATGTCCGCAGCCCCTCCCTGATCTACTACTTTGGTCACCCAGTCAAAGAAATCTATTAGATTCGTCTGGCATGACCTTCCTGCTGTGAATCCATGCTGCCTTGGGTCCTGTGCACCTCTCTGGCCTCTAGGTACTCGACATTTCTTTCCTTCAGAAGTGATTCCATCATTTTCCCTATCACTGAGGTTAAACCAACTGGTCTATAGTTTCCCGCTTCTGCCCTGCTCCCACTTTTGTGAAGAGGAATCACATTGGCCCTCCTCCAGTCCTCAGGTACCACCCCATCCTCCCATGATTTGTTAAAGAGGGTAGTCAATGGTGTCACTAGTTCTATCCTTAGTTCTTTTAGAATTCTGGGATGAATCCCATCAGGCCCCATTGCTTTGTCCACCTTCAGTTTTACGAGTTCTTTCAGAACCCTTTCTTCTGTACTTGTATTTAGTTTTTGTTCACCAGGAAAGGAGGGCTTCACAATATTGCCCATTTGTAGCCTCGTTCCCCCCGGGGGGGGGCAGGTGGAGAACAGATACAAACCAACTGAAATTGAACCAGGTTAAGCTGCTGGTGATATTTCAGGGAATGGGGCAGAACAACAGGGACCTTTCTCTACTCTGACCACTGGTATGAGCCACTATTTAAAACAGTTACCTATGACATTCTCGTACATGGCGTGTGTGGAGTTAACTGAATAAAATGGGATGTGACTGCCTATCTGGCCGAATAGGTGCCATTTTACTCTGTAACAATAGCTTACAAGATGTTTTTAGGCAAACTGAACATGAATTACATGATACATATTTTTCTGAGATGAAACAGCTTCCACATATGATCCTTACTGGTCGATGGCGTTCTATGCCTTGGATCACGATTTCCTGCAGGCCTGTGATGTAAGGCAGTTTGACTCGGGTCAGGTTTTCTTTTTGTGCTTTTTGCTTCTTTAATTTCAGTCCCTTTAGTGTGTAATTTCATTCTTTTATTTTGTATGGGAATTAGCACGCTTCCTTTTGTTTTCCTATTGTATTTTCTTCACCAGTTGTAGCTTTACTGTCCGTTGCCTATTTTCATTCAATTTTTTTTCCATGATATGCTTCTAGTTGCTCCTTGTACTGTTGTTTTGGTTTCAATAAAAATGTCCCTATTTATTTATTTGGAAATTGTTGACCGGTAAAAGCACTCTGAGCCAAGGCTCAAGAAGAAAGGAAAAAGGGAGGCAAATATATAACATAGATACAGTACGCAGTTAAATGCAATTGCATAGCACTGTCACAGTTCATAGTCACAGTAAAGTGGAATAAAAGTACATCATTAACACAGAAGTAAGTACGATAAAGGTAAGCACCAAAAATCAGGTGATTCAGTCACACCTACACCAGGGTAGGTGGCAAATGTAAGGGGGGCAGCCAAGTAGAGGGAAAACAGCAGTTGGCAGGACAGAAAGAATTTCAGCTGGTGCCGGAGGCAAACGGGGAGGTAGAGAAATGGAAGGAGGATAGGAGTAGGAGCCAGAGGAAGGGAGATGATGGGAAAAGGCTGTCTGCCCAGCAGAGGAGTGGGTATGAGGAATGGCGTTATGTGTTGATGGGACAGTCTAAGTACCGTCATATCACTCTGGTGCTGCATCAACTGTAATGGCTGCCGGTCAGGTGGAGGGTCCTCTTTAAAGTGGGTTTACTCACCTTCAAGGCCCTACATGGCCTGGGCCCCTAGTTACCTGAAAGATCTTCTCGCTCCTGCTGTCTCTGTCCGCCCCCTCTGCTCCTCCTCTAGGGGCCTCCTTGTGATTCCCAGGACGAGGTTGAAGACAGCTGGAGACAGAGCATTTAGTGTTGCCACCCTATCCTGTGGAATTTGCTTGCTCCAGCTGTTAGGGAGGCCCCTTCTGTGGAGGTGATCAAGGCCCACCTTAAGGCCTTCTTATATAATCAGGCCTTCCCGAACTGCATTGTATATCCCTGACCAGATTTCTGAATTTAATATTTAAAATCATTTTGGCTTCTTTTGAGTTTATTACTGCTGCTGAAGGTATTATTTTAAATCTAATGATGTGTATTGATGTTTATAAGTGTATTATTTATTTTTATATTTGTATGGATATGGAATGTTTTTTTAATATGCACATCACCCATAGCCTCCGGGATTGGTGTTTTTCAAATAAAATTTGCCTTGGCTTTGCCATGTGCAAGGATCATTGGAGCAGAGAAAGCAGGAGGTAGAGGGAATGGAGAAGAGGAGTGAGGAGAGGTAAGATGGAAGGGACCCAACCAAAATTTGGTTATGAATGAGGCACAGTGGTTCTGGCAACCTCATGGTAGAGGACGGATAAGGAGGAGTAGAGTGGGCAATGGTGGGTATGAGAGGGGGAGTTGGTAGCAAAATGACATAAGACATTGCAGAGGGCATCCACTCCAGCCAGGGAGGTGAAGAGGCAGTGCCATAGAGCACGTCCACATAGTCAAAGACCTGGAGCACCATTTTAGTAACTAGCTCATGGCATACAGAGAGAGAGAGAGAGAGAGAGACACAGACACACACAGACACAGAGAGACTTTATTGCGGTACAAGGCACCAAGTTTGGGGTGGAGCTTGACGTGCATGTCATCTATGTGGGCAGAGAAGTCAAGTTTGCTGTTTAGTCACACACCGAGGTATTGACTGAATGAACCACTTCAAGAGGGGTGCCATACAAAGTGCAGAAGACAGGCAGAGATGGGAGTATGGCCAAGTTTGGGCTGGTGCCAAAGGTCATGGACACAGTTTCTTTTGTGTTGATTTGGAGTTGGGTAGACGGAAACCAGTACAGGACATTGTGAAGTCTTGTTGGAGCAGACCTACCATGGCTGTAATGGAGGGACCTGAGGTGTAAATGACTGTGTCAGCTGCATAAATGTGTATATGCAAGTTGGTACCAGCTGTGGGGAGGTTGTTAGTGGAACATTGAGAACAGGATGGGCCCCAGGATGGAGTCCTGTAGGATCCCGGCCTGGATGGAAGGTGGAGGTGGAGGTGACAGGGCACAACCAACCTGCACTGACTTCAGGCAGCCAGAGAGGTAAGAATGGAACCAGTCTACAGCTGGAACTGAGAGGCCAGCAGAACTCAGTTTATCCAGGAGGAGAGGGTGGGACACCCAGTCAGGGGCCTTGGCCAAAATCGATAAAAATGGCAGCTGTGATGTGCCCCTGATCTATCCCAGAGAAGACAGAATCAGTTACATGCAGCAGGGAGGAGACAGTGGAATGATGCTTCCCAATGCCAAACTGGATGGGAGGGGAAATTGGTAGAGGACATAAAATTTAAGAGTTTAGTGTAGACAAGCTTCTTTTGCAGTTTAGCAAGGGATGGGAGGAGGGAGACTGGCTGGAAGTTATACAAGGAGGAATGGTCCTCCCCTCTGTGGAGTGCAAGAACTGTGGCCAACTTCCGGAACTGAGGGACAGCACAGAGGGAGAAGAGGAGGCTGAGAAAGTGAGTTAGTGGATGTGCTGTGGCAGATGCGGGAATTTGGAATAGTTTAGGATCCAGGCCCTCTCTCTTTTTCTAAAATTTTGGAACCTTTTATCACAAGAATGGAATGATGACCATTTTTCTCCCACTACTTACAAAATGGTTATTTTGGGCATATGTCCAGGTAGGCTGAGTAAGTACCATAAAATTATACTGGGAATGATATTTGCAATGTATTATCTCTGGCAGGTGAAGTGTTCTTTCACAATGCAACAAAAACTGACATCAACTGGTGAAATATTAGTGGTCATCACAAAAGCCTTACTGACAAAATAGCAAGCAGAAATGAAAGCTTTAGTGCCACCAGAGTTAGACAAACTCTCGAAGCACTGCGCATGGGTCTTTATTTGACTGCAGACCTACAAATGGCAGATGGTTTCAGACTCCTAAAATCATATTTATGTTTCAATGTCATTTTGGAAACTAGCACTTTGTCTCATGTGCTAGGCAACATGTTTACTGAGGTTAACAGTAAAATTTTGGGGAAAAGGAGGTTCATGTAAGGAACACAAGGGAAAGTAAGCGGTGACAGATGTGTGTTTTGTCCACCTTATTGGTTCTTTTCTGTGTTTTTTTTTTCTTGTTTGTTTTTGTTAACTCACAGATTACGTAAACAAATGGCTGTAATGGTTTGAAATGGTTTTCATTTTATTCTTTTTCCATAAAAAAAAACCCCTACCCTTTCTGAGAAGTGCCTTAAGGTCTCTAACATCCACCAGATTGAAAGCTGTATACACTGGGGAAAAATACACACATGAAAAGCAGTCAACACAGAAAACTATTTAAAACAAACTGCTAATTAAATAATTACCAACCAATTAAACCCAAATTAACAAATCTAATGAGTAACAGTGAAGTCCCTCGACACGCCAGTTCTTTTCTCAGCTGCCTAGGCCTGTATGCTCTTGTCAACCTGTTTTTGGATGCTCCTGTTCTCGCCTCAGATGGCATATTCCCCTAATGTCCACTGCCACCTATAGTGATGCCATGCTGCTTTCAATCACGGACTCTATCAGCACCAAAACGTCGCTCCTGACTGCAGAATTCAGGAAGTACCAATGCCACATGCCACTCCTGACTGCAGCAGACCATGCTCTCAGCAGCACGTGTCACTTCAACACTCCATCTACAGACACAGACCAAGATGCCACCAATGAACTAAAGGATGACTGACACACAGGCACGCCCAAGATACAGGAGAACACTACAATATGGAAACACCCTACAGCCAAAAGGGTGCCCCCCCCAAAAGAAAACAAAATGTCTCTACACTATGGAAGGGAAGGGGGAAGGAAGGACAC
The DNA here is from genome assembly GCA_016271365.2 of Neoceratodus forsteri. Lineage (NCBI taxonomy): Eukaryota > Metazoa > Chordata > Ceratodontiformes > Ceratodontidae > Neoceratodus > Neoceratodus forsteri. The sequence goes on from JADMNL010000032.1 coordinate 44,181,188, forward strand.
ATAGGCAAACCTGGAAATGGCTAGCCGTAGACACTACAGGTCAAACTGTCTATCTTGAATTATTATATCAAAGAAATGATGGCTAAATCCAGTATACTTGGAACTATACCCATCCCGGAGTCTAATCAGTCTTCAAACTCATGGCCTTAATCTGATTAGACTCCTCAGTGGGTATATGTAAGCAATAATCCATGACAGGGTGTGGATTATGCTGTGATTAATCCACACCAGAAGTGGATATATACCAGCATAACACACATTCTGGCGTGGATTATTGTGATGATACAATGTGTAGGAAGTACAGGATTTAAAAAAAAATTATTAAAAAGCTTTAAAAACTGTTTTCTTTTAGATTTTTTAGTCTAATATCCTCCCTGTGTAGATCACATAGTCCCTTGTTGCTAGGTAGAATATGTTTGTAGGACATTCAACCCCCAAACACACAGTCTAATACTATGATGGCTGCTTTTTTTACTACAAGAGCGCGACAGACTGTACTGGAGTTGTATGAGGCTGTAGCATGCTGTCCGCTGTGAGCGGCTCGCATACTTCAGTTACAGAGACAGAGACAGAGACAAGTGCTGTAAATGACTTGTATAGTTTGTGCAACAGCCAGGTGCAAGCATTGAGTGGCTGACATTAGAGTTAGCTGTTGGAGGAGATGCAAGATTTTTGTTGTATTTTTTTTGGGGGGGGGGAGCAGTTAGGTGGTCTCAGTCATAATTTGAGCTGAATGTGGTTGGTGCAGCAGTTCTTTAAGCTGGTGGAGATGGACTGCGGGAGCCAGGTCGAGAGCAGAAGATAGAAGTGGGAGGTGAGGCAGGTGTGAGCGGTCACAAAAACAGAGGTCAGTAATGAAAATGTCTAACACAGGACTGTATTTTGGATGAGGAAACTGGGTTTGGGGACTCCTTTTCAAAAAGTTATTCGTTTTGGGAGGTTTTTGAACTGGTTCTGAACAGTGCTATGTGCACCTGTCATAAATTCAACATGGCAGCTAAACTCACAAAAAGTGTACTGATTTTTAGTTTTGCATATCAGTCGGCTGGAAGGGCTGGAACTTTACCCACGAGTTATGATGGGATTTACCCACAGTTAAGGAACTCAGGCGACCAATCAGATTAGTGGATTTAGAGACCCCACTGTATAATTCCTTTTATAAAATGAGTTCTATGGATTAATTCTAAAGAAATCCACAGTTGGGTTGCCGGACTACAAAATCCTGATTGACAGCAGTGTAAAGTGACCTAGTCAGATCACTCCACCAGAGAGACATAAAAAAACTACAGCTACAGTGTCCTAGTCATTAGGAC
>JADMNL010000032.1:44785000-45097500 GCA_016271365.2 Neoceratodus forsteri
TTCAGCCCCAGCCCCTGGCAACAAAGTAAGCTAAAATAATGAGGTGGGCACTTGGCAGGAACATCCCATTGTGTAGTGATGCTGCGACGCTGGCAGGCATCACGGTGCGCAGTCATGCCCCTGGGAACCAAATACTCAAACAGAGGGCTGTTACCCAGCCAGGCCACTACTGACCTAGGTGGAGCAGTGAGCGGGTCATCACTAGGCTGTAAGCACTGAGGAGGATAGTAAGTCTGGTCCAATAGCACTTGAAAACAAATTAACCGGAACAAACATTTTTGACAGAGTGTGTGCAACTTATCTTGACAACTAGCAGAACTGTAAAAGAGTAAAGAGCAGAGCGCAAAATGAAATGCTCCAAGTACTGTTAGCAGCTTAAGAGAACTAGCTAACGTACATTTCTACAATGCAAGTATAAATGGATAAATCACAATGTTTGTTTGCATAAATGTAACTATAACTTACTTATACTGTCTGCTGAATATGCTAGAGATTATCAGTTAAATCACTAAACTTATTAAGGCCTCTCCATTTTGCAACAACCAGATATGTCCCAGTAACAAATCAGAGAGCTTGTGACACGCCTGAGCATGCCCACAGCAACATACAGGTATGGATTTTCATATATACAAGGTGGAGCACAGATGGATATGTTACAAAACATTTTATTACAGTGGCATAAGTTATTATTATCAGGAAGCTGTGCATACCTTGTCATCTATTACACAGGCACAGTAGCACCTGTGAATTAGGGGTCAGTAAGCACTTCAATGTTAAACCTTAATAACTTTGCTCCCACTTGACTGATTTACATGAAATCTGGAATGCACAGAGTATCTCTGGATGCTGAAAATTTCTTGACAATCGGTTTACTGGGGGCACAGTTACAAAGGGGCAAAACCCCCCAAAATCACCAAAAATTAAGACTTTTTTCTTGTTCAGCTAAAACTAGAAAAACTAGCAGGATCTGAAACATGCGACTCTCAAGTTTAATAAAGTTTGGGCCAAGGTGTATGCTTTTGTGATTTTTATCTCCCAAACTGTGGCATTCTAAAAATAACTGAATTCTTATGACCACATGTGGTCATATTATGAATGTGCTCTTGTTTAGCAGCCAGCAGGGCCTGCACCCTCTCTGCATATGCCCAGCTGCTGTTTCCATTCAGCAGGGACGGGGGTACCCATCAGTATGTAGTCTTGCCCCTGCTAAGCATGCTGTGCATGTGTCTGTGTGTTTTTTTCTGGTACTTTGTCCACCATTAGCTACATGAGTTGTGTGATTTATTTGAAATGGACACTTAGGTGCCCAATCCCCATGCCAGTTTATATGTTACTATGTTCCCCAGAGCCACTCATTACTGTATAAGAATGGTTTCACGTGCATTCGGCTGCAGTGGGAACTGTGAAGTGAAGCTGAGCTGTTCTGTCTCAAGCTGAAGGCACGTGAAACCACTCTTACACAGGAACAAATGGCGACGGGGGACTTAGTAGTATATGATCAAGCGCGCTCAATAATATATAAGTATTTTTTTAAACCGTTCCCGGAATGTGCCCATGTCCAGGGCATCTGCACGTGAGATGCTCTCCACAGAATAAGAGTGTCTCATGTGCAGAGGAAAGGACAGCTCTTGAGTGATCGGGAGCACTTCTTCAATCTATAATAATTATTAACAAGATAGGTCGACACCAGGTGCCCACCCCTGCTGCCAGTTAATTCCCCCCCTTCTATAAGGCCCCCCAAACCCTATAATTTCAGGTTATTGACATCGGGTGCTCTATTCCCAGTGCCACAGTACACATCCTCCCTCCCTCCCTGGACCCAGTAGGCTGGGGCATTTGGTGCCCACCATGGTGTTCCCAAGTATCATTCTGACACTGGGGTGCACAACACCCAGTGTCAGAAGTAGTATACATGAAAGAAAGATGTCTTTTTCTTTTTGTTTTAACCCTGAAATAAAAAAAAACTATCCCTTATTTTCTGCCGCCATCCCCACCCTCTACTCCGTCTCCCCCCAGTCAGCACCCACCACCCCATATTCCCCCTTACTCTATACTCACCCAGCCAAAGCCCAGCGCTATCATCTTCTCTGGACTAGAGACATGTCTTCACTCTTTAATGCTGGACTGGTAACTGAGGAAAACAGGTAAGTCCCATATAATGTATTTGAATGTGTTTTGAACGTTTCTTCATAACTTAGTCATTTTTACACATTTTTTGTCCAAATTTTCAACATGGACTTTTTGGGACCCCATCTCATTAACAAGTGTGGTGACATTATGTAAATCTGGCCTGGAAGGTGATTTCACAGTCATTACATGAAATCACCATCCAGGCCAGAGTTACATAATTTCGGCACCCTTGTTCACGGGTTGGGGACCCAAAAAGGTCATGTTGGAAATTTGGACAAAAAATACATAAAAACAGGACCACGATATGAGTGTATGTTGACATTTTTCTATGCTTGCTCATGACTTTGGTAATTTTCAATATTCTGACCCAAAATTTTCAACATAGTCATTTTTATACTCCACCTCATGAACATTACAGCTGTCATTTTTCACATCCTGGCCTAAATATGTTTTCATACCTGTGGCGCAAAATGACATTCTGGCAGGGATTTAGAAAACTGTCACCTACCGGATTCATGAGGTGAAGTCATTACAATTTGGTGTCAAAATATTAAAAAACAGCAAAGTTATGAGGAGGAGGTTTTTCACTGAGAGGGTGGTGGACCCTTGGAATGCACTGCCTGGCGAGCTGGTTCAGAGATCCACAGTGGAGGGCTTCTAGAGAGGGTGGGACAGACAAAGAAAGTGGATGTATCAGATGATGGCCTATCCCAGAGGGGTGGGGATGGATGATAGGGGTTTCTGGAGCACAAGGGATGGGAGGGCCTCGGCACCCAACTAAGGAGCTAAGGTTCGAGCAGACTGGATAGACCGTAAGGCCTAATCTGCTGGCAAATAGTATGTTAGTATGTTATAAAAGCGTGTTGTCACTTTTCTATGCACACTCATAACTTTGGTAGTTTTCAATACTGAAGCATCAAATTTTCAACAAAGACATTTTTTCACATGACCTCATGAACGTGACAGCTCTTGTTTTTCAAATCCTCGCCAAAATGTGATTTCACACTTGAGGTACGAAGATACTTTTTGTCCAGTATGTTATTAAATGACACCTTTTTTAGTTAGTGGACAAAAACTTGGCAATTAAATTTCAGCACCAAAAAGTGCAAGGTGATGCACCTAGGGAGGAAAAATCCTTGTGAGGAATACCTCCTGTGTGGAGTGAAATTGGAAGCCACAAAGCAGGAGAGGGATCTGGGGGTGATTATAATAGACGACCTGAAAACATCCAAGCAGTGTGAAAAGCAGCATTAAAGGTGAACAGTACATTAGGCTGCATAGGAAGAGGAATTACAGGTAGAACGAGGGAGGTGATTGTGCTACTGTACAGATCAATGGTAAGGCCTCACCTGGAGTACAGTGTGCAGTTCTGGACACCTCACCTCCAAAAGGACATAAGACAGACTGGAGACAGTGCAACGGAGAGCTACAAAAATGATACTTGGACTCCACAACAAGACATACGCAGAACGTTTGCATGATCTAAACATGTACTCCCTGGAACAACGCAGATAAAGGGGGAACATGATTGAAACCTTCAAGTACTTGAAGGGAATAAACAAGGTCCAGGTTCGGGACCAATTTCAGGTCAAGAACCATTCAAGAACGAGGGGGCATGGTATGAAGCTGGAAGGAGGCAAGTTCAAGAGTAATACAAGAAAGTTCTTCTTTACCAAGAGGGTGGTGGATATTTGGAATGGCCTTCCATCAGAGGTTGTGGAGACTAGGTCAGTCGGATCATTCAAGAAGGCATGGGATAGGCACAAAGGTATTATAACACTGAATAGCAGTTAACGGGGGGCTAGGCTTACGGGCAGACTAGATGGGCCATGTGGTCCCCTTTTGCTGTCACTTTCTATGTACCTGTCATGTCCACAAAGAGGGGTCATAAAAAGACTTGAAATTCTGGCATCAAAAAACAAATTATGATGTAATTTTGTTTGTAGGGACATCTGTTGGCCCAGGGGGCACCACACTGCATTCCTGTGCTAGTGATCTGAGTTTGGGTACAAGCTCAGTGAACCAGCTTAATGGGTCAAGGCTGGGGGGAAGGTGCTGCAGCATGTAACACTGGTCCCAACCTGAGAAGGGACAGAGCGGTGTTCTTGCGCACACACCATACCTTGTGGGGGGCTGGAAAGCCTACCTTCACAAGGTACTGACATGCGTGTCATGGTCTGATGGGCCCATGCACTGGGTCAGGACTATCTCCAGTATTCTAATTATTTCATTTTGCACAGGTCCCAAACAAACAAAGCCACAACAGAACAAAGTCCCAGCACTTCGACTGCGTGGGTCTTCCTATAGAAATAAACAAATGCATTTCCAAAAAAAAATCATTAATAAGCAGTACCCAGGCTATTCCTACTGGCCTTGGTACTGCTTATTCATTGCCTTTAGAATATATGGCTTCCTTTCTCTTTGCGTGCATACTTTTAAATGAAGGGTATAAATATGGAATGAAAATAACTTTTTTTTTATATATAGATGTTTCACCTCCTGTGTGCCACTGCAGCTAGCTGAACCCTGTCCCTACCTTCCCTGCCCGTCTGCTGTCTCTTCAGTCTAACCAAGCCCCATTCCCCCATGGACTTACCCCTGTGGTGGGGCCGGGAAGGGGAAGGCCATCTTCCCCGCACCCAGTGATCCTGCATTTAGATTGGGAGTCCAGTGGACTGGTGACAGAGCAGGGTAGGAGCAGGTAGGCAAGACTTCATGATGCCTACGACCACCATTTTCATCCATATTTTGCCCCTGCGACGGCGGCCATAAGTGCATGTGTGTGGAGGCGCGCTCACACTGCACAACCACGGCCCCTGTACTAAGCTGCTGTACTGTAGCACTGCCACCTGGCCTCCGCCAGATGGCAGCCATAGAGCGAGACAGTGGATCCCCCACCCTGGGAGATGAAAGCAGTCCACTGGATGCTCGATACTCTCCCTCCGCACCGACCACCAGCAACCCACCGGCATGGCAGGAGGTAAAGCACTGAATGTCTCAGCCCTCCACACCACTGGGCTGGCCTGGAATGAAGTGAACTTATCTGATGATTTGATTTGGACTACTTAGGGTCCACCCTTTGGTCCTGTGTCACAGCGTGTGGGAATAAACTTCAGATGAGGCAAATTTACACGTTTAACACACCATGGTGTGATATTTATTTTTCAAAGGTTAGAAAAATATTAAATGAAAACAACAAAAATTGCACAGAAAATCACTACTTAACATCAGTAGTTTCTCACAAAATACAGTCCTGGATCTTAGAGCTCCTAAGACCCTCCTAATCTACATTCAACATCTTGTCTGCCTCTCTTCTTCCTCTCCTAGGGCTGAGCCCCTCTGGGCTGAACTGAAGTAAACTCACTGAAGAGGTATTTATATATTTTTGGTGGTGTTACCTGACTGAGCTCTCTTCTAGTTACAAGTCTCGACATGTTCTTTCAAGTCTGAACATGTTGTTTCAAAACCAAGGGGGGGGGTTATTTCAGGGGACTTCCTGGTTCAGTTAAAGGTACAGTGTATATCTCCACAGATACTGACTCTCTATATATCTGATTCACAGTGACTAAGCACTTTTATAAAGGATACCACATTCTCATACATAGAACTTTATACAGTAACAGGTTTTTAATGTGAATTTATAAAAATGCCTTTAGGATTTCTTATAACTGTACTAATCATGACATTATTATTGTTTTATATGACTTCTGACTATTTTTTTCTTTAAAAAGGCTTTACTAACTGTATTCATTCCTATTTTAAATAGCCTTCATGTTTTTTGTACACACAAAATGCACTTATGTACTTCACACAACACCTCTCCGGGTGTTTGGCATCATTCCAGGGACTGAATAGATGGAAATGGAAAAAGAATGAAAAGAGAGGACTAGTAGGAAGCTTAGTTGGAAAAGTAAAGAGCTACATTAGGTGGCCAACCTAGGGTAGGCAGGAAAAAGAAGAAAAGCAAAGAGAAAAGCAGTAGCTGTTGCTAGGAAATAAGGAGATAGAAAAGTGGTCCATCAGTCACAGCCGAGGGTGTAGCCTAACTCCACCACACCCTGTACTAATTAAGTACTGATAGATACCTTCATGGGCAAAAAATGTTTCCACAGTAATAAGACCCTAATAACTAGCAAATGCATTTATTTTACCAACTGATTGATTAGTTTATTTCTATAAGGGGATATACAGTAGTATTACATTTTTTATCACCTTTATTTATGAACAATATTACTAAAATGGGTGTTTTTAAGAGTAATGTGCCTTTAAGGATTTCCTTTATAAGTGCATGTCTGTTTGATCCGGATTACACCCCCTGAGGAAGACCCGCATGGTCGAAGGCAGCACTGAGGCATTTGTCATTTGCAGCTTTGTTTTTACAAAGTGCTCACGCAATAAAGGATTAACATTCATCCAGGCTATGGTTAAGGATTTCTTCCTCCAAGTGCCACTTCTTGGACTCTTTTGAACATTGGTTTGGGTTGGCCACCCAAGTTGGCACTGACCCAGCTTTTCAGGGTGCCTGACTGCCTTTTGTGTTTGTTTGCCACCCTGGACCAGCTGTTGCTGATTTTTAGCTTAGAGAGGAGGTCAGAATCAGATCGCTTGAGGTAGATCCCACCCTTCAAAACAGGAAAGGCCTGTGTTTTTTTCCATTCAGTTTTGTGGTATATGTTTTACGAGTTAAACTAGGAATGTAAACATTGATTGCGGTGTATACTTATTTATTTATTTAGATTTTGGTAACCAGGTAAGCCCACTGATACCAGAGGTCACTTTTTCAGGAGCGACCCGGAATTAGTTACAGAAAGAGACATTTAGAAACATTTTTTTTTTTTTTTTACAGTAGTTACAATACATACATTGCACAAATAGACATTAGCGACAGTATACAGGGGTAAAGTAAGGATTCACAATACACGCTCAAGCATTATTTACAATACTTACATTAGATACACAAGTGTAGATTGGAACCAGTATACAGGTTTCGCAGACAGGCTCTTATGACATTGAGTTTCATCTCCAATTAATAGGGAAAGTAGACAACAACAGTAAATTGACATCAAAGTTTAGGAGATACATCCAGGAATGAAAGGAGGTTCAAGGCGGTGCAGTGGAAAGAGACCTGGGCTAGGGAGCTAATGGTTGCAGCCACAGAGACTGAGATTGAGAAGGTATACTTTGAGTCCAGACTTGAATTGGGTAAGGGTGGTAGGGTCAGTCAGGCTAGGTGGAAGAGAGTTCCATAGGTGGGAGGCAGAAAATTTGAAGGAGCATTTGCCTTGATTGGAGCGAATCCTAGGGATGTTGAGGGGATGATTTGCAGATGATCGCAGGGTTCGGATTTGTTCTTTGGGGGAAAGTAGTCCTCTAAGATGGGGAGGGAACCAAGGGTAGTGAACCAGAAGGCAAGGCAAGTGACAGGGTAAGCTAGTTTGTGCCAGAGAGTGGGACAGTTTAGTTCCTTTAGTGCTTCACAGTGATGTCTCCTAGGAGAGGAGTTTGTGGCAAAACGAGCCACACGGTTATAGAGAACGGAAAGTTTGTTGAATTCCGTCTCGCAGAGGAACTGCAGTAAAGGAGCTCCATATAGGATGGAGGGGAGAAGACTGCAGCTGGCAATTGCCCGGTGTGCAACCAAGGATAGGGAATTCCCCAGACGGTAGAGGAGGCCAAGTTTTTGGTGGGTGGACCTGGTTATGGAGTCAATAGGGGGTCGATAGGTCATTTCTTGGTCAAGATGGATCCCAAGGTATTTGAAGTTGGCCATGATCTCGACTCCTTTTCCTTGGTTTGTGCAGATCTGGAGCAGCTGACTCCTGTCAGGGCCCAGCTGTCTTGAACCAAACAGTGCGGCTTTAGTTTTTTCCTCATTGAGTTTAAGGGAGTTTGCGGAGAACCAGGCCTCAAGTATTGAGAGACTATTCTGCAGTTTTGTGGGGATGACAATAGGTTGGGGATTACTGCAGTATATGACGGTGTCATCTGCATACAAAATGAGTTTGCTGAGGGGGCAGTTTCCCTCAATGTTATTGAGGAAGAGTGAAAAGAGCAGGGGGCCCAGGATTGAGCCGTGGGGCACCCCAGCGGTAACGGATCTGGGGACAGAATGGGCACCCTTCCAGTGGACTTTTTGGGTACGGTCACTCAGATAGCTCTCGAACCAGGAGAGTGAGTGGTGATCCAGTCCTAAGTGCAGGAGTTTTGGTAGGAGGAAGTTATGACTGACCAAGTCAAAGGCCTTAAACAGGTCAATGAAGAGGGCACCCGCTGGGAAGTCTTGGTCCATAGAGGCAAGGATGTCCGCAGTGAGCCGGATGAGGGCAGTATTGGTACCATGGCCCTTTCTAAAACCATGCTGCACATCAGCCATGAGAAGGTGCTGCTCAAAGTAGTCTTGTAGTTGGTTAGAGACTAGTCTTTCCTGGATTTTCCCGAGAGGACTAAGTAGGGAGATTAGTCTATAGTTTCCCAGTTTGTCTCGGGACCCACTTTTGTAGACAGGGACAACAGTCACTACTTTCCACATTTTTGGGACAATACCTTCCCGGAATAATCTATTTATGAGTAGGGTGACAGGATGGGTGATAGCCGAGGCGGCAGCCCTCAGTAGGCGAGGTTCAAGCTGGTCATGGCCTAGCGAGAAAGAGGGGTTAATTTTGTATAGGAGAGGTAGTGCCTCTGACTGATTGACCAGCTTTAAGTGGAATTGAGGCTGAGGGTGCACCCAAGTGTCTCCAGAAAGAGATGGGTAGGTCTGGAGAGGACGGGGGGGGAGTACCACTTGGGTTAGTGATGAAGGCATCAAAAGCCTCAGCAACTACTGATGGGACATTGGTCAGTGAGTCCCCTACCAGGATGGAGTCTGTTTGACTATTTGAGGAGCCTTTTATGAGTATGTTTAAGTGGCCCCAGAATTTTTTGGGATCACGTAAGTGCCTAGTTTGGAGGTCATTTAAGTATTGTGATTTGGCCTGTTTCAAGGCTTTTTTACACTGATTTCTCAGTTCTCTGTACTTTTCCCAGTCAGATTGGTTGCCAGTGGATTTGTAGTTGCCCCATGTTCTGTTCCGGAGGAGCATGGAATGCTTGAGGCACAGGCTCAACCATTTATGGTATTTTCCCTGTACCCTGAGCTTTTTTATAGGAGCATGCTTGTTTGAAGCCGACAAGAAGGCTTGAATGAAATATTCAAGAGCCTCATCAAGTGAGGGTAGAGACATAATAGGGGCCCAGTCAATGTTCCACAAATCAGAGCAGAAGTCAGCTGGTTCAAACCTACTGTAGTTCCTCGCTTCAATGACCTTAGAGGTAACTTTTGGAGACTTGTTGCACCAAACACAGAAGATAGGCGAGTGATCACTCAGGGAGTCAGCCATAATCCCTGCTGACAGTATACGGCCCGAGCAGGAGACAAGGATCCAGTCAATGAGAGAGTGGTTTCCAGTCTTGGGATTATGTCGTGTGGAGAGTTCGATGACCTGTGTATATGGAGAAGCAAGTAGAGGGTTTTTAGCAGAGGATGAGAGCAGAGAAGGCCAGTGGAGACTGAAATCCCCAAGGAGAATGGTCTCCCCCAAGGCGTGGACCTCAAGGAGGTTTGTTAGGGATTCCAGTGAGGAGGCAGCAGATTGGGGAGGGAGGTAGACAACCCCTAAGGTAAGGGGTTTGGTGTTCCCAAGAAGTATTTTTATGGACAGTATTTCAGCTAGGGAATCACTATGAGAGTGGAAGTCCAACTCCGAAGCTTGAAGGTCAGTGCTAACGTAGATAATAACCCCTCCTCCCTTTTTCCCTACCCTGTCTTTTCTAAAGGTGAGGTAGTCCACTAGTTCCACTTCGTGGGGGAGGATCTGTGGTTTGAGCCAGGTTTCAGTCAGGGCTAGAACATCAGGCTTATAGAGTGACACCCATGCCCATACTTGAGTAGTAATTATATATATTTGAGGTATTGTGTGAACAAAAACCGAGGTAACTGTTGTATTTGGAATATACACATCCCTAGGGCTTCTAAACTGAGGTTGCAGCTTTGGGCTGTACCACTATCCCCAGTGGGGGGGCACATTACCCATATGAATGAACTACCTTTCCCATTGACAATGTTGGAGCTAACAGAAAAGGAAATTACAAAAAGAATGAAGGAGTTTCTCCTTTCTGCTTAAAAGCCTCATTCACAATGATGTGGGATTTCAACCTGCAGAAAACTGAGGGAATGTAGGTAACCAGACCCAAACCCTCATTTTTTTTTGTCGGTTACATGACCACAAAGGTAACATTTATTTACTTATTTATTTATTGAAATGTTTCACCAGGAGGGCACACTGAACAACAAGCTGCTCGTCTCACAGTGCGACCGGGGAGGGGGGTTACATAGGGTTAAGAAAAACAGAGATTATACAATAAATGGCTGGATGAACAGTTACAAATTATGAAGGGCAGTACAGAAAATTACAACTTATAAGATTTTACAGTACAGACAATTACAACTTTCAAGATTTTACAACTGTAGGGGAACACAGACTATAGTCAAGTATAACATTACTAAATAATAATGCAACAAAACATTTGTAGTGTGATAATGTGCCAAGAGCAGGCTCAAGGTGATACTCAAGTGCTGAAGGAGGAGGGTAACTAATAAGCACAAGGGGGGGCAAGAGGAAGGGCAGGAGGGAGCGGAAGGGAACAGAGGCAAGAATTAATTGGGGGAGGGGGAAGACAAGCCCTGATTCCCCCTTCAGGATGTTGAGAACCCTGCCGGGGGGGTTGGGGCAGTAGGCTGGAACTGGGAATAAGATAGTTAAGGAGGGTTAAAGCAGGAACAGCTGGGGGAGAGGTAATTGTGGAGGGTGGTGGTTAGGGAATAGGTGGAAGAGGAGTGTAATATTTTGGAGGGGAAGGAGTTCCAGATTTCAGGGAAGTGATGGGTGAATCCAGTCTGGCCGATGAGGGTGGAGTGGCATGGGACCATTAGGGTGCATGTATCATTAGATTGGAGATAATAAGTTGGGGGGGAGTGGAAAGAGAGGATGAGAGGTAGGGAGGGAGTTTGTCAAGCCAGAATTTGGAAGTTAGTTTGGCACAGTGAGAGATGCACCTGTGAGATAGTGGAGGGAAAGCTAGGGAGTGACAGAGTTCACAGTGGTGAGATCAGGAGGGAGAGTCGAGGGCAAAGCAGCAGAAGGAGTTGAAGAGAGAAAGTCTGATTTGATCAGGGAAGATTTGGGAGCAGCGCCATAGACTGCGTCACAGGTGTCAAAAATGGGGAGTATTATCTTCTGAACAAGTTCACGTCTTGCAGTCAGCGGGATGCAACTACGATTCCTATACAGAGCACCAAGCTTGGGGCACAGTTTCTTCAGGATGGCATCGATATGCTCAGAGAAGTTGAGGTGTTGGTCCAGCTAAACCCCAAGATATCTAAATGAGGAAGTGTCCTCAACGAGTGTCCCATCGAGAGTGTAGAAGGAGAGACGGACAGTGAGCCTAGAGAGTCTCTGCTTGGTGCCGTAGGTCATAGAGACTGTTTTTTTTGGCATTGAGGAAGAGCTGATGGGAGGCAAACCAAAGCTGAACTTGGTTGAAGTCATGCTGTAAGCTGGTTTCCACAGCTTCAGGAATTTTACCAGAGCTGTACAAGACAGTATTGTCGGCGTACATATGAATGGATGAGGTAGAGCAGGCTGTGGGAAGATCATTAAGGAAGATGGAGAAAAGTAGGGGACCAAGCACTGAGCCCTGGGGGACACCAGTGTTGATGGGGAGTAGAGGGGAGATGGAACCAGAAATTCTTACCGATTGGGTTTAATAACTTATCTTAGCCCTCCCTTACTTTGTACTTTTAACTTCTGATTTTGAAAGAAACCTCTTTCCCCTGCACTTGTTTCAAATTGACTTCAAATTGTCAGTGTACAAGACTCCTTTTTCTTGGAATACCACCTGTCTGGCTTCAGTTTGAGAGATGCTCAAATTTATGGCACACACCTGCCGTAGCATTTCAGGACATCTCAGAGCTTGATCCAGGCATATAGTTTTTCCATGTGCAAAATGCCTGGACCAAACTCTGAGATGTCCTGATGCTGCTGCACTGTGGTAAAGTATAATAACAGAAAATGATGACATAAAGTCATAGTAAGTCAGTTCACTGAGTGCTGTCCTTGCTGCTGCAGTGGGCATGTGTTGTAGCTTAGATATACTGTATAGCCCTGGTATGTGTACCCAACTGCTTGTTCTGATAAAGGAGAAAAGCACTACTGTCTATGTGCTAAGAATCTCAAATGTATCAGCCTAATTGATGGAAAATATAATTCAAAAAATTGGGACATACCTAAACACCAAATAGATTGTTGCTGTCTGATACAGATTATTGGGATTGTCAGCCTTCTAGAAATGTATTCAATTGTTGTGTGTTTCTATTTTATTGTTAGAAATATGTACAGTATATGCAAGTATTTTTGCACTGTTGTCATTTTTTTTCATATTATCTTTTTATTCCCCAGCCTTGCTCTGGAGACCCTCACTCCTTCAGGCTGTGCAAATCCCTCTCACCCCACTGACCTTACTTGAGTCTCTTTGACTCCTCATATTGCCGCCGGTCCCTGGGATATCCTGGATGTAACCCTTCACCAGGCGGGTCCCCCTCCTCTGAGGGGGAAGGCGCCGGGGAGGGTGCATCCCAGTGCACTCTCTGTAGGGCCAAGGGATGCTGCTGAGGAGAAGGAGGCTCACTGAAGGCACTGGAGCTGTTAGGGGACAGAGAGCCATCATCTGGCAGCCACTGAGCAGTATTTCCGGTTTTCTGGGTTCCCCATCACGTTGCTCGTGTAGTGCCTCCAGTCTCCACTGGGGGCTGCTGCTGAGCGAGGCCATCCCCAAACCCACTCCAAGAGTGGAGAGCAGTCCTTCGGATGCTCAATCCTATCCTTTCCCTGCCGATCCCCAGCGCCCCAAGTCCGTTCCTGAACCCGGGTCACCGGTGTGGTTTGAGGTAAGGCGACAGCGCCTCAGCCCTCTGCGCCATCGGGTCAGCACTGTTGTCATTTTTGATTTTGCAATGGTTTTTTAAATGATTAATAAATGTTTATCTGAACTGATAAACTTCTGCCATACTATGCATTCCTCTGATTAGGCAAACTTGCGCTTTGGAATGTTATGTCTCATAATGTGTAGGTTCTACAAACCTTTGCACATTTCAAAAATATGTACAGAGTCAATTTACAATTTCTTCTTCTTGCTATTGTTTTATATGAGTTTTACTTATGTATATTTTAGTCTGTAAGTAACTGCAATGCCTCCCAGACTCCCCTTAAAACGGGCAGTGAGCGCTCTTGGGTGCTTACCTGGTCATCAGATTTCAATAAAAAATAAAATAAATAAGCCATTAACTAGAAGTCACTGGGTGGCCCTGAAAAAAGGGTGCTGTACCATGTGTCTCATGACAGATGGAAGAGAGCTGCTGACCAATCAGAGCACTCCTTTCCTCCGTGTGTGAGACACTCTGATTCTGTGAGGAGTGACTCGCATGTAACTGCGCTGCCAAAGGGCACGTTCTGGGCAGGTTTTTAAAAACTGCAATATATTATTGATTGGTCTTTATCAATAATATATGTATATCACCGCAGAGACCTCTCTTTCGGTTGTCAAAGTGGTCTTGCTTACATTGTTAGGGTATCAAAACTGCATACCTTCGGTTTGCTGTTCTCGTGCCCTACAGTTGCACACGAGACCACTCTGGCAACCATATGAGTGGTCTCTGTAATGGTATTAATGCGTGTAAAACATTACTGTCCCGTAGTGGCATATGCAACTGCACACAAGTTCATTATGTTAGGTATGCTGCCCCCTATCGGCTCACTCGATCATCAAGTTATTGGGGGATTAAAATTTGTTTTGAATATTTCATCTATCTTGGAAGATATTCATTTGTTCTTTTGATAAAAGGATGTTGAGCTCCCCCACCTTTCAGTAACCTGATGATAGAATAAGGGTTTCCAAACTAAAAGTCTGAGATTACTATGCCCAGTCACCCACCTCCTCCCACCTCCTCTTGCAGGCACATTCATATTAGCAAGGTGATACAGAACTACAAATCAAGAACACAAGTCAATGGACAATAGGCACATACTGGCCCTATATACTGGGCACAGCCTTAATTGAATTCAGTTCATGATGAAGTTTCCTTGGTAGTGCAATGTACTGTATTGGTCTATAATAACTGGCATGGCATAATATTAACCCGTTTTCAAACACTGCCAAAAGTCACATCAACTCACAGGTTGATAAAAAAAACTCGTATCAAGCCGGCCCGCCGGCGCAACGGTGGGATTTCCGCTTGCGACGCCGGCGACCCGGGTTCGGGAGCGGACTCGGGTCGCTGGAGGGCCGGCCGGGGGGAGAAGGATAGAGCGTTCTATGGACTGTTCTCCTTCTCCGGGGGGAGGGATGGGGTAGTGCTCGGGGTCTGCGCGACTCCTGGTGGAGACCAGGTGTAGTGCGACTACCGACCTCAACAGTGTGCATCGGAGGTGGGGCAGGACGCTCCGCGTCATTGCACGTCCCCGCCTCCCGGAAAAAGGAAAAAAGGGAGAATGCCGCCGGGGCCCTAGATGAAGCCGGTCACAGCTTCAATTAGCCCCCTCAGGCCAGCCCTCCGACCTAGTCCGACGCCTGCGGCATGTGTCCCCAGTGCCGCAGCCCCACCCACGTGGGGGTAGCAAGCCACGGGGTATCGGGAAGGGTCGAGGCCGACATCAGGGGGTGAGCGTGACCGGCAGATGGTTCGGGCTACCGGCGGCAGGGCAGAAAGAATAAATAGAAAAAAAAAAAACTCGTATCAACCTGCGAGTTGATACGACTTTACATCCTCGCGCCGAGAATCCTAGCAAACCAGCGTACACAGATACAGGCAACACGAGACGGTTCTCCAATGGCAAACACGAACAGGCAGTGCACATATCACAAAAAATCAAAACAAATAAACCAGAGAGAGTCGTAATATAAAGATCTATCACAATGGAGAACCGTTTTGTAGCCGCATGTAATAGTGACAGGGAAAAGTTCATAAATGAGCAAGAAAACCAAAACACCAAATATATAACAGTTAGCGACCTCAGAATATTCAAAAGTTACCTTGCTCACAGAGAAGACTGTCGAGATGGCCACAGCATCCCACCCACAGAATTACATCAAATTATCACAGATTTCATGTTCTGTGTAAAAAAAAAAAAAAACAGATGGATCTGAGTACGAGCCTAGCAGCATAAGGGGAATAGTGGCAAGCATTGACCGTCACTTATAGTGCAAAAAATACACTGCCTCAATTTTCCAGGGCCTTGAAATTGACTTCCTAGAAACAAAGAAAACAGTAAAAGCAAAAGCAAAATACCTAAACAAACTTGGAAAAGGAAACAGGCCCCTGAAAGCCCAGCCATTGTCTGAGGAGGTCATAAACCTACTGTATTCGACAGGCACGATTTCATTAAGCAACCCAGTCTCATTACTGAATTTCCTTTTTTTTCACATCAGCATGCATTTTTCTCTATGTACGAAAGATCAATATGATTTAGCATGGGGTGACATCATAGATATCAGAGACACTGAAGGCAACAGGTACCTGGAGTACAGGGAGTGACAAACCAAAACCTGAATGGGTGAAAACCCCCAAGATGTCAGGCCAGTAAATCCCCGTCTGTACAAAAATCATAGCAATCCAGAAAAAGAGCCACTGTTGGCATATGATAAATATAAGGCAAACAGACCTATAAGTATGCAAACAAATGATGTCCCATTCTACTTAACTCACAATGTGAATCAGAAACCAGGCGTGTCACTTCGGTACAGAAGCATGCAAATAGGTATGAATAAACTGCGGCAAATGTTGCAAAAAATGAAACTTTCAGCTGGTCTCCCTGATGAAAAACGCATCACCAACCACAGTAAATGGAAAACCAGTATTCAGTGACTTGTTGATTCTGACATCCCACCCACTGAAGTCCAGCAGATTTCAGAGCATAAGAATATACAGAGTATAAACAATTACTCTGTTTTAAGTGAAAAGAAACAGAGACTAATTTCCAATCTTTTCAATCAAGCGCCTAAAAGTACCTCCTCTGATGTGGCTAGTCACAAAGAAGCAACTCCTGTGGCGAACAGAAATACCTAGCAATAATCCCCTCAACTTCCAGCCTCCCCGTCGATGAGAGTACACGAAGCCTACAGACCCTGTTTGGAAAAAAAAATGCATGTTCCACCAGGGAATATCTATAGACATCTACAATAATTCAATGGCGCCGCCAAGAAAACATCCATGTATGCTGGTAGATTCAGATTTGGACTAACAGGTATGTATCATAAGATTAATCTTAAAACAGAGAAGCCATAGTTTCCACAGAAAATTACATTAACAGTGCTTATAAATGTTTCCCTACGAAACATACTTTCACCACTATCCCTTACTCTTTTCCCTGGTTGGCTGACCTTTCACCTCGGACCTGAAGAAGCAACGCTCGAGTTTTTCAACAAATAACAAGTTGTCAGTTTATTTAAATCTAATTAACTTTAGAATATAATAAATATTTTGTTAAAAAAGTAAGTGCTGATCTCAAGCTGATTTTAAGTTGCATGAACTTTCCCCTCTTACTGAACCTATCCCGCGATGAGGCAGCCTCGATGTATTTGATGCAGCCTCGAGGTATTTGAACTTTTCGATGAAACGGACATAGAGGTACCATTACTGCAGTCTGTTTACTCCACTGGATGTAAAATTATGTAGTAAAATCAGCATTGTCTGCTTTCTATTATAAGAATAAAAGTATATGTAGGTGCTGCATATGGAGCAATTTGATTTGAGAACAATATTTGATTTGAGATCAATATTTTTTTCCTTTGCCAGTTATTATATAAAAAAAAAATATATATGTAGGTGGTTGGGTTGATATGGAGTTTTTTTTTTTTTTTTTTTTTTTTTACACACCCTTGATGTGTGATAATATTTAAACCTCGAGAGCGATGCTATCACACATCTTGGATGTGTAAAAAAACTCCATATCAACCACCTACATATGCATTATTCTCTATGTCATGTAACAACTAAAGGCACAACTACTGACAGACTCTGCATCTGAGAATGACAAACATGTCAGCATTCAAGAAGGACTGTGCTCAGCAAACAATGCTGTTAAGGGCAAAGGAGTTCAGTTATGCAAACAGTTGTTACAATAGCAATGGCCATGAATACATATGCTGCGAACATATTTTCCAAACAGTAGTATTCCCTATCAGTAATTATTACTTCTGAGTTGGTAATTTGTTTTATTTAAAGTTTGTCAACTGGGCAAGGTGCACTGAACCTGAGCTGATCTTCAGGTGTGACCCAGGGGAAGGGTTACAAGGAGAAGAGTACAGAGATCATTGTCAAAAGCAAGTGGTAAATACTGCACAAAAACAGACATGGAGCACAACACAGATCTGCAAATAAACAGATTTATCAAATATACAGATTACAAGGTTGCAGAGATTATCTGAGATACATACTGTAAGTAGTAATTGATTAATTGTATTTATTTGTGTTTTTTTTTTGCTTTGCATTCCAGTTTTTAGTTACATTACAGTATTTTATGGCTGCACTAACATAGCATAGCACCTACTGTATGTTTTGTTCTTTGAGTCAGTATTTTTATTCATCCTGTTAAACCTGCTACTAGTCCATACTATATTAGTCTTTAGGAATAATTCTTGCTGCCTGAAAGAATAGTTCTGTTTTTCCTACACAACATAATATCTGTTTTAGCTGTATCTTCCTTTGAAATATGAGAACTGATTCTCAAACTTATTTCTAATGTGGTATGCTTCTTACTGCCTAGCACACGGAGTCAGCTGACACTCTAACTTAAAGAGCAGGAAATCGAAACTAAGCAGCCAGTTTTGATAATCCACATACACTGGAAATGGCTTCTGCAGAATCAGACATGTCTGAGCTTCAGAATAAGCAGCTGAGATGTCCTGGTTGTCAGACTGAGAGTAATAAACCAGCAAGGTTGGACTGTGGGGATATTTTCTGTAGCCTCTGTATCTTGAAGTATTTCAAATCATCTGGGCTTGAGTTCTCCTGTCCTGAATGTGACTGTGTGTTTCACTATCCAAGAAACGTGTCTTTTATGATGCTGAAAGACACACAAAAAGATGAAGCAAGACACATGGACACTGCAGCCGCATCTACTGATACTTGTGACTTGCACTGGATGCCACGGAATCTCTTTTGCGTAGACAGTGGAAACCCTATCTGCCTTATTTGCACCACCTTACCAGAGCACATCAATCACAGAATCGAGAGCATGAAGAAGCCCATTAGGCAAGAGGATGGGGATAAACTTCAAGGCTTAATTGACCTTTTAAGCAAGCGAAAGATTGTTGCTGAGAAGTTGTGTAGCGAATATGAGGGGAAAATCAAGTCCATACTACAAGACCTAGAGTCAGTGAAGGAAAAGATCGCTGATGAACTAAATGACATGCACAGATTTTTGGAAGCTGAGGAGACATACTTGAAAACCAGAGCTGATCAGGAAGGAGACAAGATGACAAATTACCTGGGAAACAAAGTAATGGATGCTGGTAAGGAAATATTTTGGATTAAGCAGATTAAAAAAGCATTGACAAGGAACAAGAAACTACAAAAATTAGATGACCCCTTGATCACCAACATCCATGACATTATTGCAAACTTTGATGCAGAACTTCGTACACAAGAAGAAGACCTGAGGAATCTGACCATCAACGTGGTCAGCAGTGCCCCTTTTCAGTACAGAGCATGGTCAAGGATGAGAAATATCATCAAACCCATTCCTGTGGCCCTTAAGTTAGACCCTGATACCGCTCACCCACATCTGGTTCTGTCCAAGGATCTGAAACGAGTGAAGCTGGGATATCAGTGCCAGAATGTTCCTTATAATCCTAAAAGATTTAAAAAGTGTCTTTACATCCTTGCCTCAGAAGGGTTTGAGACTGGCAGGCACTACTGGGAGGTAGATGTTGGGTGCAAATCGAATTGGGTCATTGGTGTGGTCAAGCAGTCTGTAAGTCGACAGAGAGAAGAGATGATGATGCCTGAAAATGGCTACTGGGTTTTACGTCGGCTAAATGTTGACAACTACTATGTATTAACATCTCCTCCTACTTCTCTGAATTTAAAGAACAATCCATCAAGGATTGGTGTCTACCTGGATTATGAAGGAGGCCAAGTGTCATTTTACAGTGCAGCTAACATGTTCCATATCTTTACATTTCTTGAAAGTTTTGACCAGAAGATCTTCCCATTCTTCTGCCCTGGCCTGATCGTGGATGATGAAGAAGACTGGGAGCCTTTGAGACTCGGCTGTTAGGAACAAAACATAGGCTGCTTCTAGATCAGAAGGGTATGTATGTCTTGACTAAACATGACAGGGTACCATTCTAAAACTTTCATTTTAGTCCCCAAATGTCCAGATTCTCAACACCTCCTGCTAACATGGCTGTCAGTATAGCCAAGAGGTTAGAGGAACAAGGTGTGAATGAGCTTGATCCATCCAGCAGACCAGACCTGAGTTTGATTCTCACAACCTCCACTTGCATACTGTGTGACTCCGAGCAAATCACTTAACCACCCAGTGCTCCCAGGTCACCCCTGAAAACAGGCACTTGTGCCTAGTGGATCTTATCCGGTTGCCAAAGACTAAAATAAAAAAAAAATAAATAAATAAACATTAACTATGGATTACCTACAAAATCCCAACATTTAACTGCCAAACAAACAAGATCCCAACTCCAACTTCCCGACAGTGAAACTGCCAGACAACCTAACTTCCCGACATGACACAGCCTGACACTGGAAGTTTGACCGCCATGCCGTTGGAAGGGGATACACCCCTGCACCTCCCATAATTAATATAATCAACTCTACATCATTGCAACTTGTAGTGCTGGGCAGTGTCATGTCGGGAAGTTAGGTTGTCGGGCAGTTTCACAGTCCAGAAGTCAGAGTCAGGAGCTTGCTTGTCGAGCAGTTAAATATTAGGATTTTGTAGGGATTTGTTAACTACAGCATGATAAAAGGATACTGTTCAATCAGCCGAAAAACTATAACTTACATTATCTTTGTCAGCGTCAGTGGCTCAGTAGGTAGCACACTCGCCTTTGAGGCCAGGAGATCAGAGGGCTGTGGGTTCAGTTCCCACATCTGGCACTTGGGTTAATATCCCAGTACTGACACCGTAGTGCAGCATGAGAGGGGTGCTGCTCTTCTGAGGTGCCATCTTTCAGATGAGATGTTAAACCGAGGTCCCATCTGCCTGGATTGGTGGTAGTTCAGGTGGATGTTAAAGATCCCATGGCACTTATCGAAAAGAGTAGGGGAAATTTTTATTCAACATTCAAAAACAAAATCCAGATTAAGAAAACAATACCAGCACTCAATACAGAAAGTCACAAAAATTAACATTTTAAACACAAAAAGAAGAAATAAACATAAAGTGTCCCATATCAAAGAATAAATCATATACAACTGTAACAGACATCCCTCTATCCCACCCAATCAACATTCCTCCAGAGATTAACTACTAAGTCCTATCCTAAAGTACGCTTTTCATATTCATAAACATCATCCGATTCCTTCTGTATTTGGAAAAAAAATCCTGTTGTTGAACTACCTTACCTTTCAGAAATCTAAGACATCTTGCCTGCCAAATAGACCATTTTATACATACCAAAATAATCTGGATTGTACTGTTTGTCCATTTTGCCCAGGTGGCTGGGATTTGCCCTAAAATCAAAACATCATAATTTATTAATAACAATAACTGCTCCCCCCATAATACTGATAACATTGTCCAAAAGTCCTGCACATGGGAACAATCAAAGAAAAGATGCTGCATTGTCTCACAATCCCAGCACACATAGGCTCTCCACCCTCTTTCCGTTATTTGCTTATGCTTCTGATTGCTCTTTACTTGTAGCTTCTGATGACTGTGAGAGCCAAGCAAAATCTTGCATCTTTAAAGGTATTCGAGGATTAGTCATACCCTCTAACAACAAGGAAATCTTAATAAAAGAAGGTACCATGAACACTGGGTCCTCTCGATACCATTTATCCACTATGATTTTATAAAACATTTTCTTCCCTTTATCCCTACACCATGTTAGTTCTATTTTCCAAGTTTTAATATATCGAATAGTTGTTTGTACATAACTTGGAAGCAATCGCTCTGCGGGACGCCATTTCCCTCTCCCCCATGCTTCTAAAAAAGGTTTGCCCCAATGCCACATACTAATTTGCCCTATTCCCGTAGTTTGAGAAAATAAGGGAACAATAGAGCTAAAAAAAAATTACCAAATAAACTATAGGATGCAACATATTCAAACCCCCTTCTTTCCGCTCTCTGTATGTATAATTCCTCTTCACTAGATTCAACCTACTGCCCCATAAAAACTGAAAAAATAAACCCAAAATTTTGGTATGCATACTAAACAGTAGAGGAAAAACATGAGACACATATAAAAAATATAGGAGCTATGTATGCTCTCATGAGATACACTTTCTTTTTCCTGTACATCTTCCAAGCTAACCAAGTCTATATCTTAAGCTTTGCTTTATCATAAACATCATTCCAATTCCATATCTCAGCTTCTTTATTACCAAAAAATAGGCCCAAAATCTTCACTTGGTCTGTTGTCATCAGAATCGGAAAATCATCAATAATTTTGCTATCCCCTAAAGGCAAAACAACACTTTTACTCATATTTATTCTAATACCAGTCGTGTTATAGGCCTCATGCAATAATGACAAAATTTTAACCCCTGATCTGTCATCTGCCACAGTAAAAATACAATCGTCCGCATAAGCTGAAACTTTTTGAAATGTAAATCCGGCAACAGTTTTTATTGTGTTAATGTCTCTAGCCTGCTCAATCTTCCTTAACAAAGGGTCTAAACCAAAGACATATAACAAGGGGCTCATTGGGCAACCCTGCTTGACCCCACTTTTAAAAAAAATTGGAGTCCCCAAAAAAACATTCACCAAGGGCACAGCTTGTGCTTCAGTGTACAACACTTTCCCAAGTTCTATAAATTCTTGCGGAATTCCATAATGTTGCAATACACTCCAAAGATAATTCTGTTGAATAGAATCAAAAGCAGTTTCCTGATCTACCGATATTAAATATCCACTTAAATCCTTCCCTAATCCCTGCTCTATAATTTCTCTAATGAAAGTCAGATTTTGAATTACCTTCCTTCCTGGGACTGCACAAGTCTGCTCCTGAATAATCAACTTGTTTGCCACAACTGCCAGTCTTTGATTCAATATTTTAGCAAGAATCTTATAATCTGAATTCAGTAATGTTAAAGGCCTCCAATTCTTTATATCATACTGATCTCCTTTCTTATAAAGAAAAAACATTAAACCCAGTTGCATCGAGGGTGCAAGTCGTCTTTCTTCCCAAATGGCATTGTACAATATTTCTAAACAAGGAACCAGAAGCTCAACTAATTGTTTATAAAAATCATTCAGCAATCCATCCCTTCCAGGCGTGGATTTAGTGGTCAATTGTAAAATGGCCTGACAATTTACATTCCTGAAATGGGGCAATCAACCTTTCCTCTCATCCCTGGTCAGTCCTGGAATGTCTAGGCGGTGAAAGAAACTTACTTTCATTTCTTATAGTCTGAAACTTATCTACCACGTATTGCTGAACCAAAAGCAGTATATCTTGGATATTCTCTTTTACTCCTGTCCATCTCTAAGACCTGTCATCATCACCTTTGACACCTTGTCCTCCCTTCTCATAAGGGTTTACCTCTTCTTTCGTGCCTTGAGTCCTATATTTTTGTTGTGTAGCCATTACTCGCACAGAATCTTGCAAATATTTCTTCATTTGAATTTTTATATCCTGCAACCTTTTTGCCTTAAGCTCCCCCATCTCACCTTGTGACAAAGTTTGTAAATATTTTGCCCGTAGGCCTAAATAAGCAATATATTTATCCCTAGCCAGTCTCTTCGTATGTGCACCATACTATTCTTGCACATCCCTCTTTATATCTTCCCACCATTCTATCGGACTCTCATACAAATAACAAATCATCTGTCATGCAAAGATCAATTTCCTTATAGTATGTTCTACAACTGTATCCTGTAACTTGAAGTATTCATTTTCCAACAACCCCCCAAACAACAAATTCTGCCGATTTCCTAAATGCAAAACCACCATCAGGTGGTCTGAGGTTTCCAAAGGCACTACTTTCACCTTCTGACATGTAATTCTTTCTGATACCAGCCAAAAATCAATTCTGGTAGACAACTGCCCCTTATGAAAGGTACGAACCGGTTCCTGCTGTAAAATATTATAAATATCCTGTATACCATTACGTCTCATAATTGCCAAGAGGGTATTGGTATCACAGAAGACTTTTTTTGTAGCTCTTCCCCAATCTCTATGAGAAAGACCACAATTAAACCCCCCCATAAAACTGTCTTTGATGTATGTAAATAAGGTTCCACATACCTAAACAAAATAGATCTGCTTTCAGTTGAGGAGCGTATATATTTATCAACCGAAAAACCTCCTTTTGCAATAATACATTCAGAATCATAATCCTCACGGGTACTAAATCATAAACATGAATCACCTTTACCTGTCCCTTAAAAAGAATTCCTACTCCAGAGCATTGTTCTTCACCTACCGACCAATATGAGACACCCCACCTCCATTCTTTCTGTGCAGTTTTCACCTCAGCTAGAAAGTTCAACCGAGTATCTTGTAGAAAAACACACTCCCACCCCGATACTGAGGCTCAAAAGGTATTGTGCCTCTTCCCATATGCTTTTATACTATTAACACTAACAGTGCAAAAGGAAATAGCCATCAACAAAGTGAACAAAGAATCACCTGCAATCATCTTTTCTTTTTCCTCTTCCTCGTTTTCACTTTCTCAGAAGAGCCAGACTCAGCAACACCCTCTGCCTGAGAGGAGGCCACAGAGGAAAGGTCCAACTCACACCCATCCTCCTCCATATCGTCCCCAAGCAAAGGAGCATATGAGTTCTGTACCTCTACCTCCTCCAATTTTTCTGTCTGGATCAAGGCAGCTGAATGTAGTTTCTCCGCCTTTGATCTAGTCACTCTTTGAAAGTCTAACTCAGAATGTACTGTGGGGGTGGCATAGAAACGACCTCGTCACCCAAGTCGACTGTCTTTTCCACTACCGTAAATATTGCTCCATCCTCCTCTGTGACTATTGCCCTATCAGTGTCCCACACCACTGTCTCGCCATCACTCACTACAATCTGATCATTCACTACTAATGTACCGTCAGCCTCTCTTTGTAGTCCTAAATCTTTTTTTGGTGAATGAGTAGGAGCCGGCCCCTTTGACATTAAAGCCACCATCTTTAACTTCTCCTGTTGTGCTGTAGCTACAAACTGATCCTGTTCGGCTCTAACTGAGCAATCCACATTGTTATGTGAGGCCCATGAGCAGGTCCGAAAAGAGTGCCCCTGTTCCTCACATAAATTACATTTCAAAGGTTGCCGACAATGAGCCCCCACATGCCCCAATTCCCCACATAAACCACATTTTTGCTTATCACATACATTACTCAAATGCCCCACATCACCACATTTGAAACAAGCTCTTGGCTGACCCGGTAAAACCACCCCTATCTCTACCAAAAAGAAACAGTTTGGTAGATGACTAGTCTGACCATTTACCAGATGTAATACCACAAGATAAGTCCACCCCTGTCCATAACTGCTCTTCATCAAATATGGGTTCAGGCAAACCTTTAACAGTACAATGTTGCACAACCAGTCAGGAATATCTGTAACATTTACCCCTCATTACGGAAAAGAACTGTAATTTTTTTGACAATGGTTTAGTAAGTGGTATACGCCAGAAAAGGTTTCCACAAGGGAGAGAGCTTCAACATACGGTATTGCTTCCAAAACCATTCCAAACCCGCAGGATGTGTAAAACTAACATCAAAAATCACATCCCCCGGAACATGTATCAAAGCGTAAATTTCATAAGCAAAGAACTTCATGCTATTTTTTAGTAAAATACGACCCACAAATTTTCTGTCCGGAATTTCTTCATTATTACCCCTAAATTTTAACCTAACTGAGTTCCTTCTTTCTGCAGGTTCCATCAATGGCCCAGCATTACCCGGAAATAAATGTTCCATCACTTTTCCATGCCATACTTTATCAGCTTTATTCCACTGCACCATCTGTTTCTTGGTCCTTAATAACTTGCAACAATGGATGAGGATCTTCATGATGTGGCAACTCTACAGTATTTTCAGGGGAGGGTTGTCCTGGGGGTATAAAAGGAGTAGCCATACTATTTAATAGAGGGGGTGGGTCAGGGAAGGGGATATCTGCAACATAGAAGGAGACTTGGGAACAAAATCCTTACTAAAATTTGCATCCCACCCCTTCCCAGTGGGGCTCTTCACCCAACCTGCAGCTTGCAAGGCCGTTGCCAACCAGTCCTCTGGATCTTTCCCCACAATTACCTTGTCTTGCTCATTTGGAGACTTATCTAGTGGAAGGTCCTTTTTCTCACTATATTTTTCCCCTTCTACTCAAGAGACATGAGAGTCTCTTAAAACGGACCCAAACAAAAAAGTCTCAGATGGTAATCCAATCTGCTGTATGGTAGTTAAGTCTTTACCTGGAACTGTCTGTGTTGGAAACCTGTCTTCTGCCCCAGATGATTCCATTTGCATTTTCACAATCCCCTGTGTACTCATATCACGAATCATTTCTCCATCAGTAATATCATCCACACCATCAACAGGGACCTGCTGACTCACCCTCTCCCTCTGTTCCTTTGCGACGACTTGTGCCTCCATTGCTCCTTCTTCCGATCGGTGTTCCTCTTCCTGTGCAACCGCTATTTCCATCCTACCACCTTGCGCCACCAAAAAACGTAACCTCGCTGCCTGATAATTGCGTTCCGCTTCTACAGCTTGCTGATGCAGAGCCTCCAAAGATTCAACCTCCTCCAGTTCCAAAATAGGTTGCTGCACTAAAACTCGGGGAACCTCGTCCTCCGGTAAGAATTGTGCTCTTGTTTCCATATTGAGAGCCACCAGCTGCTCCATTTCCTCCATTCCTTAACCAGAATTCTGCATGTCTCCGTATTCAAGGGAGCCAAGGAGGAGACCCGCTCCTTGGCCTCCCACGCGTCCTCCTAGTGCAAAGCTCCAGACACCACTGAGCAGAGCGTCCACTCAGCCACACAGCGCCCTCTGCCTCCACAGAGTAGGGGAATTTCCCCAGTGGCCTGGCCAAATTTTCCTCATTCACTAAAAATACCACCCACAGCTTAATCTGGTTCAAGGTCAGTTGGCATTCATCTGTATCCCCCTTCCTGGGTCGTGCCTGAAAATAGGCAGGATTTGTCTAGTGCACTTACCTGATCAACAAAAACTAAATAAAATAAACAAAAAAAATAAATAAAAGAAATCTTGCAAGAAGTTTTTAGTAGTAAAACGTTAAGGCGAGACTGTTGGCCAACTTATACCCAAAGTAGCTGCATGCCATTACTATATCAAACGTAATTTGAACTGTACTCGGTATCTAATATGCAAAGCAGCTGCTTTTGCTGCATGCATTTATGTGACTGTGCGTGGAACAGCAAGCAAGTAAGGTTTTATTTCTAAAGCACTCTTCCCTGAGGCTCAGGGCACTGTACAGAATACAGGCAGAAAAGGAAAATAATTGGCTGACTAAAAAACTTAATAACTTCAATACTAAAACAGTGAACTAAAGGAATGGGAGAACTACAGAAGGTAATGAAAGGTTCTGATAAGCCATAAAAAGTTACTAACATACTAACATACTATTTGCCAGCAGATTAGGCCTTACAGTCTATCGAGTCTGCTCGAACTTTAGATCCTTAGTTGGGTGCCGAGACCCTCCCATCCCTTGTGCTCCAGAAACCCGTATCATCCATCCCCAACCCCCTGGGACAGGACATCATCTGATACATCCACTTTCTGTGTCTATCCCATCCTCTCTTGAAGCCCTCCACTGTGGATCTCTGAACTAGCTCACCAGGCAGTGCATTCCAAGGGTCCACCACCCTCTCAGTGAAAAACCTCCTCCTCTTTCCCCTTGCCTTCCACCTTCCAACTTCAAACCATGCCCTCTGGTGATGCCTCCCTGCTTTAGTCTAAGATCCCCTCCATGTTTACCCTATGTATTCCCTTGAGGTGCCAGAGACCTCAATCATGTCCCCTGTCTCTCCTCTCCTCCAGTGAAAACAGGCAGAGCTCCTTAAGTCTGTCCTCATCGTCAATCCCTAGCCCTCGTATCATCTTTGTTGCCCTCCTCTGTACCCTCTCTAGGGCTGTATGTCCCTCTTTAAGTGTGGTCTCCACTACTGTACACAGTACTCAGGTGTGGTCTAACCAGTCCATTGTACAGCGGCAGAATCACTTCCTTGCTCCTACAGGTGATCCCCCTTACGATGCATCCCAACATCCTGTTTGCCTTGCTAGCCGCTCTCCTGCACTGCTCAGAGTTATTCATACATGCATCCACCATGACCCCTAGGTCTTTTTCCCCTATTGAGGTCTCCAGCGCCTCCCCTCCCAGGGTGTACCTGTGTTTAGGGTTTCCCCGACCAAGATGCAACACCTTGCACTTGGTGATATTGAAATTTAATTTCCATGTGTGAGCCCAGCTTTCCAGGGTGTCCAGGTCCCCTTGCAGGGCCAACCTCCCTCTTCTCCCTCAACTACTGCTCCCATCTTGGGTCATCCATGAGAGACTCATTTCACACCCTATACCCTCCTGATGTCCGATATGTATGCATTAAACAGGATCGGACCCAGGACCAAGCCCCCGTTACTCCCACTCAACCTCTCTAGGGTTCGAGCTCCCCACAGACCACTACTCTCTGAGTGCGTCCAGCTAGCCAGTTTTCAATCCATCTGACCATCAAAGGGCCTACTCCTAACCCCATCAGTTTCTCCACCAGACCATTGCGGGGACAGAGTCAAACGCCTTGCTGAAGTCAAGAATAATACATCCACAGGCTTACCCCTGTCCAGTTCTGATGTTACCCATTCATAGAACTCCACAAGGTTGGTTTGACATGATCTACCTGGCACAAACCCATGTTGCCGACTATCCAGACCTCCCACCTCCTCCAGTACACCCCAATCATTCCTTTAGTATACTCTCCATTAATTTTCCCACCACGAGGTCAAACAGATGGGTCTATAGTTACCTGATACTTCCCTCGACCCCCCTTTATGGATTGGTACCACATGTGCCTCTCGCCAATCCCTAGGTACCCTCCCTGTCTCAAGTGACCTGCTGAAAAGCTCCGCCAGGGGTGCAGCCAGTATGTCCGCCAATTCCCATAGTACTCTCAGATGAATGTCATCCGGCCCAGGAGATTTGTCTTTCTTTAGGGCCTTGAGGGCTAACCACATCTTTTTGGCAGAGATAGCATCATCCGTCCCCTCCACCTTACTGGCCTTTTTATCTTTACCCAGATGTGACACCCCTTGGGTACCTCTCTCTCCCTCTTGCTCCATTTTTGTTGCTCCCCTGATCCCACTTACTGATGTTTCTATCCCCTTCGTGCCTTGCTTTGTAGTTATCCCATCCCCCTCCCTAGTGAACACAGAGGCAAAGTACTTGTTAAATACCTGCCTGGTCCCTCGCCTTCCACCCACCCTCCTTCTGATCTCAATCTGCTGAGATGGCCCCTTAGTTTTCTCCACTCCCCAATGTACCGAAGAACCCCTTTTCCCTCCATGTATCCCTGTGCCAGCCGCTGCTCTTACTAGACTTTGCTCCCTCACCATACATGGGTGACTTTTCTAGATGCAAGCTGGTACATTTTCTTATCCCTATCCCCTCTTGTTGTTTTATATTTTTTGTAGGCCGCCTTCTTTTCTCTGACTGCTACCTGTACCTCACTGGACCACCAGCATGGTTTATGTGACCTTGCTCCCTTATGTTTCAACTTAGTGCAGATCCTGACTGCCTCATGAAGTCCCCATTTTATGACCTCCCATCTCCTTTCCACACTTGTCGTTGAGGTAATCCCCTTCAAGTGATCCTTGAGAATATTTCCCATGCCCATGAAGTCTTCCCCCCTGAAGTCCACTGCCAGTGTCCTAGATCTCACCCCCCCTTCCCCCATGCTTAGTTGAAACCAGACAGTATTGTGGTCGCTCCCAGTCAGGGGTCTTGTACAACCATGTCCCTTACCAGATCCCCATCTGCCAGAACCACATCCAGGACATGCCCCTCCCTTGTGGGCTCCATCACATGCTGTGTTAAGAAAACATCCTGGAAGCCATCCAGCAGCCTCTGCTCCTTGGCCACCTTAGAGGACATGGTTCCCCAGTTTGTACCTGGCATATTAAGGTCCCCCATCAACACCACTCCTTCCCCTTTTGGTCCACACTGGGCAATGATGTTGTCCAGCAAACCATCCTCTAGAACCTCACTCATCCTGGGGGCCTATATGCTACACCCAGCTTGACCTTATTTCCTGCTGAGGATCGTAAAGTGACCCATAAGGCCTCCACGTTTCCCTCTGCCTCTTCTACCCTAGCAATTTCTATGTCATCTCTAATGAACATAGCCACTCCACCCCCTCTGCCCTCCTTTCTATCCTTCCTGAGCATAGTGTACCCCCGTACATTTAGGTCCCAGTCATGGTTTTTGTTGGCCCACGTTTCCATGACCGCCGCCACATCCACCCCCTTGAACAGCATGGCCTGGAACTCTGGCAACTTGTTTCCCAAGCTCCTGGCATTTACCAACACTAACCCCACCCTTATCCCTGATTCTCTTTGTCGAACCCCACCCAGATTCCTTATACTTCCATCCTCCCTCTGCTCCTCCTGAAACCTCCATCCCCAATCTGTTTCCCCCCTTCCCCCCTTGGGCGTGAAGGCTACTCCCCTCATCTGGAGGAGAGGGCTTCTAGTCAGCCCCTCCCTTATCCCTTCCCCCCTCACAAGTTTAAACCCCACCTTTCTTGTATGTAGTCAGCCATCCCCTGTTTAAGGACTTCCTTCCCTAATGGGGCAAGATGAAGCCTGTCCTTGGCATATAGTCCCTTATCCTCCCAAACTCCATTCCAGTTCCCTAACACCCCCAACCCACTCCCTTCACCCCACTTCCTGAGCCAGTCATTAACCTCTGTGAGCTTCATTTTTTTCTCCACTGAGGCCTTTGGTACTGGCAATATCTCCGAAAAGGAAATGTTGCATCCATTATCCCGACAGACTCTGGCAAGTTCTTGGAACCTTGCTTGGATTTCCAAAATGCTATTTCCCTCTAGATCATTAGTTCCCAAATGCACCAGAAATCGGTTTCCTCACAATCCCTAACCATTTCATACACCATGAACTTTGCTCTGTGCAGTGTCAGCCCAGGGATACACACTACCTTCGCCTGGCTATGGCATTCACCCCTGTCCCTCCACTGGAAATCCCTAACTAACGAGTCTCCCAATAACAGAACCTTACACACCATCATCCTTATGGTTACCTCCACTATGCCCTCTCAGCCCCTTCCCCCGCTTTATTCATGATCTCAATTTCGTGGAGTCTTCCTGCCTTACTAGAGACCCTTGTCACCTCCCCTTTCTGCCTCCTTGCTATTTTGCCCACTTAACTCAAACTCCCTCTGAATAGGTGTCCCTTTAACCCTCTCTTATCCAGACCATTTATCCTGGCCCTGATGGTTTCTCCTTCCCCACACTGCCATCCTCCCCTTGTAATAGTACCCCTGCCTCCAGAGGCTCTCTGTGGGTCCCTTTAGCTGGACCCCATCCTTGGTACTGACCCCCCTGCTGAAGGGCTCCTCTCCCACCTCCTTGTCTCCCAGTTTCTCCAATCATGCTCTCCTCTCATGTCTGGAATATGTTGCATCTCCCCATTTGCTTAACATATATTTTCCCTTCTCCCTCTGGGACTATTTCTATCCTTTCCATTGCCGGTCTGTGATGCCCTATGGGTATCAGACTCCCTCCCGACCTCTGTATAAGTTTTCTCATTTCCACCAACCCTTCCTCCCCTCTAGGTTGCTTAGTAGCTCAAATTTTTGTGACACTCTATGTCAGCCTCCATCAAGTAACCGAGATTCCCCTGACTGCACCTCTAAACTGCCCTCTTCTTCCCCTCTTGCTCTGTTCACCTTAGAGCTCCTTCCCACAGTCTGCTGTTTTAGGCTTCCCACAACAGCCCCTCCTGACTCTTTCCCCTCCACTATCTTTGTATTCAGAATGTTCACTTGTCGCTTTCCCTTAGCATCAACTTCCCTATCTAAGGGTCCTCTGTCCCTAATATCCCCCCTCCTGCTTGCTGTAACATAACGTCCTGTAATTTCAGAGCGTTGCCCCAGCCTCCCCTCAGCCCCACCCTTCTGCTGCCCATATCCACACCCCTTATCCTTGGACACCCCCCAGCTCCCCCAGCTTACTCCTTAACCAATATACCTCACTCCTGATACAAGATAACTGTCTACAGAGTGGGCAGCCTCCCTCTCTCCAGGCCCAATTTAGAATTATTGCCATCCCACAGCCTGTACAGCCTACAACCCTTCCAAAGATGCCTGCCATGGTGGAATATGGCCACCCTGTTTATCCCCCTCTGTTTATAATGGCACACCCCCTTTTCTCAGTCCCTTTCCCCTGGAATACAGTTTCTCTCTATACTGACTGTAGTTATTTACAAACCCAATTTCAACCCCACCAATAAAGTTCCAAAGTCTCACAAACACATACAGTCCAGTGTGTGTTCGGTCCCACTAACAGTGAGTGTAAGCAGACATCAGGTACCGTGTGATGTCACAGGCCCCACCAGCTGCTGTTGCTTCAAATTTCAGTCCTAAAGCGAAATACTCAGCCTTTCAATCCCACCCCAGTGGTTTTCAGTATTTAGAAAGCCTAAAAACAGGGTGGGTGGGAGGCTCTTCACCAAACACCAGGCAAACAACACATTTAAATTTCCCTCTAATTAACCCTGACAAACAACTGTCCCCAAACCTCAAAAAGTTACAATATCACAGCCCAAGTAACAGTTCTAATTCAGGGTAATAATTTTTACCACATAGAGC
This sequence comes from Neoceratodus forsteri, assembly GCA_016271365.2. Classification (NCBI taxonomy): domain Eukaryota; kingdom Metazoa; phylum Chordata; order Ceratodontiformes; family Ceratodontidae; genus Neoceratodus; species Neoceratodus forsteri. The sequence continues at coordinate 44,817,250 of JADMNL010000032.1, forward strand.
TAATTTCACTTACAAACTATTCCAATATTTCAGTTAAAAACAGAATATAAACCCAGACCTCTGTCCAACCAACCTGCTGCTCTGCATTCCCAAGTGAACAATGGAGGCCAGGGTAATTCCTGTTTAAAGACAAGGTAATTGCAGCTAATGTCCCTTCCCCTAACACCAGGCAAACAACACATTTAAATTTCCTCTAATTAACCCTGACAAACAACTGTCCCAAACCTCAAAAAGTTACAATATCACAGCCCAAGTAACAGTTCTAATTCAGGGTAATAATTTTTACCACATAGAGCTAATTTCACTTACAAACTATTCCAATATTTCAGTTAAAAACAGAATATAAACCCAGAGCTCTGTCCAACCAACCTGCTGCTCTGCATTCCCAAGTGAACAATGGAGGCCAGGGTAATTCCTGTTTAAAGACAAGGTGATTGCAGCTAATGTCCCTTCCCCAAACACCAGGCAAACAACACATTTAAATTTCCCTCTAATTAACCCTGACAAACAACTGTCCCCAAACCTCAAAAAGTTACAATATCACAGCCCAAGTAACAGTTCTAAATCAGGGTAATAATTTTTACCACATAAAGCTAATTTCACTTACAAACTATTCCAATATTTCAGTTAAAAACAGAATATAAACCCAGACCTCTGTCCAACCAACCTGCTGCTCTCGTTCCCAAGTGAACAATGGAGGCGGGTAATTCCTGTTTAAAGACAAGGTGATTGCAGCTAATGTCCCTTCCCCAAACACCAGGCAAACAACACATTTAAATTTCCCTCTAATTAACCCTGACAAACAACTGTCCCAAACCTCAAAAAGTTACAATATCACAGCCCAAGTAACAGTTCTAATTCAGGGTAATAATTTTTACCACATAGAGCTAATTTCACTTACAAACTATTCCAATATTTCAGTTAAAAACAGAATATAAACCCAGAGCTCTGTCCAACCAACCTGCTGCTCTGCGTTCCCAAGTGAACAATGGAGGCCAGGGTAATTCCTGTTTAAAGACAAGGTGATTGCAGCTAATGTCCCTTCCCCAAACACCAGGCAAACAACACATTTAAATTTCCCTCTAATTAACCCTGACAAACAACTGTCCCCAAACCTCAAAAAGTTACAATATCACAGCCCAAGTAACAGTTCTAAATCAGGGTAATAATTTTTACCACATAGAGCTAATTTCACTTACAAACTATTCCAATATTTCAGTTAAAAACAGAATATAAACCCAGAGCTCTGTCCAACCAACCTGCTGCTCTGCGTTCCCAAGTGAACAATGGAGGCCAGGGTAATTCCTGTTTAAAGACAAGGTGATTGCAGCTAATGTCCCTTCCCCAAACACCAGGCAAACAACACATTTAAATTTCCCTCTAATTAACCCTGACAAACAACTGTCCCCAAACCTCAAAAAGTTACAATATCACAGCCCAAGTAACAGTTCTAATTCAGGGTAATAATTTTACCACATAGAGCTAATTTCACTTACAAACTATTCCAATATTTCAGTTAAAACAGAATATAAACCCAGAGCTCTGTCCAACCAACCAGCTGCTCTACGTTTCCCAAGTGAACAATGGAGTCCAGGGTAATTCCTGTTTAAAGACAAGGTGATTGCAGCTAATGTCTCTTCCCCCAAACACCAGGCAAACAACACATTTAAATTTCCCTCTAATTAACCCTGACAAACAACTGTCCCCAAACCTCAAAAAGTTACAATATCACAGCCCAAGTAACAGTTCTAATTCAGGGTAATAATTTTTACCACATAGAGCTAATTTCACTTACAAACTATTCCAATATTTCAGTTAAAAACAGAATATAAACCCAGAGCTCTGTCCAACCAACCTGCTGCTCTGCGTTCCCAAGTGCGTTCCCAAGTTCTGCTAAGTATTTCAGCCTCATCTGAACGTTCACAAATTTAGTTTTTTGTTGCGTTCAAGTACAAAATGTATGTTAAACTTGTGTAATTTTCAAATAATGAGCTATAAAGTATCACAAGAAACAATGCTAATATTAAAATGCTGGGTGTCATTATAGATAAATGGCTAATGGGCCCTTTGTTTACCCATCAGCCTTCTTTTTGGCTCCTTTTACCCCACCCAAACCTCTGTTCTGGATAAAGGAATGTTAGTGGAGTATATATTCTGAGTACATTATCAAAGATTAAAACAGCTCTGATTAGGATCATTTACAGAAAATGAGAGAGACTGGCCCAGTGGCATGGAGGACTGACGCACTGGGCACCTCCCCTTCAGCCACGCTGGCAACTGGGGTTCAGAAATGGATGTGGGTCACTCAGGGGCTGGTTGGGGGAGGTAGGATTGGGCATCCCTAAGACTGCTCTCCTCTCTCAGGGTGGGGGATGGGAGGGTTGCCATGGCTCGTTGCTTGACTGACACCTGGAGGTGCTTGGGTGGCAGCACAAATGAACCATGCACTCAGGAAGGGATTCCATATTCAGGGCACCAGGGGCATCTCTGCAGAGAGGGAGCTTGTACACTGTGCTCAATGCATGTCTTGTGGGCCCAGGGAGAAAATCGGTGCTGGGGGGAACCACCTCTTGCTGCAGGATGATGACTGACATCTCGTGGGCCCCACACAGGTGGCCAGGCATTCCACACAGTCCTGTGGCACAGGACGATGGAGGAAGGTAAGTTCTGGAAAACCAAGGTGATAGGACTGGGGGATGGTCAGTCAGAGGGGGGCAGCCAGGGCAGCTCAGGAGAAGACAAACTATATGGCGAAAAAAAAAAAAAGAGAAAAGAAAATGAGGCAGATTCTACATGGTTCTGAACATATCTGAGCCAGTTCTCCAAAGCTTAGATTAGAAAGTTGCTAACTATGCAAATGCAAAGTGAATATTCTCTCCAGTATCAGTGAAGCACTATGCTGCCATAGGTGTACGCAGTTAATTTCACATGTAATTATATGACACCATGCAAGTTCAAGTACTGCATGCAGCAAACTACTGTGTACTTCTCAAATTCTCTTTACAGGTGAAAGGAAACAGTTTTAAATGTTTGACAAATTCTTTTTTGTAATTTTTTTAATTCTTTTGTTTTTGCTCTTAACTCCTGTGCTGCCTCCCCCTTGGCCTCTGTGCAATCTCCCAGCCCCAACACCACCATCTCTGTCCTGCTAACCCTTGCCCCATCTCTTTCCCCTATGGTGGGGTACTTGGGTCACAGCCCCGCTGGATGAACAACTGATGAGGGCGAACAGTGGGTGGCATGGGGACCCAATAGTGCCCTGGTGTTTTGCTATGACTGCATGGATCTTTCCCCCTTTATTAACCCTTTGCAATAGGATGCTCACTTCCAGGTGCTAGACACGAGCATGCAAGGCATGCTACTGCGGGACATCTCAGTGCCCTCCCTTTCTTGCCAACATCATCAGCAACACTGTCACTTATCATCACCCAGGTGGTGACAGCAGAACTGCTAATGTCCCCCCCCCAGAGGGGGACAGAATCCTCTAGGAAACTCAGTCTTCCTTGCCCCCACTGACGCTCCGATGTTAAGGGCCTGTCTCTGAACCCAGGTCATCAGCACTGCAAGCATCAATGTTGCCATGGCTGACACGCTGACATAACAGTCCCAATTTTCAAAAGACTCATGAATGCCGCAAGCCCCTACTGCGCTGAATATATAGCATGGGGGGCTTGCAGTATTCACTTGGCACTGATCATGATTTTCTGTCCTGTACGTCAAATGCCGCAACTTAGACCAGCTCTCCCCTGGTCTAACTTCTGCCATTCGGAGGACCCTTTTTATGGGGCTTGCACCAAATATTTGGTGCAAGCTGCCATAAGTTGTGCAAACTGTCATGACTGTACCCAATGTACCAAAACTGGGCACAGCTGCATCAAAGGAGTTTGGTGCAATTAATGTGAACGGGGCTGACGCAGGACTTGACGGAAGCCCTTCGTCAACCTTTGAAAATTGGACCCAATGTCTGCACATTCTAATCATTACTTGTTTCTCTCTATTCAGTCATGCGATATGCTGTATACTATTTTTCCTCCAAATAATCTGTATTACTTTATTTGCTCCTGAGGATTTAATGGATGGTTTCCTGACCATTATATCCCGTAGTTAGATGAACAATTCTTTGTGAAATCAAGCCAGCATGGATCAGAATATTTCTTAATTCCACAGTGGGGTAATCAGTTTACATTCTGTTGTTCTCGGGGGTGACCTCACACCTATAAAAACTGAGTGTAACCTGTGAATAGCAAAGTTAACTGAATGACAAAAAGTAATTGCCACACTCATTACTTCAACCAAGCGTCTTAAAACTCCCCGAACCACGTAAAAGAATGAATTAAACAAAAGTTCCTGAGAACAACTTGATAGTAACTGCATCTCATGAAGTTGCAGGAATTTAGCCCCAGGTGCCCCTGGATGATATTATCATTTTATAGTTCCCCAGTACCGTGCATTATTCTTTATTTTCTCACATTTATCATTTAGCATGACAACAGGAAAAAGAGACCGTGCTCTAAATCCCATTCTGTTTAGACAAGCGTTTATTATTTGATTTTGATATTTATAATACATAGAGAATAATTATACCCTTAAAAAATCCAGTATATTGCAGTAACATAATAAAGCAATAATACATGACAGAGTGTGGTATATCATGGGATACTGTCATACCTCAGGTGCATTATGAGGCATAAGGCCATAGGCCAAGAGTCTCGTGCACCCGAGAAGTGATGAATAATACATGACAGGGTATGCTATATCATGGGATATCGTCATGCCTCGGGTGCGTTGTGAGGCATGAGGCCATAGACTAAGTGTCTCAGGCACCCGAGAAGTGACAATATCTCATGATATCACAACTTGGATTGCATTATTGCTATTATGAACTGGGTCCATAAGTGTATTACTAAAAATAATTAAAAGTTTTAAATGTTTAAATAATGATTTTTGATTGTATAGTAATACGTTATGATAACTTAGTCCAAGTACTGTTTGGCTGTGAGCAGCAGGTGGCGCTGTTTTAATTCAAGCTGTAGTGAAACTGTGTGTTTGGATCAAGAGTGACTCTCACAGAGTAGCAAGCACATACAACACAGTAAATGGAACTTAAAGTTTAAGTTCAGTTTTCAAATAGAAGACGTCACCAGGAGCGGGAAGGTCAGTGCTGCCAAAGGATTAGTTTTTTTTTTAACTATATAGATGGTGGTACAGACAGAGATATTAACGGCTAGTGTGGAAGTGAGCTGTGGGTGACGGTTTTCTGTTTCAAAGACTTAAAGTACTGCTCGAGCTGCCACTCACTATGCCCCGTCAACAAGAAACTGTCGCTCGTGCTGCCACGTACTCCCACCATCACCTAGCGAATGCTCACATGACGGATGCTGACCTGTTTTAAAAAAGAAAGCTCTTCAGCAGACTTCAACTGTATTGACATGACTGCAACTTCAGCTCAGCTGTCAAAATGTACAGGCAGACAGATCTGCAACAGGTAAAGCAACCTGCTGGCTAGCACCTTTTCTTACCCATGATTATATGTTGTGAATTTGTCAGTGTGAGTGGCTCAGTAGGTAGCACACTTGCCTCTGAGGCCGGGAGATCAGAGGGCTGTGGGTTCAGTTTCCACATCTGGCACTTGGGTTAATACTCCAGTACTGACACTGTAGTGCAGCATGAGAGGGGTGCTGCACTTCTGAGGTGCCATCTTTCGGATGAGATGTTAAACTGAGGTCCCATCTGCCTGGATTGGTGGTAGTTCAGGTGGATGTTAAAGATCCCATGGCACTTATCGAAAAGAGTAGGGGAATTTCCACAGTGCCCTGGCCAAATTTCCCTCTTTCACTAAAACAAATACCACCAACAGCTTAATCTGGTTCAAGGTCAGTTGGCATTCATCTGTATCCCCGTCGTGCCTGAAAATAGGCAGGATTTGTCTGGTGCACTTATCCGCTCAACAATAAATAAAATTTTAATCAAGGGTTAGAAGAGGGCTCAGTCAATCAGGTTGCCTGGGTTCCATGACCCAGTTCATAATTTATAATTATAAAATGGCAAGAAAAAAACTAGACATTTCATTGGCTGAGAGATGTCACCTGATCATGCATTAAATCTCTATAAATGCATGGCCAAGCACCAGATCTCATTTACCTCCAAAAAAACCTGCTTCGAAACATTTTATAAGTGTAATAAGCCCCTCCATGATATGTATCATAGGATTTTACTACACCCCTGGGCATACCTCTCAACTGTCCCTGATTTTCAGGGATGTCCCTGATTTTGCCTCAGAATTTTACCCTGTCCCTCCTAAAAATTGTGCTTCAGTGAACAAACAGTGTGAGTTGTAAGCACAAAATAATGTCAGCCATTGAAGTTACAAACTTGTTCTTCCTTAGAAAATGCATTTTACATTATGCCCCTTATCATACCAGCTTTCTGAGTGGATAGCACCAATTTTGAAGATGTGTCCATGATTTTGGTCCTTTGTCCCTGTTTTTTTTAAGCCTTGTCCCTGATTTATGAGGCAGGGGGTTGAGAGGTATGCCCCTGGGCGTGCATTAAAATCCTATAATGCACACCCTGTCATGGCTTATTACTAACTTAGCACATGGCAACTGTAGCAAATAAAACCTATTAACTATATGCTACTCGCACATTGTGGTATACATTCAACATGAACCTAATGCTCAGTCACAAAGGGCCCCACAGTGACTTTCTGCTCTCACCTACAACAGCACTGGCAACATTTCTGTTACTATTACCACATAATTTGTTTAACAAAATAAAATAAAACCCTTCTTCAGTGCAATAAAACCTTTGGTTTCATTTTCATGTTGAAAGAGCCAGCATTACCAAACCCTCACAGCTCCGACAGACAATGGACATTTCATTCTGTTTTCCACCAAAATACATTCAAATTAACAAGCTACACAGCACGGTACCCAAAATGAAGGTGTAAAAACTATCTCAGGGATCTGGAGACAATTGTGAACAGTACAATCTTAATCAATGTCACCAGAACCCCTCAACAGTTTGACACCCTTGGAATTTACAGTTAGGTGTAGTTTATCCTTTATATTTAACATTTTGTGACTAGGATAGGACCGGTGAGTCAGAGCTCACTTCCAGGTGCGACCTGGAAGAGGGGTTAAATGTGGGGGTGTTACAGCAGACAAATACATTGATAACAACAGGTGCGTGTACAGGGGCAATAAAATGCAAGAACAGGTAATAAATATTAATACACACCATGAATTACAAAGGTATAAAACACTCACACCACAGAAAATACAACGAAGAATCAGCATTTATATGCTGTTTTTCATACCCATTGTATCCCAAAACACCTTACGACCAATGAGAGATTGATAGTGAAGTGATCAACTGTGTAGTGGCAGCCATTTCTGACATTAAAACTCACACACAGCCTTGGACAGTTGTATGAACCAGTTTTGTGGTAACGGGAATGTTGGCCAGGACACCGGGGAACATCTCCTACTCTTGCAAAATGTGCCTTTTTTTTTTTACTTCCACCTGGACACCTACCAGGATAGCACCAGAGATGGGTAGAAGGGACCTCGGTTTAATGTCTCATCTGAAGGATGGCACCCCCCTAGTACTGCACTCAGGTGCCAGCATTTATGGTATAAGCCCAATCCCAGAGAGGGATGAGAACCTATGACCTTTTGGCCTAGAGGCAGATGTGCTAGCAGTTCAGCTACGCTGACACCCTACAATATATACCTATGCAATAGAGGAAACAAAGCTGTGTCTGGGGGGATCTGCTATGAAATCCTGACAGTCAGTCTCCCACACTCCATAAGCCCGAGTTTAGAAGATCGACTGTTGGAAGACCGACAGGGTCTTAATGCAATGTGGGGGACAAGCCCCCTGCACCCCTCATAACTAAAAATAACCAACTCCAAGGGTTAGTGGACCTCGGAGTAAGTTAAAAAAATTATGGGGGGCAAAAGAGCGCCACACCAAAATTCTCATCCCAGAACAGAACCCGAGTCTGAAGCATGATGCTGGCTGAGCTGCTAGTGGCTTAACCCTCCTTGCCACGGCAGCAGCTAGGCTAATCTCAGACATTTCCCCCTCTCTTGTGGTGCCCATCTAGGGATATGGTTCATCACATCCACTACCTTATCGATGTTAGCACCAGCTTCCTTCTGTTAGGCGGGTGTGTGTCGGGCAGCCAAACTCAGGATCCTGAATGTCGGGTTCCAAGTGTCAGCATTTAGTAGTGATACCATCTGGGGTTGTGCAGAAGTAGTGCAAATAAATGACTAGGATGGTGCATGGTTGTAATTATTCCTCTTTTTGTTAATTAGTACGCACAAAACTCTGCATTTCAGGAAGGGTACTTTGTAAATAATGATATCTTACATGTTTTTCTTCAGACTTTTGCTGCTACATGATCAAAAAATATATTTTTGTTAAATTTTACTTTCACTTGTGGTACAAAATGTTCCTGACAAAAGCAGCTGCTTTTGACATGTAATTGATTGCTTCTAACTGAACTGTGACACCTAAACTGGGGCCCCTTTTTGAAACACACAGAGGGCCCCATATTCAAAAGTGGCTGGCCACATCATGCATGTGCACGTTCCGCGCATCTCAGATGTGCCAGCGCAAAACAGTAATATATTCAGATGATGCGCCGTAGAATGCAATTGTGCAGATCCAGCTGAATATCCTGAACATGCACGATCATGCAGTGGGAGATGCGCAGTGTGGCAGGTGTCCTGAGACCTGTGTAGGGTATACGGAAATGCATGATGGGCAGCCACTTGTGCAGCATGCAGAATTGCAATATTCAGCCAAATGATGCAAATTGCACAGTCCGAGCCCAATCCCCACATTTGTATCTCATTACTGGAATGTATTCAGGGCATTTGCATACCTGTGGCATGCGCAGATCCAGCTTTGCAGGGTAGTTCCACCACTCCACAAAGGTGAACAGGAGGTACTGCAGTCCAGCAGGCTGGTGTGAAGGTATATGTGTGTGGGTGAACTGCACTGGCCTGCGTACAGTGCTGTTGTTCATGGCCATGCACAGGATCTGACTGGGGTACAGGGGGCCCACCTGGATAAAGGCCACAGGAACCCACTTGGATGGTAATAGGGGAGGGCCCAGGGTGATACACTCTGATCAGTATGCCACATGAATGTGATACACTAGCCCTGTACGCTTCTTACATTCACCTACAGTGCCCCACATACCGCAGCATAATGGATAAGAGATGAGACAAGCAAGAGATGTCAGGGTTTAGACAGTGACCAGGTACCCGAGTGAGTGAGGCCCACCTGGAACTGTCCTGGTAACTTGGTTGGCCACCCCAACACTGGCCAAGTACATGCCCATGGTGGCCACATGCCCAACACTGGAAGGGTCCAGTGTCCATAAGCATGCTCATGCTACCTCCAGGCCACAAGTGGTGCCACCCCTGCCCTGTGCTGCCCACCGCTGTGCAATGTCCACCACTGGAACACCACACCAACCCACCATGGTGCCACAGGAGCATTGTCACACAGCATGGGTGGCATCAGTGTCATGCCTGTGGCTCTCTGTTGTGTGGGCCTGGCAAGGGTGCACAGTGTGCACCTATGGTGTACCTCCATGGATGTGTGCCACTGGACAGACCCTGGCCCATGACATGCTGCCACCAGTACTGCCAGGCCACCTGGGCATCACTGCCCCAGACATCCCCATAGGTACATGCCAATATCGGGTGGTGCCCTGAAGGCCACATGGGCGCAGGCCATGGCCCCTGGTACATGTGCTTCATTGTGGCTGTCTGCACCACCAGTGTGCCAGGGGTGCACCCAATGGCACTTGCATGTGGCAACTGGGCATCTACGTCCCTGGCGCGATGTGGAGGAGTAGCTGTCTAGGTGTTGCCGGGGTGTCACAGCACCTGTGTCTTTGGATACTGCTGTCCTGGTATGACTGCTATGTGTGGGTGCCTGAAGCACATCTTGGTGTACCTACAAGGGCTGTAAAAGGGGCACCTGTCTGCAGTTCCGCAGCCTGCCTGTGAGTGGCTAGCCAATTTAGGCCATCCTTTTGTCATCCTATCTCTGTGCGGCGCATATCTGGGATGTGCGGCACATGTACCACACAATTTGGCTGAATATTCCCTTGTGCAGCACATTCATGTCCCCAACCCTGTATTCAAACTAGTACCCAGATGTGGCTCCTGGCACACAGATGCACAGGCAGTTTATAATGGCAACAAATGCTTCCATTATGGTAAACTCCCAGCATTCCAAAGGAACTTGTCATTTTTATGTGTAAAAAGGAATAATGCTCTGTATAATAACATAGTCATTGTCTTGCCTTTTGCTTCATGTCCCCCATAGAAAATTTATAGAACAGGGACACTGTAAAGGGAGAGTTTTATGACCAGTTTTTTAGGGTGCAATATAAAGGGGAAGCTGGTAAAAGCAAAAAACAGCCCAAAGTAAAAATGTAAAAGTACTGTTTTTGTTTTCTTTTGATAAGGGTAAACTCTCTGAATGTTCCCACTCCCAACCTTCTAAGTGAGGATTCCAAAGTAGCTTATGCTGCTGCGACAGAGCTGATTAAGTAGAAGCTGCTCTGAGCCGGGGGGGGGGGGCAGTTCATTCTAGCCCTGTACACACTGGGCACCGAGTTAAAAAATGTTTTAAAAAATGTTTTCTGAACCAGTCCCTAGCACGGCTGTTGGAGCGTGCACACTGCACTCTGACAATCGTGCTTGCCCAAGTCAGTTCTCAGGCATCATTGTGGCACCAGTGCAAAGCCTTGCAGGTGCCGTAATGCATGATGGGATACTTGTGACTGGGCACCTTCACAGATCAGGATGGAAATTATAGCATCAGAATCGGGACTGCAGTGGGAGCAAAGCCCTGCATGTAATGTATTTTTCTTCTACGCTAAAGGCAAAAATCTTTTTTTTTTTTTCTTAAACGTGGTTGCTTTAGCCTGTGTTGCAGCATGGATTGTGTCCACACTGCTGTTAACATGGATTAAGGTAACCGTGTTTGTCTAAAACAGTACCTCCCTAGCAGGGTTTCAGAACATGGTTGTAACACAGTTTTAACCGTGTTGCAGTACGTGCACAAAGCATGTCTGAAGGGCTTAAAACCATATAAGGCAGTTAAACCATTTTAGGTTTCACAGAGTGTATAGGACAATAGATGCCCCATTTACATGTACAGCTTAACTTGATTACTAAAGTAACAATTACCTAGTGCTAAGTTTCAGGTGCATGTTAATAGGTCAAATGAGGATCTGAGAATCAAATTTCAATTTGGTCAGAGTGCACCAATACAAGTGATATGATTATTTATTTATTTAACAAGTTTTAGGAATTACAACCTTTGAGTCAGAGACCCATTTACAAAGGATCTGCATCAGAAAACAATACATACACTTAATACATGCAGACATAGAAATGGCAGTTACAGTATTTACAGTTATGCAATCCTGCAGAATCAAGGGCAGCTATACATTGTATTGATGTGATTACCAGTAGTTGCATTTTCAGTTTTAAAAGAAAACAGTTTACTGATAGAGGGAGGGAGTAACAGATGTTTTTTTCTTAACTGTTTATCCTTCTGTGGTAGGCCGACCTCTGTGTCTGCCGAGCCTACATATCTCAGGGTCTTCTGGCACCATGCGTGCCCCGGCAGATCCCCAGAGTTGGTCCGGGGGCATCATCCATGCCGGCTCCCATGATTTTTCCTCCATTTCTCCCTAAAAGCTACCCCGGGACCCCCAGAAGTGGTGGCGCATGCACGTGGAGGTGCACATGCGCACCGCAGCGGGTCCACTCAACACTTGCCATCGACCTTTGTCTGAGCTCTCTCATGGCTCCGTCCCTCCAGCCTCCACCAGAGGGCAGCTGAGCTCAGAGAGAGCTGGCCACCACCACCTGAGATAAAGCGCTGCCAGCCAGTAGCTTCTAACAACCTCTCCCTCCTCCCCCCTGCTGACCTCCGACTACCCTGGCTCGTTCCCGAACCCGGGTCGCCGGTGTGGCATGAGGTGTTGCGTCCAGTGCCTCAACCCTCAGCGCCACCGGGCCAGCCTGGGAGTAACAGATTTGATATTTATAGCGAGGTAGAGAATTAGACAGATATCTTGTGAGTGCAGTCAAAGGAGGCATTGTCAAGAGGTAATATTTAGTACCCCTGCAAGATTTGTCCTGCAGAGTGTAGGCAGGTAGTTATCTCCAAACAGGTTACCTCAACTTATGATGTGTGGCTTAATAATTCCAGCGTTTGAGAGCGACTGGTAAGGGAGTTGACATGGCGGCCACTGCCTCAGGGGCATAGGCAGCGCCCAGTCGGTAGGAGCTCAGAGGTGAGTAGCCCCATACTATGATAGATAGATGACCCGATGCTAGCTGGTACATTGACAGCGTTGTGCAGCGAGAATGTGCTCTTTGAGGGCTGCCTTGAAAAGGTCCTAACCTGGAGATGGAGGAGACATTAGAGGGGAGTTCGTTGTACCAAGCTGGGGCCCTGTGTGGGAATAACCTTTGGGCTAAGAAGGTTCTGACCCTCGGAATGAACTACATCTGTTGGTTGGCAGTATGGGTGTTCACCGAGGCATGGGAGGATAGGAGAGAGGCCGAAACCCCCAAAGGGGTATGCCCCAGTGTATTATCTTAGTGAGGAATTATGTTTGGTAAAGTAGCCTTTCATCCAGGGTGAGGAGATTTGTCAGGGCATACAGGGTATAAGTATGGGTATGCTTGTCTGCCCTGGAGAGGAGTCTGCACACTTTGTTAATGGTCAGATGGATTTTATTAAGGGCCATGTGGTCGACAGCCGAGTAGATAGTGACCCCATTATCGACTAGAGAGAGAGGACTGAGAAGGTGATACCAGGTTAAGGACTTCCGGCAGTAAGCAATTTTTGTGCCGATACAGTAGGCCAATATGGATAGTTATGGCTGAGGATAGAGTGTTAATGTGAGAATGGAAGGAAAGGCTGGAATCAAATGTAAGGCCCTAGTATTTATATGTATGGACCTGTTCTAGAGGAAGGAGAGAGTGGGAGAGGATTGTTGGCTGCGCATTCTTGGCCTTATTCTGTCGGTGGACAAAGAGCATGGTCTTTGTCTTTTTTACATTGACCACAACACTTTGGTCTATGAACCAGTTTTCAATCTGGTTAAATACATATTGGAGAGATGACTGCAGTACTGCAGGAACTGGGTGTGAGGCAAAAGAACCGTGTTGTCCATAGGTGGTAAGTTGCTGTAGCAGGAATTGGGCAAGGTGTTTAGGTAGATGCTGAATAATAGAGGGCGAGGATGGAGCACTGGGAACCCCAGAGCGGACTGGCAGGGTGGTTGAGAGGGTGTTGTTTATTTTGACACATTGTGATCTAGCTGTGAGGTAACTGGTAAACCAAGAGACAGGTCCTTTTGACAGTCCTATGTGGCGGAGCATGGTTAAGAGTAAGGAGTGGGAGACTGTATCAAAGGCCTTTGAGAGGTCGATGAAGACAGCTCCAGCAAGGTGTTTTTTATCCAGGGCAGTGTGAATAAAATTAGAGAACTCAGTGAGGGCCGTAGTTGTACTGTGCTCTGATCTGAAACCATGCTGCTCCGTGCAAAGTAGGTTATGTGCAAACAGGTACTCAGTGAGTTGGGTGGGGCTATAATTTGTTTGAGGGCTTTCGAGAGTGGGGGGAGAATGGATAGTTATTGGGGAAGGTGCTGTCACCACTCTCTCTTCAGTATAGGGGTGATTGTGTCAGTCTTCCAAGCTGCTGGGAACTGCCCCAGACATAGGGAGCAGTTAATGAGGTCAGTCAGTAGGGAGAGGACTGTATCTAGGACCAGATGTAGGATTCTCATATCAAAAGAATCCTTGCAATAGCAAGAGCCGCTGGGTGCTTTAGTAAGATAAGGCCTTGCTTCGTTCGTAGATATCACCCTGAGATGGAAGGGGGGATGCTGGGTGTTAGGGGGTGGGGTCACATGAATGGGGTCAAAGAAGTTATTGGTAATACTGTACTAAGGTCAAAGAATGATGAGTTGAGGCAGTTGGGGATGGCCAGGGGGTCGGTGGTGGGGACACTGACAGTTAGCGGGGGGGAGGAGAGGGAAGCTGGGATTTGCCATTGAGTTCCTTGATATTGTTCCAGAATAACCAAGCATTCCCCCAGAAAGAGGCAAGGGTCATTTTGTAGTAGCCCAGTTTGGCCTGCTTTATGGCCCACGTGCATCTGTTACGAGCTGCTTTATATGCTTTCCTGTCTGTCTGCATGCCGGAAGTGACTGCTTTATGCCAGAGATCATCTCTGCACTTTAGCTATTGGAGCAGTGCAGGTGTGACCCAGAGGGCATTAGCGTTTCTTGGATTGCACTTTTGCTAGTGGGGCATAGATGTCACATGCTTTATTAAATAAACAGGTGAAATAATCAAGGGCTTCATCTATAGTAGGGGTCCGAGACATAGAGGACCAATCCCAGTGAGTTAAGTATCTCTTTAGTTTTGTGAGGCCTCCGGGTCAGAGACGACGTTGGGCTAAATTGTTTGGTTTGGGTTTCTGCTGAAGACATGACCAGGAGAAGAGGATGGGAGAGTGGTCGCTTAGTGAGTCTGGAAGGGCCATCACTTCAGAGAGTCTGTGGGGATGGTTGATGAGGAGAAGGTCGATCAGGGTGCTACAGCCATTAGTGGAGTTAACCTGGTGGGTTGGTTGACCAGCTGGGTCAGGTCGAGTGCAGCAAAGGTATCCTTGATGTGGGAAGCCGAACCGGCAAGCCAGTTCGCATTAAAGTCTCCAACTATGATGTGTTCTGTTTTTGGGTGAAGCCGAGCTGTAGTTAACAGGGATTGTATAGCAAGAGCTTGGTTTCTTGGGGGTACATATGTGACAATAAGAGTTACAGGGGCTCTGGAGGATCTGGAGTAATCTTTAACGATAAGGCTTGGGCACTATGGTCTAGTGGTGGTGTTGGGAGGATTACCTTGTATCCGTCAGATTCTGCTTGTAAACATGATTGAGGACTGAATCAATTCTGTGCATATTTGCAGATAGATTTCTCTGTTTGCAGCACACTGCATATCCACACGTATTAGGTTGGTGGTAACCTATCACTGGAACAATTACGTGTAAATGGGAATGCTACTATGATAATTGAGAACCAGACCATGTGAACCTAAGGAGGGTGGATATCTTGGACCTAGAGTTGCTTCCAGCCTTAAATTGCTGTGTTACATAGAGGCAGTCACTGCCCTGGCCAAAGTTTCTCCACAGATGGTTTGTCTATACAAACATGAACACAGGCATGGCACTCCATAACTCTTGGCCCTGGAGCGAAGAGGTCACAGGGGTAGGAGTGAAGCAATGAACTCACTGATAAAAGTAAGACTTAGTGCAGTATCTCTGATCCAGTATCACGCCATCGATGAGATGACTTCAGTAGTGAAAAGGTTTCTTTTTGCTGAACTTCAGTCCAGCAAACAAACGATGGACATACAATTTGTACAGTCCAAGTTTAGTAGTGTTTGTGGCCCACACACAAGCAGGTTGCAACAGTTCCATGCCAGCAATGATGCCTTGCTCAATTGGTTTATCAAATTATGTTTCCTGAGGTCTCAAACAATATCTCAAATATTTATTTATTCACTGACTGAAACCTTCGGGAAGTATGAGCACAAGTGCTCGTTTAGTCAGGTTCACATCAGTTGCACAGTCACAGATAAGACAACACAAGTACACTACGCAGTTCCAGAGGAAAATACATATTTGGACCAAGGTTTCCAGATCTCCTTGAGGGTGTAGCTGGATACTCTCCATCTGGCACCACCCTGTGATCCACTCCTGAGCAAGGCAGGTGATCATGGTGCATGTTTGAGGTGCCATACAGTTGCATTTTAATTTTCAGAGCTAAGACACCAAACCCCCTTGATCCATTAAGCAGTTTTAATAAGGGCCATAGACCAGCGTTGTTTTTGTTTTTTTTCATGGGGCTTATCTAAACAAACAGGCCAGGTTCACTGTTACCCCAACAAAGGAAGCTTTAAAATGTTTGGCGGTGAGGCCTCTCAACGCCCCAAACAAGGTCGGCTCTACGACCAAGTCTCAACTTTGCCTGGGTTTCCTGTTCCTCCCAAATGAAGTGAGAAAGGAGCCTATAGGGCTCCTTACACACTCCACTGGGAACATACATGGATAGGGCCGACTGAGGATATGGAACAGAAAGGATTTTCACGCATAAAGATTGCGCTTTTCCAAATGAGAAGAGCAGGCATGGTCTCTCATCTCCTGAGACACCTTTTACCTGCCGTATGTTTATCATAATTAAGGCTTTATAGATCAGGTACGTTTGGTTTGGGGAGACTCTCATCTCCAAGTATCGAGACCTTTGACAAAGTTATGTTATAGTGAAAACATGCCGTAGGATTGCTAGGGCATTACCTGCTTGTTGCACTTTGCTGTAAGTGATACTGAATAACAATTCAGGCAGCAACAGCCAATCAGTTTATCCCTATGATGTGCCCACCTTCAACTCCATTGTGCCAATCTCTAAACCTTTTCTAATTACCAGTAGAAATATCAGTGCAGTTGTACCACAAACAAGAAGTGCTGGGAACTGGATATCTTTCATGAAGGAGCACATACTGTTCCATGCACTGGGAAGAGCTTATGGATTTGTAAGAAGCAAACCTGCAGGATTTAATAGATGGTCTGTTTGGACAGTTTTCCCTTCTCAAAATAGTGATGGGTGGATCTCCTTCTGAAAATATTGACCATCACGTCTGTGCATATTTCTGCAGATGCTGATCTGCTGAATTATACCAGTCTGCAGCATTATTGCAAAATTCCACCGATTTTAGAAATTTGCAGTCTACTCTGTTTCTGAGCAGAATGTGCAAATGTAGGAAATAAACTCCACACACCTCAAGCACAACTCTATCTGAATTTAGTTCAGCGAGCCAGTTGGCTGGAGCTGTTCAAAGGCCAGTCGCACAAAGACAAAAAGTCGCATTAGCTGGCTATGCATGCACTTAGTATTTACATTTGGGAATGATTAACTCAGTGTCTGAGCAGCACTACATCCTGCTACCTACTCTGGCAGGTGCAAAGGAGACTGATAATGTAAATAATACCTTACAGCTGACATAAATATTTGTGTTGCTAACATACATCAAAATATAATTTTCTCTCTTACAGTTTGAAAAGTAGTTACAATCAGCTCAAAAAAGAATCCGTTCACATTACTGATCCCTTAGCCTCAACATTACTTTATTACTGATCATTTTAGGTTTCTTTTTTGTCAATCTATTTTTATTAAGTGTAAATAAATTACAACATATCAAGTGTGGAGGGTTGTGGGATAAGAGATGGACCAGACACAAACTTCTGGTTCAAAAGCAATCTCTGTGTGATGTTTTTCAAAATACAGGAAATAACTTTCAGCAATGTCATATCCCTTCATCAGTACATCAGTTTGCTGCAACAGACTATGTATGCCCTTTCTCTGCAAATAGCCAGCACCTACTGACTCACTGATCTCTGATTTAACTTATCAGTTAAGATGCAACCTCCACCCCATGGGCCCTATTTGCTTGGGTAGTGAGGGCCCAAAGAAAAAAACAAAACAAGCTATAGACAAAGAACCTCAATGCAGACTCACTGAAAGAAGGGTTACCCAAAGGGCATTGACAACAAATCAAGTTTCAAAGAAATACAACATCATACATACTTCCATACTGCAAAGCATCATGGGATATATGCAAATCACCATGGAATTTCACACTTGTTCAATTTACAGCAATGTACATGCATTTTAAATAGCACAACTAACTAATTTCTATAATAGTCACCTAGTACTTTTACCATTATCAAAACACACAGTGCCATGGTATTTTCAACATTTACAGGTTTCATAAACATAAGGTATATAGATCAATGTATTTTATGACATAGTGCTATACATACTAAATCCAACAATGGTAAACACAATGGGCAGGATTTACAAAGCTCATGAAATTCCATAGCTGCTGCAAAACATCGGTGCCAAGGGTGGCCACTTGCGGAGCCACAGGAGTCCCACAGCGGGTATTCACAAGGTGGAGCTGGATTAGGACTGGCTCCACGATGTATGGCAACATGCAGGTGGTGTCACCAGAGGTGATCACCACAGCTGCGGAGCCATGCTACAGCTGGTGGGAGCAGCCGTAACACCCTCTGCAACTTCTGCGGCTGTGAATCGTAACCAGTGCAGCTGCTGGCGATTTCAGTGCGCAACTGTAGTTGCGGAGTGGGACTTAGGTCCCGATAGCTTTGTGAATCCTGCCCAATCTATTTTACATACATTTGGAGGTCACCACAATAACCTTCCTGTATGAGGACCTGAGAGGAAAAGGAAAATTAAAGAGGACACTATAGCATAGTCAAGAAAGGGAAGGGGTGCCCATAGGAGGGCAACCTTATGGACTAAAATTATGAAGGATAGATTAGGCTAAGAAAATTGTAGAACTGTTGCAACAGATTTAAGGAAAGGTCGGTCTTCAAGAGTGGCAGGAGCTTCCTGTCACATCAAGGAACTCGATACCTCAATCAAAGGCAAGTGAACAGACAGAAAAAACAAGTACAAAAATGTACTTGTTTTTTCTTTAATTACTTTGCATGACACAAAAATGAATCTAAAGGCATCACTCTATATATCCACTGTGACAGGTATCCCAAATTGCGATTTTGTGAGGCTTCAAAGTGTACAGGTATGTTGTGTTGTGTTTTTCTTGTGAAATAGCATCTGATCATTTTATAAAACACACATGACCACTAAATATTTCTTAAATTAAAAAACAAGTGCCAGGAAGGTGGCAGCCCTGGAACAGAGACTAGAAACAGGGGTAGAGCCTGAGGGGGGTGGCAGAAACCCACCAAAGGGAACAAAGGGAAACAATGAGACCCCTCAAAGACATACAAAACAAGAGGTAGGAAGGAAGAATAGGAACACGGTCTCCCCAAACCATACTAAGAGGACTTGAAAGAGTGATACGCCCAAGAGGAGGCCAGAAACACAGCCATTCAAACGTACGATGCAGGGGAGAGAAGTGGGGGGAAGGGAAGTAAAGCAGTCAGCCAACCTGAGCAGATCAGTTATTGAAATGTTGATTGTGTGAAAAAGTTTTGTTATTCAAAAGTTATGAATTGACTTTTATATTTCACCTGATGGGTACAAGTGCACATAATTCGAAGACACTATTCCAGGACCGCATGTATTACATGACAACATACATGCATCTAATGTACTATGAGACATTGCTTCTGTAATGTAAGCTGGCAGTTTGATTTCTACAATAAAAAGAAGTTTAAAAAAACAAGTGCCATACTGCTCAACTGTTATACATTTTGGTTAAAGTTGTTTTAAGAAAGTTAAAACATAAATATAATTAGACATACAGCACACAACAACACAAGGGTTCAAACTAGAACAATCATATTAGTACTGTTAGGTTATCTGCATGAATCAATCATAATAAAATTTAATGAAATAAATATATATATTTTTTTACTTTCTGTTTTCCCCACCCTTACACACTGTTTCCCAACTGCCTGCCCTGGCTGCCTATTCCCACGAGGACCCCCTTATGGAGTGTAAACACCCCAGATGGGGCACAGTGGGGGCTCCCCTTAACTCCCTCCCTTGAGGATTTCAAGTCATTGTCAGGGTTCTCTGGTAGTACTGCAGTCCACGGGCAGGTGGGGGCTCCTCAGGCCCTTGCGCTCGGTGTTGCACGGGAGAGGCATTTTTAGTGTCGCCCCCAGGCATGGCGTGCCATGTGATGCCACAGCTTGCACTGGCATCCGCCGCATTCCTCCTGAGTTGGGTATCAAGGCCACGATACCTCTAGCCGACTCCAGAAGTCAGGCTGCCCCGAGCCAGAGTCTCCCTCTGCCATGGAGGAGCTGAGCAATCTGTCGGACTCTCAGACATCCTCCCCGGCCGGCCCTCTGGTGCCCAGGTCCGGCTCAAACCGGGGTCACCAACGCCATGACAGAAATCCAGCACACGGCACCGGCCAGACCAGCGAAATAAATAAATTATTATAAACAAGACATTTATGGTAAAGCTGTCATTAGGGTAGCAAAGCATTCATTAAAGAGCCACTGACGATTCAAGAAGAACTCTGAAGAACATAATATTTGGACACAAAGCAGCTTATATTTCGCATTGGCTCTGTATTTCTTATCTCCATTATTTATTAGTGGGTCCAGTGCAGTCTTCGTGCTGGAGAGATGCTTGACTGAATGCAATGACTGGATGGCCTCAAACTAGCTACGTCTTCACCCAAATAAGACGGACATCATGACTGTCGAGCCTAGTACACAGGGCCCAGCAATGGAGTGGACTGACCTTCGTCCTTCACTGGCTGGTCTGCTGCTCAGAGCTGAAGATGCAGTAAGAATCTTGGGGTCATCCTTGACAGCAAGTTGACATGATCAGTTGGTGTCAGCTGTGGTCCAGGTTGGCTTTACCATCTTCATAACATTGCCAGGATTAAATGGCATGTAGTCCCTGCTGGCATACAGCGGTAGTGCATATCTTTCTCATCTAGCCTCAACTATTGCAGCACTTTATACCTAGGGTTATCTGAAGGTTTGTTGTGATGCCTGCAGCTAGTCCAGAATGTTGCAGCCGGGTGACTGTGGGCTCCTTTAATAGGGACCACATTATGGCGGTACTGCATCGCTGCATTGGCTGCCTGTGTGGTGGCGCATAACCTTCAAGACATGTGGCGACATTCAAGGCTCTACATGGTATGGGACCAGACTACCTAAAAGACCTCCTAACTCCCTACTGCCCAACTCGCTCACTCCTGTCTTCCAATACTGGCTTCCTTTCTGTCCCTTCTTCTAGGTTACAGCTATCTGGGGACAGAGCTTTCTTGGCAATACTACCTTGTGGAATGCTCTACCACAACACATAAGATCTGCTCACATGGTAAGGGCCTTTAAAGGGACAATGTCAACCTGTTTTTCATCGTATTATTTCTAGTTAAAAACCTACATTTTATGATTGCTTACCTTCTCTAACATTCATTGATGTTGCTGTTTGTTTTTTGTCTCCTTGTTTAGTAGAACTGAAATGCATGCTAATGTATATTTACAAACAACCTTGTTTTGTTTACAATCCTGGCTCTATTCTTACTGCATACTTCTGGCATTACAAAACACACCCAAACAGTGCAGTCACTCATGAGACAGTAGCCTTCTAAACTCCCATTACATCATGAGTGGCTAGACTGTGTTGGATGTGTTTCCAAGTCCAGGAAAGATGCAGTTGGAGCTGATCAAGGAATGTAAACAAACCTGTGTTTGTGTGGTAACACCAGTAAGGTGGGCAGTCTGTTTTTCACTTTTTTAAAGAAAAAAAGAGTCAGAATCAAACTACCAGTTACATCAGCAATCTTTACAGAACGTTGGCAATCATAAAATGTGTTTTTTTTAACTAGGGACCCTTTGAGACCCAAGGGGGTTAGTGGTGTCCCTTTAAAGAAATACAAAATCACATATACTCCCATAATGTAAAGCATCATGCGCTGCATATGCAAATCACCACAAAATATTATGCTGGTTCAACTTTAAGCAGAAATGCATGGTGCGAAGACAAAGAACCTTGAGTGCTAAACAACCCTTGCCTAGTGCTTGCGCACTAAGGTTCTTTGTCTTTCTTTATTTTTGTTTTATTGGGCTCACACAACCCATGAACAGACCAACTTAGGGTAGCTGGTTCATTCTACTGGGGTGTCATACAGAGGAGGCACAATAAGTCCTGGTAGGACAAAACATGTGTCTGTGTCTTCTGTTGGCACCCTTTGCAGACTGTGTGAGAGGCCCTTCGAGATCATGCATTTCTGCTTAAAGTTGAACCAGCATACTATTCTGTGGTGATTTGCATATATAACCCATGATGCTTTGCATTATGGGAGTATGTGTGAATTTGTATTTCTTTGAAACTTGGCTTCCTGGCAACCCTTGCCTCAGTGCTTGCACACTAAGGTTCAGTATCCCTTTAAATCCAATTTAAAAACCTTCCTTTTTTCTGAGGCTTTTCCCTGAACTTCTTAATCATGGTTTATCTATTAGTTGTATATGCTGCCTGTTTTAGATTATAGTTTTGTAGTTTGCGTTTATTGTAAAGCGCCCTGAGCCTTTGGGGAAAGGTGCTACAGAAATAAAGTTGCCCTGCCTTAGCCCCCACCTCAAAAAATGTTGTCTAAATATAGTAGAATTTTGTCTATCATCTAACAACAGTTAAAGAGCTACAGAAACTACTATAATTCTGAACTCAAATAATCAGATAAGAATGATACTGGTAACAAAAGGCATATGGTTTGGGACAGATACTGATAAGCTGTACACAAATGTTTACACTGAGTATGCCTGCCTATACCCTTGTTTTGTTTATTAATAACAGATTGTTTTCCTTTCTATGCTTCTATCTGTTTCTATCCTGTTAAATATAAAGAACTAATCAGAAGTGTGTGTGTGTTGTTTTTAGGCACAGTTCAAGTTTCACTTCAACAAACAGAAACTGAAGTCAAGCAGTTCTCTGTCACAGACTACAGATGTTGGAAATGGCTTCTGCAGCTCTACTTGAAAATCCAAGCGAACAGCTGAAGTGCCCTGTTTGTCAGGGCAAGTGTGACAAACCTGCAAGGCTAGACTGCGGACACAGTTTCTGTAGCGACTGTATTGTGAAGTACTTTGAGCTGCAGGAGCGCCAGTTTTGCTGCCCAGCATGCAGCCATGTGTTCCACTTTCCCAGGAAGGTGCTTCTTGTGATGCTGAAGAACAAATTTAAATCAGGGCTCACCGACAATACTACGGATGCCGTTGCTATTCCTCCTCCTCCTCCTCCTCCTGCTACTTGTGACCTGCACTGGCTGCCTCTGAATCTCTTTTGCAAGACTGACAAGAAAGCCCTCTGCCTTATCTGTACCACATTACCAGAGCACAGTAGTCACAGAATCAAGACCCTGAAGAATCCTGTTGAGCAAGGGGAAAAGATTGAAATTCATGACATCATCAGGCTTTCAAGGAAGAAAAAAGTTTCTGGAGCGAAGCGATGTACTGAGTATGAGAAGATGATCAAGTCCACCATGAAAGATTTGGAATCGACGAAGCAAAAGATTGCAGAGGAGTTTCAAGCTCTACACACACTGTTGTATGTAGAACAGGCACACCTAGAAAGGAAGCTAGACCAAGAAGAAGAAACAATAATAAAAAGCCTGGAAAACAAAGTAATCGACATTACTGATGAAATAATTTGGACTAAGAAAGCTGAAAAAGAAATAAAAATTAGCAAAAACTTACATAAATTAGGTGACTCCGTGATTGCCAACATCATTGATATCATTACAGATTGTGAGTCTCAGCTTAATAGGCAAAAGGACATCCTAGGAAACAGACCAGTGGCGTTGTAAGTTGTGGGCCCTTTCCATATATAGCATGGTCAAAAATGAAACATATCATCAAACCCATTCCAGTAGCACTTTCTTTGGACGTGATACTGCTCCCCCATACCTAGTTCTGTCCAAGGATCTTAAAAGAGTGAAGCTGGGATACCAGTGCCAGGATGTTCCTCAGAATCCTAAGCGATTTGAAAAGTGTCTTTATGTCCTTGGCTCAGAAGGGTTTCAGTCTGGAAGATGTTACTGGGAGGTAGACGTTGGGTGCAAAACTAACTGGGCTGTTGGGCGTGGTTAGGAGTCCGTTAGTCGACAGGCGGAGGAGGTAATGGCACCTGAAAATGGCTACTGGGTCTTACGTCAGCTAAGTGTCAATGAATACCATGTATTAACCTCACCTCCTGCATTACTGAATTTAAAGTTCAATCCTTCAAGGATTGGCATCTACCTGAACTACAAGGAAGGTCAAGTGTCATTTTACAGTGCAGCGAACATGTTCCACATCTTTACTTTTGTTGACAGTTTTGATCAAAAGATCTTCCCCTTCTTCTGCCCTGGTCTCATTATGGATGAAGAAAAAGACTGGGAGTCTCTGAGACTCTGCTATTAGGAAAGAGAAATAGGCTACTGCATAGATCAAAGGGGTACTTACATTCTTACAGTATCCGAACTGGGCACATTCAGTTCGCGGTTCTCATACCCTAAGGCTGCAAGTGAGATGACTCTTACAACTGTAATAGTGGACTCGTTAACCATATTAACATACATCATACAGCTTCTGTGATTCTTTCCCAAATATTTTTTTTATTAATGAGGATAGTTGCATGAGAATAGGATAACTGTCCTGTAGACATTATCTGCTCTGCCTGCTTGTCTACATGTGGCATCATAATCCCATTTGTGACATCATGATTTTCGGCACAGCAACAGATTATGATGTCACACAGAACTGTGGTGTTAGGTGTAGAGAATAATTTCGCTCTGCAACAACTCACCCTGGACTATTAGCTGCGGCGTCAGTTGGCTCCCACGTCCATTCATCTCCAGGCAATTTGCCCCCAACATAAACATTATATCATAAACTCCAGGCAGGCGCAATTGACCCACCAGATGAGGCAATGGGCTTGACAGTCGTAGAAGTGGAAGTCATACTGCAATTGTCATTGACATTCAGTATGACATGTAGTGGAAACAAATAGTCCGGGGGACTAACTGATGGTGGAGACCAACTGACGCGAAGCTGATAGTCATGGACAAGTTCTCATAGAGCAAGATGACTTGGATGAATTGATGTGTTACTGTAGGGAAGCAGCCAGGGCAGAAAGGGCAGATGTGTTCATTTCCTACCAATGCCCTTAGTAATAAAGAAATAACGGTGGGAATTACAGAACAAAATATGAACTATACGCTTAATTAATTTTAAATATTACATTTTTTTCAAAGTCATCCTAACAGCGTCAGGAGCTCTTTAAGGAATAGAGAACTGCAAAAGAATAGGAGCATTTCAACATACAAAACTGCATGTCTTGCTTCAGGAAAGAAATAAAATGAACATTAATCTGCTATTTTTGCTTGTGCCACCTGCTGACGATATTTTAAATATTTTTTTGCCATATTGCTGCTTAGTGGCTCTTTTCAAATGTGTTTCTCCAATTCAGTGAATGATGGTGGGGGGGCATTTTAAGAATATGATGTTTTAAGTTGCTGTCTGCACCTACACAATTGTGCTTAGATGTGCAATAATGCTATAAATGTAAAATTACTTTTATCTCTAGTGATCAGTTCGTCCTATATTGCTAAAACAGTGCCTTAGGCAATTCACAATGCCAAAAACCCAAGTAGGTATAAAATAGCGTAGCTTCATATGGCGTATTAAAGCCCACATTTTTGAATAAATATACAGTAGAATAATAGTGGAACTCAGCCTTAGAAAGGATTTATTGATAAACAGTACTTAAAGGAGTCACAAAAAACAGGCTGCAACATGCCTCACTATTAGATTTTTTAAAAGGAAAAATAAACCATTTTAATTTACACTTTTCAATAAATTTAGAAATTTCAACATGTATGATATCTATTTAATATTTTCAGCATATTGTCTTGTATGTTTTTTGTTGCTGCAGTCTTCTTTTTTTCCTTATTTAGGGTCCTTTGTTAATGATGATTTCCCTACACAGTATTCATTTCAGTTCAATTCAAGTTTATCCAGAATAAAAACCACTGACCAGAGCTTATTTACAGTCATGTCCTGTTAAGGCAAAACCTCTAGGCCAGGATTCACAAAACTTTGCCTCATCGCAAACCGCATTTTACACAGGGTTCCTATTAACAGAAGCTCAGTTTGCATGCTCAAATCAGGTTTGCGCTGGAGCAAAGTGTGGAGGGGGTACAATGCAAATGAGGAGGAAGGGACCTAAATATTGGTGCAGTCTGATTCACAGAGCATTTGCTCCATGCAAAGGCCTTTTTTCATGTCCCTTTGTGCTGAGCAAATACCGCTGATCATGTCTTAAGGCACTTGTACAGCACTTACTTGTGCCGTTCAGTTTTACCTGTCCTGTTTCACTCCTCCTGCTAGCTCACATGCTTCTTGTACACTGGACCTCTGATTCGGCACATGACATCTTCCGGTGTTTCAGTGGTGTGTTTCCTGCCATCAGGGGCCAGTGGCATCTTGGCAAGGCAAATGTACTTTGAGCAGCTGTTCTGCCTCACAAGTCCAACAAATGTGTAACTGCATGGCAGAATTCATTTGGGGCAGTTTCCCTAATGAATTCTGCTGAAAACATCACAAAGATGTCCAAAGTTACCACAGTACAAGTCTCAAGTTACTACACCTAAGCGGAGGAGTTTGTAATGTTTTCAGCAAAATTCATTAGGGAAAATCTTCCTTAAATGAATTCTGCACTAAACATATAATTTTTATGTTTTTTTTTCCCCCCTGTGGTCTAATGTACTTAATTACGTTACTTTTCAAGTATTGCTCAACTGCAGTTCACCCAAATGAACAGAATGCCGATTTTACGTGGCAGGGCAGAACGCAACAGAAGCCGGCGAACCCATTGAAACAGGGAATGCATTTTGGGGTGAGCGCTCACTTTTGTTGCACAGTGGGTTGCTTGCACACACAGTTTTTGTAACAGAACAGCGAGTCTGTAACACCTGTTCTGTTACAAGACACTGCGTGTAAAAGTGCCTTTAATCCCTCACAACCTTAGTGGTTGATGGCAGTACTGTGGTGGCCTCCCCACCCACCTAACCCTCAGCACAGTAGTCCCTGGTGTCCAGTGGTCCCTCCCCCACCCAGTCACCTGCCTGATATATGAATGGTCTCCTGGTGTCCAGGGATCCCTCTCCCATCTGATCACCAGCCCAATCAAAGATATAGGTTGTCCGTGGTGTGTAGTGGTCCCTCCCCATCCAGTGTCCACCTGACCAAATATATATATTTTCCTGGTGTCTAGTGGTCCCTCCTCCCACTTCAACCATGGCCGATCTGTAAATTAATATGCCCTGGTGTCGGTGCCCTCCCAACCTGATACTCTGTAATATCAAATAACACCATTCCCTGGTGTCCAGTGTTTCCCCATCCTGATCCCTGTACAAGAAATGATATCCCTGGTGTCTGAGTGGATCCCCTCACCCTGGCAAGTAATGCCCACCAATCGCTCCCCATTCCAAATGCAAGTCTGGAACCGAGCACTGCCCTCCACACTCCATTACAGCTGGCCTCTGCCCTGGCTGTCAAGGAGCACACACAGTATACACTAAGCATCCAGCTCAGGGTTGGGATGTGGGGGAGTGGGGTGAGGGGTACTACCTGCCAGCGTGGGGATGGAAGTCGCTAGATGCCAGAGGAATGGTTATCATTTCTTGTAGAGATCGAGATGAAGAACACTGAACACCAGAGAATGGTGTTGTTATAATATTCGGGAGACACTGGACACCACGGCATATTCATTACAGAGTGGGTATGGGTGGGGAGGACCATTAGACACCAAGGAAAACATATATTTGATTAGGTAGGCATTGTGGGGGGAGGGACCACACACACCAGAGACAACATATATCTTTGATCGGGTGGGTGATCAGGTGGGGAGGGCCACTAGACACCAGGGAAAACATTATCTTTGATCAGGAGGGTGATTGTGTGGGGGAGGGACACTGGATACCAGAGACCATTCTTATATATCAAACAGGTGATTGGGTGAGGGTGAGACCACTGGACACTAGGAGACCGTTCCATATATCAGGCAGGTGACTGGGTGGGAGAGGAACCAATGGACACCAGGAAGCTTTTCCTATATATTGGGTGGGTTATCTGGTGGGGGAGGGATCACTGGACACCAGGAAAAATATCTGTTTCATATCAGGCTGACGAACGATGAGGGGAGGACCACTAGCACCAGGGAACACTTATATTTATACAATCGGGCCAGCGATCGGTGTGTGTGTGTGTGTGTGTGTGTGTGTGTGCGCTAAACTCCAGTGCAGCCTACGTAAATGGACCCATAATGAGCATGCAAATATCCGCATAGAGCCTTGCATACAAGCTCATTTACATGGCTGCTTTTGTAAATTTCAAATAGCATACCTGTGCTAGTCACTGTGGAGCCATACTCCTGGCTACGTGTTGGAGTGGTGCTAGCAGTAGCAGTAATGGACTTAGTGTTAACTCTCCTGGCCCTATTCACAGCTGGATAGCGCAGGTACATTATCTGACTATTAACAGCAGTCTTTTGACACCTGGGCAATCACAAAGTGCAATGCAAACTTTTGCACTTTGTTTTGCAACTTTTTGTGAATCTAGCCCCTGATGACAAGGGATTTTCATTTTTAATTAGTCACGGAACTTAGTGACTTCCGTTTAGTAGCCTGGAGTAAAGCTTTCCATGTAGGGTTTCAGTTCAACTAATTTCACTGTCCAGAACTCAGAAGTAATTAAAAATAAATATTTGTAGGAAAAAGCAGCATTAATGAAGACTCATAAAAGGACTTTTTTTAACTTTCTGTTTATGCTTCTTCTCACTGGGCTCTTGGACCCTTTCTCAGGTCCCCACCATGCCCCAGCCTCATCACCCCACCATCTCTAAGGAAATGTAATTCCTCCTTGTTGACCCTCATAGTTTAACCTCACCCCACTATGAGGCCTTTGAAGGTGAGATAAGACCCAGAGTATATTCTTCAACCAGTTGTCCGGGAGGTAGCTTGAGTCGGCAGGTTTAAGGCCTGCAAACACCATGGTGAGCATCATTCCATGCAGCTGGGGGCTTTTTCATGGTTTCTCCCAGCCCTTGGAGGATGCTGCACAAATGGACTTCATGACATGCACACACTGTGTGTATATGCATGTGTCAACAACTAAGCATTTCCCCCTCCCAGAACAGTTCTGACTGTACTTCCCATGTGATCATCTAGGGTGCAGTATCACAGTGGGACTCATCTTCCCTCCCTCCATGGAGGTCTGGAGTGTCTACTGGGATGCTTAACCTTCCTCTTCCCAGCTGACCCCTGACACCTTGGCTTGGTACCGAACTCAAGCCACCAAGACTGTGAGCAGTAGCTCTACTGCTGTCCTGCCGAGCTGGCAAAAAAATTACTTTTTCCAAACAAACACAAGAAACAATGCATCAGGGGTAGTAAAGAGATTTCTCAGATACCAAATTTCCAATTTTAGTAAAAAAAGGTGAAAAAAAAAACAAGGTTTATGGTCCTTTAAATACCACTGGCTAAAAGTGAAAAACTGTATTTAGGCTATTTGTTAGACACCTTTACATGTAATATGGTTTGCTAAGAACTATCCTAGTGGCCCCACCACACCCAGGCTGCAATGCATTACTCTCCCAAACACATGTCCTTGTTTGAAATGATTTATTAATTTTGTCAGCAACAGGTTGTGATGTCATAAGGAAAGATTTTGATCTCACAGCAGGAGTAAACAACTGGAACAGGCGGGGGCAGCTTGTTGTATTTTAATAAACATGTCTCCGAAATAAAACATGAAAGATCCTGAAATTCAAATTTATGAGGAGGCTGAGTGAATGTAGTAGATTTCTCGTCTGCCAACTTTGACTGTTTTGTTGGAAACCTGAACATGTAATTAATAATGATTAAAGTGTTTCTGTACATTGATCTCGTTCAATTTTGCAGTGGTTATTGATTACGAGAATAAGTGTGAGGAAAACCATGATGATTTAGCCAGGGTAAGGTGTGAGGGCTGGGGACATCAGCTTAGTGAAAGTCCTGTAGTGAAACCTGTACCATGAGCTTCTGCTCAATGGAAGTCACCACATTCCAAAACTGGTTTGTAATTATACAAATGAATATTAGGTGGGAAACCAGGCAGCATCAATAACTTAAAACATGGAATGTTTTATTTGCAACAGTCATCTCAAAACGTTTCTAGTCAATAAATTTCTGTTTGTTTTCCCTTCCTGCTCTGCGTCTCCAGATCAACAAATCCACTTACACTTTGGCGTCACGTTGTGTCCATCAATATTAGAGGGACACTGTCAAACCTTTCTGCATCATATGATTTATAGTTGAAAACACACATTTATGATTGCTTACCTTCTATAATTAATTGATGCTACTGTTTGTTTTATCTGCTTCCTTTCTTAGCAGAACTGAAATGCATGGAGATGGTGCAATGATACCCCAAAACAAGTTAGGTTCCTTTTCCAGGGTTCCTTTTTGTTTCTTTTATTTATAGACAGTTTGGGAGACCTCTCCTTTCCAGAACTGTAAATGTACAGAAAGCACACACTAGTGTAGGAGCTCAACCGTTTAACTAGTACTTCAGTACATGTAATAATCTTTTCAGTACATTTAATAACTTTTTCAGTACATGTAATAATCTTTTCAGTACATTTAATAACTTCTTCGGTACATGTAATAATCTTTTCAGTACATTTAATAACTTCTTCGGTACATGTAATAACACAGGCATGGCACTCCATAACCCTTGGCCCTGGAGCGCAGGGCACACAGGGTAGGGTAAGAAGTAATGAACTCACTAATAAAAGTGAGACTGCGTGCAGTATCTCTGGTCCCGTATCATGGCATTGATGAGATGTCTTTAGTAGTGAAAAAGTTTCTATACGTTGAACTTCAGTCCAGCAAACAAATAACGGGCATGCAATTTGTACAGTCCAAGTTTAGTAGTGTTTGTGTACCACACACTAGAAAGGTTGCAACATTTCAATGTCAGCAAGGATGCCTTGCTCAGTTTGTTTATCAAATTATGTTTCTTGAAGTCATAAACAATATATCAAATACAGTATTAATTGTAAGTGAACATTGTTTAACCAGGAATAGCACACTAAGTCAAAACTTGTTTCCAGATGCAACCTGGGAACACAAGGAAGTTAAGTGACTTGTTCAGGATCACACAGTATGCACCTAGGTGGCTCTGGGATTCAAACCCAGGTCTCCAGATCTGCAGCTCAGACCTTAACCCACTGCACTATACTGCCTCCTCATTTATTGATTGATTGAAAACTTGAGAGTACAAGCACAAGTGCTCCTTTAGACAGGTTTCACAATTTGTACAGTCCAAGTTTAGCATTGTTTGTGGCCCACCCACTGGAAGGCTGCAACATTTCAATATCAGCAAGAATGCCTTGCTCAGTTTGTTTATCAAATTATGTTCCGTGAGGTCTCACACAATATCTCAATGTAACCATGTAGTCCCCTGGGTTACTAGATTCCCATCAGCATTAGTGCCTGGCAGGGTACTGGGCAGCCTGTAGGAATATTGTTAAAAACTCCTACTCCTTACAAGATGACATCATTGTTTACTCAGCTAGGCTGAGCAGAGAATGGATTATGTCATTTAGAATTCTCACAGCAGCATAAGCCACTTTGGAATCAGCTGCTCTGGGGGAGATTTAGATTGTTGAGACAGGAGTCAGTGTGTGTGTGTGTGTGTGTGTGTGTGTGTGTGTGTGTATAAAGTCGGCAGTAGTGTGCGTGGAGCTCTGAGAAGCAGCATTGCTCAGAGTGTGGGGTGTCTGCCAGTCTCCTGTGAGATTGGGTGAAGGACCCCAGCAGTTTTCACCCTAGTGTGTGAGACCCAGCAGTACCAAAAAGTGGTGGAGACCGTTTGCCTGTAGGACCCCAGTGAGTTATTTCCACAGAGGAGTGAAAAGACTTCAAGTTCTATGGGTCCAAGGGCAGTCCCCTGAAGATCATGAAGAGTGTCAGCAGCCCAGAGTGGAAGAGTGTGCAGTTGAAGCTGTGACAAGCTACCTGTGAAGGAAGACAATGTTTTCCTTCATGTTTCCATGTCTGTATCAAAGGGCAAACAAAGCTATGAGTACAGATTCATGGGACTGTTCTTGGGGTTAGTCTGAGGTGTATGTGCCCAGAGGCAAGGCTACAGTGCACCTGTCAGGGCCTGCTTCATCACAAAATTGTGCTGAATGTTTTCAAGTTTCAAGTCTAGGAGTCCTTTAGCATTTCAAAGGGAAACGAAGGATCCAGTTTTGGTGTAACACAGAAGGAATGGCAGGGACTGGGCATGGGGTAGGATTGTGCATAACCCCAGTTTGATTCCTCAGTCAGGGCTAACTGGTTCACGTATGGGTACCAGGTTAAACTGGGCATGTTAACGGATGTCATCATGCCAGGAGATTTTTTGAAATGTGTTAAAGTGTGTGACAACAACCACAGTATACACTTTTTTGGAAAAGGTAAAGTTTAGAGATTCCTAGTATAAAGGCATGGACAGTTTGAAATGCTTGTGAAGAAAAGTTTGTTCTAAAGTGCCCAAACAGTTGTTGTTCTGGAATGAAAAGCCTTGTTCCTGTGCCGACGGTACCAAACCTGGGGACCACCCTGTTCTGCATTTGTTTCCAACTTGTGAAAAAAGCCACTGTACAATCCCATTTTCAGTATTGGACATTACATCTTTGTTTCCCTGAGAATAAATTGTTATGGGGCCCCTACAGAAGCTAGACCTAGCATAGCCCTGGCACCTCTCTCCCAAAACCTGGAGTAAATATAAATGTTTTTGCACCTAAACCCCGACCCCTTTAGACTGCTGAGCTAGGTATTCACCCCAGTGTTAAGGGTGATGCCTTTTACTATGTAATTTGTGGCCTGTTGCCTTGTCTGTGTAGAAAGTTAGGAGGTCCCGGTTTTCAGACGCTGCTGTTGGCCGGGGCATGGGTTGCATCAAATATTTATTTATTGATTGCAAACTTCGGAGAGTACGAGCACAAGTGCTCATTTAGACAGGTTCCACATCAGTTGCACAGTCACAAATAAGACAACACAAGTACTACAAGCAGTTCCAGAGGGTGTAGCTGGATAATTCCATGGCTGGTAGTAACCCCTACTCTCTATCTGGCACCACCCTGTGATCCAGTCTTAAGCATAGCAGTTGATCATGGTACATATCCAAGGTGCCACATAGTGCTTTTAATTTTCAGAGCTGAGACACCCAACCCCCCCACATCCTCTAAGCAGTTTTGATAAAGACCATTGGAGACAGCATTTTTTTTCATGGGAGCTTATCTGAGCAAACAGGCCAGGCTCACTCTTTAAAATGTTTGGGAGGAGACCTCTTAGCCCCACCCCACCCCTAAGGTTGACTTTTATGACTAAGTCTCAATTTTGCCTGGGTTTCCTGTTCACCTCAAATGAAGTGAGAAAGGAGCCTATAGGGCTCCATCCACACTCCACTGGGAACATACATGGATAGGGCCAGCTGAGGATATGGACCAGAAAGGATTTTCATACATATAGATTGCGCTTTTCCAAATGAGAAGAGCTGGCATGGCTTCCCATCTCCTGAGACACTTTTTACCAGCTGTATTTTTCCGATAATTAAGACTTTACAGCTCCGATTCGTTTGGTTTTGGGAGACTCATCTCCAAGTATCGAGACCTTTGACAAAGCTATGTTATAGTGAAACATGCCGCAGGAGTTACGGGCGTTACCTGCTCGTTGCACTTTGCTGTAAGTGACACCGAATAAGAATTCAGTCAGTGCGGTGCAGCCACAGCCAATCAGAATATCCCTATGATGTGCCCACCTTCAACTCCATCGTGCCGATCTAGAAACCTTTTCTAATCACAAGTAGACATATTAATGCAGTTGTACCACACACAAGAAGCGCTGGAACAGGATATCTTCCACATGCCGTTCCATGCACTGGGAAGAACTTACGGATATGTAAGAAGCAAATCTGCAGGATCTAATAGATGGTCTGTTTGGACAGAGTTCCCTTTTCAAAACAGCGGTGGGCGGTTTCAGGCGGATCCTTCTGAAAATCCTGCCTTCACTGACTACACATATTTCTGCAGATGCTGATCTGCTAAATTATACCAGTCTGCAGCATTAAGCAAAATCCACGATTTTTGAAACTTTGCAGTCTCTGCAGTTTATGGCAGAGCGTGCAGGTGTACTTAAGCAATATACCCACGACAGGGTGTGGGTATACTGGTGGATTTACCACGGCTGGTGTGGTTTGGTCACGAGGGCGTGGGCGGTAATATAACCGCACCAGCCGTGTCAATCCACTTCTACACCCTGAAGAATATATGCTATTATCTAATGGTAGGAATAGTTTGTTTATTTGTTTTGTATTTTTATTATTTGTTTTGTGAGTTATGTTGTGATAATGATGGATATATTCTTCCGCTGAGAAAAATAGTTCCTTTTTAGTATTGAATATAGAAAAGGTTTTATTTGTGTAAATAATAATTTTTCACAGTTTTGATATTTGGTTGTTGTTTCTTTAAGAAGTTAGGTTGCGACTACTTTCTGAGCATATGCTCGGTGTCAAGTAAAAAACGTAATAAAAAAAATGAACATCACATACCACTTGCTAGATTTCGAAGACCTAGAAAATATATTTAGCGACGAAAATGAGCCATCCGATCCAGAAAACACCAGCATTGTTAACAAACCGAGCGTTAAGACTTCACAGAAACCTGTAGTAAAATCTCCCAGCTTGGCCTGCAAAAGTACCGACACAACACCAGTAACTCACCCGCCTATGGAGCAGCAGCCGTCCCTCTCCGTATTGCAGTTGACGGAGGCGGCTCTGCCCGCAAGCCGGAAATGGTCTGATGTTGACAACTGCGAAGATTCTACAATTTCTGTAATCTTAACGCTGGCAATGGTTCTGGTCGGTCAACTCGTCGCTAAATATATTTCTAGATCTTCAATCGCTAGTAAATGATATTTGTGCGTTTTCGATGGTATCTTAGCGATTACAAATGGCGGTTGGGATTGCAGACTTTAACGGTAGTAGTGATATTTGTTATGTGTACGGTGCTTGTTGGCTGGCACCTTTTCCAGTGGGTATATTGGAGGATTTGTAACTGCTGGAAGGTGCCAGCCACAAATCAAAGTGCGGGATTTGTGTTTCTTTCCGAGTCCATGGTATAATAGGAAATAAACTCTACACACCTCAAGCAGCGCTCTGTGAATTTCGCTCAGCGTGCCTCTGAGGCAGGGGCTGTTCAAGGCCAGTCGCACAAAAGCGAACAGTCGCGTTAGCTGGCTCGCATGCACCTGGTATTTACATTTGGGAATGATTAACTCAGTGTCTGAGCAGTGATATACCCTACTAGCAACAGGCAAGTACAAAGGAGACTGACACTGCAAACTGTACCTAGCAGTGGACAAAAATACTTGTGTTGCTAACATACATCAAAAATATAATTTTTCTCTTACAGTTTGAAAAGCAATTACAATATGCTAAAAAAGTAATCCATTCATATTACTGATCCTTTGCCTTGACAATAATTTATTACTGATCATTTTAAGGTTACTTTGCATGACAAAAATAAATCTAGAGATGCATCACTCTATATATCCCACTGTGACAGGTATCCCAAATTGCAAGATTTTGTGAGGCTTTACATTGTACAGGGTATGTTTTGCTGTGTTTTTGTTTCTTGTGAAATAGCATCCGATCATTTTATAAAACACACATAGAAGAAGAAGATCAGCATTTATATAGCGCTTTTCATATACAGTATCCCAAAGCGCTTACAAGCAATACTAGACTGGTAGTGAAGTGACTGAATGTGTGGTGGCGCCATATCGCACATCATCACTACACAGCCTGGAAAATTGCATGAACCGGTTTATGGGAAGGAATGTTGGTTAGGACACTGGGAATGTTCCTGAACTTTGCAAAAGAGCACCCTGGTTCTTTTACTTCCACCTGGACACCCAGCAGGACAACACCAGGATGGGCAGAAGGACCTCGATTTAATGTCTCATCCGAAGGGCATGGCACCCAGCAGTACAGCACCCCCAATACTGCACTCGGATGCCAGTGATTTTTAGGTGCAATTCCAATCCTGGTGTGGGGCGAGAACCCGATCTTCTGGTCCAGAGGCAGATGTGCTACCAACTGAGCCACGCTGACACCTACATGACCACTAAATATTTCAAAACAGGTGCCATACTGCTCAACTGTCCCACATTACATTTTGGTTATAATTGTTTTAATAAATTTAAATATATAAACATAATTAAATGTACGACACACAATAACACAATACAAGACTTCAAACTAGAACACTCATATTAGCACAGTTAGCATATTTGTACCTTCAGTTTGTATTCTCTCCTCCAGCTCACAGACTCCATTCCTGCTGGTATGGATGGATAAAGGCCTCATCTCCTCAGCTATTTTCATAGACCTGGCAAAGGCCTTTGACACTGTCTCCCATGCAGTCCTCCTAGACAAGCTCTCTCCTGCTGGGCTCTCCACTGAAGCCATCAGCTGGTTCTTCCCCTACTTGGTAGGTAGGTCCCAATCCGTCAAAATAGGTAACTCCACATCTCCCACCCTCCCAGTCACCACTGGAGTCCCCCAAGGCCTGGCCGCTCCTTTTCTCCATCTTCCTAAATGACCTGCCCTCGGCCTGCCCACACACACACACCCATCCACATGTATGCAGATGACATGGTACTGTATACATCAGGCCCTCGACTGCTGATGTGTCGACCAGACCACAACAGGACTTCAATGATGTTCAGCTCTGGTCTCGTGCAAATCAACTGTTTCTCAACACCAAGAAAACAGTCTCTATGACCTTCATCACAAGGCACAGACTCTCTCGGCCCTCACATCCCTCCATCCACACCCTGGGCGGGTCTACTCTGGAGGCTTGCTCCTCCTTTAGATAACTCGGGGTCTGGCTTGACCACACCTCTACTTTCTGTACATGTTGATGCCATCCACAAAAGGTCCACCCCAAGTTAGGTGCCCTTCTAGTAACCATGGTTGCATCCTGCTGCCAGCCCACCGCAACCCTTGACAGAAAATGATTCTCCCTATTTTTGACTATGGGGATGTAGTCTACAGTGCCACTCCCATATCCACTCTAGCCAGACTGGACACCGTCTTTCACTCTTTCTGCCATTTTGCTCTTGACTGTCCTCCTCTCCACCACTGCACTCTCTACCAGACTCTCAACCTCCCTTCGCTCTATGACCAAAGACTGACCCACTGCGCGAGTCTCACGGCCAAGTTCTGGCCCCAGTCCTTGCCCCCTTACCTTGCCTCTGCCCTATCAGCCCAATCCCCTCCAGCGTACCACCTCAGAAACTTCGACACCCGCCTCATGGACATGCCGCGCATGTCCACCTCTGCTGGTCAGGCAGCCTTTAGGCATCACATGCCGCAACTGTAGAACTCCCTCCCTGTTACCATCCAGCTCATGCCCCCAGCACAACACCCCAACCCTCTCTTCAAAGCACATTTCTCCTCCACCTGTGCTTGTGGCTGTCTAGGCTACATTATGGCTAAGTGCCTAGTCCGAAATATAGCTGCATAATTCATTTATGTGCTGAAATGCAGCCTGGTGTCTCAATATTCTTGCATTCTGATGTACTGAACTGTAACTATATTGTTCTATTCCTGTACTATCATACAGTTTGTATATTGTATAATGTATATCCCATTCTTCAATATCCCCATCCCCAGGACGCACAAGGAATCGAGCAGTACTCTAGTCAATGTGCCTTCCTGGTAAAACTTTTTAAAAAATAAATAAAACAATATGCATTAAAAATGTAATGAAATAAATATATTATGACAAATAAGACATTTATGGTAAAGCCATCATTAGGGTAGCAATGCAGTAATTAATAACAGCTACACACTTTAAAGAGCACCAGTCATGTTCATTTCAAGCTACTCCCGTACCTCCACCAGTAGCTTATCTGCAGCAGAGTTTAACACCTCATATTTTAACATTTTTTGTTTCACAGTTTGTGAAGGGGAAGGGATCATACAATGAAAGCTGGCCACCCCGCTCAATCTAGTCCAGCACCGCCCTATGCCACCCCCACGCTCCATTTTGTGATGTACAGTAGGAGTTTGTACAGTGTGGGAGCATGTTCCTTTGATAACAACGGGATCATAATCTCAAACGTCTACTTTTACAGTTTAGAGGTTCACTGAGGGCAAATCCAAGCCACAGCTCAACTAACAAAGCAAGTGGTTGTTTAGTGTGTCCTCACAAACTCACGTCTTTGCCCCACAGTAGTGTGCTAACTCAGGGGTGTAGTCATACGAACATAAGAAATTTGCCAGCAGATAAAGGCCTAGAGGTCTAACAAGTCTGCTCGAATGTGCAGCTAGCACCCCTTATTCTGCAGCTGCCCCTTCCTTCCACCCTTCCCCTTCATTAACCCTCCCCCTTGTCCTGTCCCATCTTCGTTTGAAGCAGTCCACTGTTCTACTGCATACCACTTCTGCAGGTAACGCATTCCACCCAGCCACCACCCTCTCTGTAAAAAAGTGCCTCCTCATCTCCCTCCTGAACCTTCCTCGCTCCAGTCTCATATCATGGCCCCTGGTGGCCCTCCCCTCCCTTACTTTGAACAGCCCCTCTGTACCCGTCTTGTTTATTCCTTTCATGTATTTAAAGGTTTCAATCATGTCACCCCTGTCTCTCCTCTCCTCCAGTGAGTACATGTTCAACTCCTTCAACCTCCTCTCATATGATAAGTCCCCCAGCCCCTTGATCATCTTTGTCACCCTGCGCTGCACCCCCTCCAGTAACTTAACGTCCCTCTTCAGATATGGACGCCAGTACTGCACGCAGTACTCCAGGTGTGGTCTAACTAATGATCTGTACAGTGGTAGAATCACCTCCTCCCTCCTCGAGGATATACCCCTTGCAATACAACCCAGCATTTTATTGGCCTTTGCAGCTGCCTTCCTACATTGTGCTGAGTTGTTCATTGACCCTTAATGAGCACACCAGATCTTTCTCCTCCTCTTTCTGGGCTAGCTGCACTCCCCTAGCTGGTAACTCCTCCTTGGGTTCTTCATCCCAAAATGCAGCACCTTGCACTTTTGGCATTAAACCCCAGTTGCCAGGTGTCTGACCAGGTTTCAAGCTTTGCCAGATCATCTTGCAACCCCTGCCATCCCCTAGATCATCCCTACTCGCCAACCTTGGTATCATCAGCAAACAGACTGATCTTGCTCTTGATGTCCCATGATATATCTGCAATGAATATCCCAAACAACACTGGTCCCAACACCGAGCCCTGTGGGACACCGCTCGTCACTGCCCTTGGGTATGAGAGCTCCCCACCCTACCACCCTCTGTTGCCTTCCCTGCAGCCAGTTTCTACCCATCTCACCAGCTTTGCACCGCCTATGCCTACTAACTTCCTGGCAGCCTTCCGTGGCACCGAGTCAGTGCCTGCAGAGTCCAGATACTGGACATCACTGCATAGCCCCTGTCCAGTTGCCCAGTTACCCAGTCATAGAACTCGACCAGGTTGGTTTGGCAGGATCTGCCACGTATGAAGCCATGCTGTCTGCTGTCCTGTAGTCCTTTGGCCTCTGGGAGGCCACCAGCCTCTCCTTCAGGACAGTCTCCATTAGACCTACCCACGATGGATGTGAGGCTCACTGGTCTGTAGTTTCCCGGTTCATCCGGGCCACTCTTGTGGAAGGGCACCACATGAGCCATCCTCCAGTCCTGAGGTATGCACCCTGAATGTAGTGAGGCATTAAATAGGTCTGCCGAAGGTCCTGCAAGGACCTCTGCCAGCTCCTTCAGTACCCTGGGGTGGATGCCATCTGGGCCTGGTGCCTTGTCCACCCTCAGTGCCTTCAAACCCTCTCGAACTCTGCCCTCCATGATTTCCCCATCTGTCACCACTTCCCCCCCTGCTTCTGCCATTTCTCCCACCATGGGTGTCACCCCCCCTCTTCTCCTTAGTAAATACTGAGTCAGATATATTTCTGTTTTGTACACACATTCTGCAACTGCTGCCTGCCATGAAAAAAAATGTACACATTTTCTCAAACTCCTGCCCTCATTTTAAAACTAACCAGGTTATTAGATGACTCCTATCATCTTTTAACATTGTACACATATATACTATATGTCCCAAACAATAGAAGTCTAAACAGATACAGACAGTAGTGGTCTACACTATCTCAAATACACCAGCTTATACTGATAGTGGTAACAAAAGGCATTTGGTTGGGACGAGTAATCAAAATATTGTACACAAATGTGTACAGTGAGTATTCTGCCTACACCCTTGTGCTGGCAGATGGTACTTCTCCCCCGCGCTACAGAAAACAACCCCAAGCTGGAAGCTTTGAAAGTGAGTGTAGAAAAGGGCAGTGGCTTTTAGGGTGATGACTTTTTTCATGACCCTCAAATGTTTTTTTTATTTTATTCACCTATTTTCCTTCTTGTATTGCACTTCAGGCATTACTAGCCATACCATGCCATACAAGTGTAAAGTAAACTATGCTGGTGGAATACATCAATCTAATAGAGGTAGTGCATTCATTGCTAAAACAATTCCTGTTACCCACACCAGCAGGCAATGCTTGTATTAAACAGTTAGTAGCACCAAAAAATGGCTGGCAGAAGATTTCAGTAATTTTTAAAAGTTGTCCCTTATTACTTTTTTCCTGATTTTCTTTCTACATGCTCATCAGATGGCTTTCTACCTAGTAGTTAGTGGGTGTAATGTGAAACACAGTGCTTTAACTGGAAGCAAACATATCTAGTACTGTTCCTGCCACTACATCATCAGCATGTGACCTCACTCATCGTTATGTCAAAACCCTGCTGCCTGATTGGTAACATGTCAAGTCATCAATCAACCAGCAGAAATTGACTCTTGTTGGTTACTGATGATGTCATAGACTGTGAGGTCACAATGCTGATGATGTATAGGGAGGTATAGAACTACGTCATCCTCCAGGTACAGTGTTGTTCCACACATCACATCTGGTACTGTCAGGTGAAAAATCTTCTAATTAGCCAAACAGAACAGAAAAAAAAAATACTTCAGATATATAAAGTGACAGCTGACTATTTTGAAAAGTCACTTTTAAATCAGGCAGTACACTAACTCTCTAAAAGGATTCATTCTGTTTCAGTGGTGTAGCCAGAAATTTCTGTTTTGTACACATCAAACAACCACTGCCCTATTAAAAAAACTGTACCCTCTTTCCTGCTGCTGCCCTGTGGAACTCACTGACACTATACTGCAATGGTCTGAGTTCTACCCGACCAGAAGAATGCAGCTGGTAGCCTGGTAAATTCTCTCTTTAGGGCCTCAGAGCTCCTGTCATGTTCCTCAAGGCTCAAGCCTTGCTCCCATGTTGTTCTCAGTGTATATGCTGTCGCTGGGAGAATCTATTAGATGGTATCGTCGAGTTTCACTGCTATGCAGAGGATACTCAACTTTACCTGTTTGGAACTTCTGGTGGGTCCAGTGCTGTCTTGGTGCTGGAAAGATGCTTGACTGAAACTAATGCCTGGATGGCCTCACACTGGCTATGTCCATGGGTAAGATGGAGGTAATGACTGTTGAGCCTGGAAGCCAGGGCCCAGCAATGATGAGTAGAATGACCTTACGTCCTTCACTGGGTGGTCTGCCACTCAAAACTGCAGATGTAGTAAGAATCTTGTGGTCATCTTTGACAGCAAGTTGACACTTGATCAACTGGTGATGGCTGTGGTCCAGGCTGGTTTTTACCATCTTCGTAACATCACCAGGATTAAACGGCATCTAGTCTCTGCTGATCGGGCAACGACAGTGTATGCCTTTGTCACATCTAGCCTTGACTATTGCAATGCTTTATACCCAGGGTTATCTGGAGGTTTGTTGCGATGCCTGCAGCTAGTCAGAATGCTGCAGCCCAGCTGACTGTGGGCTCCTCTTGTAGGGACATTATGGTGGTACTGCATGGGCTGCAATGGCTGCCTGTGCTGTGGCACATAACCTTCAAGATATGCTTGACAACATTCAAGGCCCTACACGGTATAGGACAAGACTACTTAAAAGACTTCCTAGTTTCCTACCGCCCAACTTGCTCACTCTGCTCTTTTGATGGAGGCTTGCTTTTTGTACCTATTTCTATGTTATGGCTATCTGGAGGACACAGCTTTTTGTGTGGTAGCACCTACCTTGGGGAACGCTCTGCCAGAACACATCAGATCTACCCACACGGTGGCGGCCTTTATATCCAATCTAAAATACCTTCCTTTTTGCTGAGGCTTTTCCCTGAACTTCTTAATCACTGTTTATCTATTAGCTGTATATGCTGCCTGTTTTATATTATAGTTTTGTAGTTTGCATTTATTGTAATGCACCCTGAGCCTTTGGAAAAGGGTGCTACAGAAATCTGGTTGCCCTGCCTTGCCCCCCAATACAAAACAGACTGTTGTCATATATCTCATCTAATCTCCAAACAGGTTGTATACATATCTATGTCTTAAACAGCAGACATTTAAAGAGCTATAGAAACTACTCAGTGGTCTACACTAACTCAAATACTCCAGATAAGAATGATACTGATAACAAAAAGGCATATGGTTTGGGATAGATACTGATAAGCTGTACAGAAATGTTTACACTGAGTATGCCTGCCTACTCCCTTGTTCTGTTTATCAATAACAGACTGTTTTCCTTTCTATGCTTCTATCTGTTTCTATCCTGTTAAATATAAAGAACTAATCAGAAGTGTGTGTGTGTGTGTGTTTTTAGCACAGTTCAAGTTTCACTTCAACAAACAGAAACTGAAGTCAAGCAGTTTTCTGTCACAGACTATAGACGCTGGAAATGGCTTCTGCAGCTCTACTTGAAAATCCAAGTGAACAGCTGAAGTGCCCTGCTTGTCAGGGTAAGTGTGACAAACCTGCAAGGCTAGACTGCGACACAGTTTCTGTAGGGACTGTATTGTGAAGTACTTTGAGCTGCAGGAGCGCCAGTTTTGCTGCCCAGCATGCAGCCGTGTGTTCCACTTTCCCAGGAAGGTGCTTTCTGTGATGAGGGGAAAAACATTTAAATCAGGGCTTGCAGACAATACTACAGATGCTGTTGCTGCTCCTTCTCCTCCTTTTACATGTGAACTGCACTGGCTGCCTCTGGATCTCTTTTGCAAGATTGGCAAGAAAAAAAAAGCCCTCTGCCTTATCTGCACCACATTACCAGAGAACAGTGGTTACAGAATCAAGACTCTGAAGACACCTGTTGGGCAAGGGGAAAAGACTGAAGACATGAAAGTTGTGAAATCGATGACACAAAAGATCGCTGATGAGTTTCAAGATTTGCATATGCTGCTGTACGAAGAACAAGCACACCTGGAAAGCAAGATAGACCAAGAAGGAGAAACAATACTAAACAGCCTGGAAAACACAGTAATGGACATTACTGATGAAATATTTTGGATTGAGAACGTGGTAAAAGAAATAAAAATAAACAAAAACTTAAAGAAAGTAGGTGACTCCATGATTACCAACATCACTAATATCATTGCAGACTGCGAGTCTCAGCTTAATAGTCAAAACGACATCCTGAGAAAACAGATCTGTGTACAGCGAAAGTGGCGGACAGCAGCAGGAGCAAAAGGAAAAAAAGGAAAGAAACAGACCCATGAAGTGGGCAGCTGTGGTCCCATATGGTCAAAAATGAAAATATCATTAAACCCATTCCAGTAGCCCTTTCTTTGGACGTGATACTGCTCACCCATACTTGGTTCTGTCAAGGATCTTAAAGAGTGAAGCTGGGATACCAGTGCCGGGCGTTCCTCAGAATCCTAACAGGATTTGAAAAGTGTCTTTATGTCCTTGGCTCAGAAGGGTTTCAGTCTGGAAGATGCTACTGGGAGGTGAGCGTTGGGTGCAAAACTAACTGGACTGTTGGTGTGGTTAAGGAGTCCATTAGTCGACAGACGGAGGAGCAAATGGCACCTGAAAATGGCTACTGGGTCTTACGACGGATAAGTGTCAATGAATACTATGTACTAACCTCACCTCCTGCATTACTAAATTTAAAGTTCAATCCTTCAAGGATCGGCATCTACCTGAACTTCGAGGGAGGTCAAGTGTCATTTTACAGTGCAGTGAACATGTTCCACATCTTTACTTTTGTTGACAGTTTTGATCAAAAGATCTTCCCCTTCTTCTGTCCTGGTCTCGTCGTGGATGAAGAAGACTGGGAGCCTCTGAGTCTCTGCTATTAGGAAAGAAAAATAGTCTGCTGTATAGATCAAAGGGGTACCTACATTCTTAGGGTATCTGAACCGGTCACTTTCAGTTCATGGTTCTCATACCCTAAGACTGCAAGTGAGACTACTCTTATAATCATAAGAGGGGTCTCGTTGATCAGATCAACATACATCATATAGTTTCTGTGATTCTTTCCCAAATATATTTTTTATTAATGAGGATAGTTGCATGAGAACAAGACAACTGTCCCGAAGACATTATCTGCTCTGCCTGCTTATTTATGTGTGGCATCACAATCCTGTGTGTGACATCATGATTTTCTCCACAGCAACAGTTTATGGTGTCATACACAGAATTGCGATGACAGGTTTGGCGAAGGGCTATGTCAAAATTTATCCTGGTCATTTTGCTCTGCAGCAACTTGCCCTGGACTATAAGCTCCAGTGTCAATTGGCTCCCACATCAATTCATCCCCAGATAATTTGACCCCAGCATAAACATTTACTAATAGGCCACGAGGGGCTGTGGGTTATCCGGAGTTTACCCGGCTGGAGTGGGTAAATCCACATGCCAACTGTGGTAAATCCCGAAAAGCAGATCCCAGTGGCTTATTGCTGATTATACCAAGTATTGCTTTTTATTATTTAAAAAAGCACTTGGTAAAATGCTTAAATAAGTGACTCAGTAGTACAGCAGTCCGTGTTTTTGTTTTGTTTCCCTGATGTACAGAGCTGCTGTTTACAATCTCCGCTTAGTGGGAAACAAGATGGCAGTCGGAGGTCCTCAACTGTGTGCGGATGAACTGATGTGAGGAGCCAA
Organism: Neoceratodus forsteri; assembly: GCA_016271365.2. Lineage (NCBI taxonomy): Eukaryota > Metazoa > Chordata > Ceratodontiformes > Ceratodontidae > Neoceratodus > Neoceratodus forsteri. The sequence goes on from JADMNL010000032.1 coordinate 44,861,975, forward strand.
CTCACGCTGGAGCTGATAGTCAGGAAGCTGTGACACAGTGAAATGAATGGGACAAACTGACATGTTGCCCTAGAGAAGAAGCCAGAGCAGATAGGGCAGATATGCTGATTTCCTACAAATGCCCTTAGTAATAAATATATAATGGTGGGGACTACAGAAAGTAATATAAAATATAAAGCAACTGTGTTTAAATATTACATTTTTCCAAGTCATCCTAATGGTATCAGGAGCTCTTTCAGGTATAGAGGGCATGGCAATACAATAAACATTTAAACATCATAAAACTGCATGTCTTGCTTCAGGAATGAAATAAAGTGAAAATTGATTTGCTGTTTTTACTTGTGCCACCTAATGATATTTAAAATAATTTTACGCCGTATTGCTGCTTAGTGAATCATTTCAAAAGTGTTGGTACCATTCAGTGAATAACCTTGGGGGGGGGGGTAGGAAGATTTTAAGAAGATGGGGCCCGATATTCAAACATGCACAAAACGCAGAACAAAACTTTGCGCTGTGCCTTGTGCTTCTCCAGGTGCCTGAAGATGCTATATTTGGTGGAGTGGTGCGCCAGCGCTTTCTGAGTGAGTACGGGGCCATGTCAGCCCAGCGCTAAGCCATTTAGAACTGTCCCAACAGAGCTCCTGAAGAACACTGCACCAGAGCACAATTTCCAGTACTGAAAAGGACCTATGCAAATGAGCCCATTTGGGCATGCACGGCACTAAGGGGCCATTTGCATGCCCATAATGAGCTAATTTACATAGGTAATGAGGCAGGTTAGCACATCGCTGACCCCCCAATTGCCTGGTCCCAGCCATATAAACATAATCTCTGGTGCTAGTTGCGCCCCCCCCCGTCAATCTCTGACCCATTCTTTAAAACAAAAGGATCCCTGGTGCTAGTGGTAACCCTCCTCCCTCCAACTGCCATCCCCACTTTCACAACTACTATCTCTGGTGTTAGCGATGACCCCCTCCTTCCCAATGCCATCACTGCCTTCATGTATATTATCGATAGTGCTAATGGTGCCCTCCCTCCCTCTGATCCCAGCCCCATAATACACTCTTATATATCCCTGGTGGTAGTGGTGCCCTCCCGCCCTGTGTATGTACATGCACTGTGTATGTGCATCTGTCAACAACTGCGGCATTTTCCTCCTCCCAGAATAGTCCTGACTGTACCTCCCCACATGATCGTCTAGGGGGCAGTATCACAGTGTGACTCACTGCCCACCCTCCATGGAGGAAGGGAGTGTCCTCGGCGACCGTGGCTTGCTACTGAACTCTGAGTGCTGGCTTTCTGTGCAAGGATCTACTGCTGTGCTGTCAAGTTAACAAAAGGACATTTTCATAACAAACACAGGAAACAATACACAGAGGCAGTAAAGAGATTTCTCAGATACCCAAATCTCCAATTATATGAAAAAGGTAAAAAAAAAAAAAACCAAGGTTCATGTTTCTTTAAATACCACTGGCTAAAATGTGAAAAACTGTGTTTAGAGCTATTTGCTACACACCGTTGCTTGTAATGTGGCTTGCTAGACTACTATCCTAGTGACCCCCAACCCCACCCAGGCTGCAATGCATTACTGTCCCAAACATAGATCATTAAAGTGATTTATTCATTTCATCAGCAACAGGTGGTGATGTCACAAAGCAAAATTTTGATTTCACAGCAGGAATAAGCAAGTTGAACAGATGACGTGGGGAGGGCAGCCTGTCATGTTTTAATAAACATGTCCCCAGAACTAAAACAAGCAAGAGCCCGAAATTCAAATGTTTGGGGGCAAAAGTGATCATAGTTGATTTCTGTATATACCAACTGTGAATGTTTTCTCCGAAACCTGAACATGTAATTAATAATGATTGAAGTGTTTCTGTACATTGATCAAAGTTCTGGTTTTGCCATGGTTACTGATTACAGGGATAAAAGCGTGATGAAAATCATACTGATTTCCCCAGGGTAGGGTGTCAGGGGCTGGTAATTTGATTCAAATTAATTTTGTATTTTTGAAAGCGAAAACCAGACTGACCACCATATTGGTGTTTTTTTGTTTGTTTTTTTAACGAGAGAGACACACTAAGCTGAAAGCTTGCTTATAGGTGTGACCTGGGAGTACAAGAAAGTTTAGTGACTTGCTCATAGTCACACAGTATGCAAGTGGGGACTGTGGGATTCAAACCCAGGTCTTCAGATTTGCAGCTCAGAGCCTTAAACCACTGCATTATACTGCCTCCACCAAAATGTGTTCGTTTACATTCGTTAAATAGCTAGTGTACTGCCTAAAACTAATACTGGGTTTCAAAAGCAGTCAACCATTACCTTTTCTATCTGAGGTACTTTTTCCTTTTCCTTTGGTCAGTTAGAAGATTGTTTACCTGATGTTAGTAGGTGTGTTTTGTGGGACAGCACTCTACCTGGCAGCTGACATGTCTGGCTCTGTTCCCTCCATTACACATTCAACACTGTGACCTCACTGATTGTGACATCACTTCTGTTTAGGAACAGCCACTCAGTAGCTACCAGGTTAGTCACCTATGATGTCACTGGCAGTGTGATCACAGTGCTGATGATGTGGGGAGAACAGAGACAGATATGTCAACTACCAGGCTGGGAGCTGTTCCACACATCCAGCACAATACTATCACATGACAAACTTTCTAATGAGCAAAAGGAACAAGAAAAATGCTTCAGGAATAAAATGCTACAACTGACTGCTTCTTAAAATTTATATCATTCCCTGTCTGTCTCTTGGTTCCGCAAGCTCCTTAATCAGCTCCCACTGTATCTTTCCTGGACTTAGGAACACTCCCACACAGTGTAGACACACAAGATGCAGTGTGAGCAGAGAAGACTATTGCACCCTGAGTGGCCGCACTGCTTGGGGATGTTCCTAATGTTCAGGAAGTATGCAATAACGGCAGATCAAAATTTGAAACAAAACAATGTTGGGTCTACTTACGTCATTAGTATGCATTTCAGTTCTACTAAGAAAGGAGGCACATTAACCCACCAAGAACATCAATGACTCTTAGAGAAGGTAAGCAACCATAAAGTGTGGGTTTTCAACTTGAAACTGTATGATGCAGAAAGGGCTGACAATTCCCTTTAAAGTGTTTTGATGCAAGAGAAAAGTTCTTTAATGCAAGAGAAAAGTTGTTTTTTCATCCAATTGGTCAAACAGAAGTATGTTTGTTTCTCCAATAAAAAGTCTGCACACCTATTGCAGAAGATAACCAAATACATGCAGGTGCTTTAAAAGCTTACGTGATACCAAACTGGTTGGCAATCTCCTGCAGAACTGATAACATGTCGCTGATCAAACAATCAGTTGTGTGTGTGTGTGTGTGTGTGTGTGTGTGTGTGTGTGTGTGTGTGTGTGTGTGTGTGTGTGTGTGCCAACCAGTTGATATGGACAACCACCTCGCCTGGGGAGGCTTTAAACCTAGAGAGCAGAGGGATTAGCTCATAAAAGATGTCATTATTGGATCAAAACAATGGGATGAGTCAATGAAAACCTGAATTTCTGGGGAGCTTCAGCCAACCCATACCACTCCGTAGAGTTGCCCCTGCACCTCGCGTGACATGGTGACACACGGTGAAAGCCTGTGTACCCAAAACATTTGCATGTGCACATTGCTACAACTAAGATGCTTTTTTCTGGGTGGGGGGGTAGACAAATTTCATCAGTAACATTTACAATTGTTATAAATGCTGGTGATGGCTCTACAAATCCTAGGCAGTCCCATTTCCCCTCCAAAACGTGTTTTAAAATATGTTGGTGTAACCAGATTGCACATGCAAATGTTCCAAACATCTGGACCATCCTTTGCTGATCGCCCCCCTTTGCCATAAACTGACCACATCTTGTCATTTCATATTTATATGTATTATTGCATTCTTCCAATATGTACCATGGTATGTAAAAAGAAGTGAGACTGTGCTCTAATTGGCTTCAGATTGTAAGGTCAGAATAAAAAAAAAAAAAGGATTTAGTAGCTCAGAAAATTAAAAGTGGCTTATTTTGATATCGGTGGGGGTTCTGACTGAATCAGTGGCACTACAGCACAATACCTTCCTGCCTGGGAGATCATGGTTCACATGCAAGCCCCAGAATTACATTGGTGGGCCGGGCCTCGGGCAGCAACCCCCCCCCCCCGAGCGGGCATTAATTCACGGGCAAAGCCCTCCTCTGTCGATGATTAATGCTTACTTATGCGCACTAGACTGGATGGAGAATTGCAGGCTCCAAACTTTTTCTTGTATTACTTGGCCCTCCACCTCATTCGGCTTTCCTACTGGGTGGGAACACCAGGAAGTGACTCGACTAGACAGTATATTCCACAGTGGGTGGACATTGAACGTTCTCTGTGTTCGGATAATGGTTTGGATATTCACTTCCTACCTTATTTCCCAAAGAAGAAACTTCCCCGTCCCTACAAGATTCCCCTCTGGAAGTGTCCCTACACTGGCAACTCTGCTCTTTTTATAAAGGCTGTCCATACAAAGGCATATCCCAACCATTGCTTGGGAATCCGAATTTCCGTATAGCTGGACAGCTTCTCTCTGAGAAGTTTTGACCCTGTATGGGGGTACGATCGATTGATGATCTCACCTTCAATCAAAAACTGTTATTGTTCCAAGATGCCTGTGTCAAATATCACTGGCCCACCTCCCTGTGCTTTAGATATTTCCAACTTTCACATACGCTTCTGCAACATTTTGGCAGTGGTCCATGGCTTAGTCCATTAAGTACCTTAATTGTCCTTCTCATTCGTCAGGCTCCTGTCTCACATAAAATTTCATATTACTATCGGGCGCTACGAGATTTCCTGGCTATCAATGAGGGGCCAAGAGTTTTTTGCTGGGACCACTCCCTTCCACTATCTGATACTCCCAGGAACTGGACCACTATCTGGAAACACCTTTATAAAAGTATCAAATGGGACAAATACCGCTTTATGCAGTTTAATATTATTCACAACCTGTAGTATACTCCTGTTCATCTGCATAGAACAGGTAAACTCCCAGATTACCTCTTGTTCCAGGTGCAGTAAAGAGCCTGGCAATTTACTCCATATTCTATGGTCCTGTGAAAGAGTAGCCCCTTTTTGGAACTCTATTCGAACCCATGAAGATCCCCTCTTGAGATTGAATAATGCTTTCCTCCCTGAAATATACATTTTGGGGGACTATACTAATGTCTTAGCTGGGAATCAGAAACCACATATGGCCTTGATTTCTGTATGTGCAAAGAAAGTTACCCTGTGACATTGGCTTGATAAAGGGATACCTCAATATCTTGAGTGGCACAAGGAGATATTATTTGCCCTGCAAGCTAGGCGCCTTATTGCCAGTGTATTGGCCAGCTCTCACATTGCTATGTAACCCCCCTGCAAATGGGGGTTCCCAAAAGACTTCCAGGAGCTTGCTTGAATGCTCCAAGCCTGAATGGTGTTTGGCATTTAAGCCATTTATCAGTGAGTGTTTTTAGAGCCTCTGGTACTGTCTCTTTAAGAGCTGTCTGCTTGCAGCATAATTAGTTTGTATGGGGGACTGTGTGTGCTTCTCTGAGTACCACTCAAGCTGCTGCCAATTCACTTCATTTTGCAGTCACTAGGAGTGCAAAGGAACCTATCTGAAAGATGTAACTGTTTGCCAGAAATTATTTAGAGTAATAATGAAATTACAGTTTGTCTAACCTGCTTTCTTTGCAGTCAGAACTGTGTCTGCTAGTTCCCATTCTAGTTTTGAACTGCTGAACTGGACCAATCAGTGTGGGGTAAGCTAGCTCTAAAATGGTGCCTTGGGCGAATCAGAACTTGGACTCATAATCTGAGCCAGCCACAAGAGGATTGTATGGGCAGTGACTCTGGGAGATGTAGTTTAGACTTCAGTGCCTTTTTGGACCAACAGCAGCAGTCTATTGTGGTGACAGCCAATCCAGTCAAGAACTGGGAGGAACTCAAAGGAAGTGCCGGTTTTGTCGGTTGGAGTTTCAGTTGAGCTTTGGCAGTGAAGAAGGAAGGAGCCCTGTGCTTTTTCAGTGTGCAGTTTTAGTCAAAAAACGTGTGTAAGGCCCAGAGTTCCGGTCTGCAGCTTGTGTAACAGCTTGTTGGGACTGAATCCGTCCTGTGAAAAGAATCAAAGGATCTCTGAAGAGTAGAAACCAGGCTCACCCTGTAGAAGACTGGAGGAATTGCTGAAAATTGCACTCAGTCTGTCAGGAACTGAATCTGCTGTGTGTTCTCCCGGGTATTGTGCAGTAATTGCGATCAGGATACAGATGCAGCCTGCCTGGTATAGTGCTTTCTTTTATATGGATGTGTGAAGAGGTTTGTGTACCTCAAGTGAGCCCTGCTGACATTGAAGGACCCTATCTTATTTGGAGGTCGTGAGTACTAATTCAGTTCGCTCCTGTTGAATTGCCACATTAAATCCAAATGGAATTACTGTACTGCTGACTGTTTAATTCTCCTTTTCTCTGTGTGAAAGGGCCCTACCAGCTCCCACGGTTTGGACTAGCCACTAGGGCTTGGGTACCCTGGGACAGTAACTGATAGGGATAGGCCTGTGCACAGAGCCATAATGAGATTATTAGAGTGATAAGCTAATTAACCTGATTTCCCCTGTCCTTGTTATATCCCCTAAATAAATCAGAGCTGCTTGTTTCAGCAAAGTTATACTGCCTGAGGTATTTGTCTATGTTAAAGTACTGTACTGTGATTGTTGCACTGTATCTCATTTCACAGGAGGTCCCAGTGCGGAACCAGACCTGGGGGTAAGTGTATACTGTGAAGGTAATTCTGATATATTGTGTGGGCCACTAGTGGGAAGAAAGGGGTTGCAGTGTCCCAGAGGGCTGTGACCAAGTTAGTTTAACTATTGCAAACCCTGACCTCTGGGTGGAGGCACCCGCCATTGGATCAGGCCCCTCAACCTGTTAGTGGCAAATCAGGCAGGGTAGTAGCCCCTGGGATAAGCCCATCTAGGGGTTACATCTTGGAGGCTCACCGCTGGGATTGTGTGTCCTCTAGTGGCCATATTTACGAACCACTGTTAAGAAAAAATGGGTACCCACAGAAGTGGCTGTGCACCGGCTGGTGGAGTGGTGTACTGGGGAGGAGATCGACCCCAAAATGCTATGCTTATCCTGGACATCCCCTGGGTATCAATACGGACACTGTGCAGGGAGTACTTTCCAAGGTGGAAGGTTTACAAAACCCTGTGGTGGTGGGTGGCATGCTAATCTGCTCACCCACACTTTCCTGGCCCTAGTAGAGTTTAAGGATCCCATAGATAGCTCCAAAGTGCCACAGACCATTACCCCAGAGGGAGCCCTCACTGCTTGAGAGTGATAACTAAGGACAGTAAAGACCGGGGAATCAGCCCCACCACTATCTGAAACTTTTGAGGAGAAATTTGCTGAATGGTTGCTGGAGAGGGAAAACTGTGGAGGACTTGAAGAAACTATTCTTGCCACCTGGGGTGTTCTCCCCAACACCTCTCCTGCTCCAGTGCCCGTAATGGTGGCTGAACCAATGCAGACTCCTATTTCTGCACCTGCCATTAGTCACGACTCTTACGAAGGTTGAGGATCTTCTCTGGCACCTCCCACCCCCAAGGGGAGGATGACTGGGAGACCTGGATAGACTATGTTGCCCCCAAGTGCTAGAATGGCAATGCTCAGAAGGCGGGCGAAAGAGGGTTAGTGAGGCCTCCGAGGTCCTGCCCTGGCTACCATCCGTGCTAAACGGGCCAGTAACCCTGAAGCGACTGCACAGGCCTATCTTGAGGCCTTGGAGAATGTGTATGGGAGCCCAGATTCTGATGAGGACCTATGGTGGAGAGTAAAATGCACAACAGTACCAAGGGAGTTGTGTCTGTGTATGTCTCTCGGCTGGAAAAATTGTTGCAAGAATGCCTCAGAAAGGGTAGTTTGCCAGCGATTGAACTGGACCGAACCAGACTGGACAGAATCCTTAAGTCTCCCCCTTCTCAGAACTGCTGTTGCTTCAGTTACGCCTGGCAAATCGACTGGAATCCCCACCCTCCTATGATGAGTTAATGAGAGAAATTCGAGGAGTTGAGAAAAGGCGACCTCAGGAGGTACCTGCACCAACAGCTGTGGCTACGACCCGAGTGACTGAGGGTGACCCATCAAGTGAAGTTCAGGGGCAGAGGTTGACAGTCAATGAGTGCTCTGACAAGGAAAAAGATATGCCACAATGGGGGAACTGTTGAGAGAGATCCGGGAATTCAAAAACAGTCCCTTTATGAAGGCCATGCGCAATGCACAGGCCCTGACCTATATCCGACTGCATCTGCTATGGGGTGGGGGTACCCACCCATGTATCTCCTGCTGATAACAGCCCCAAACTCAATTCCTTGACCATGGAAGTGGAGAAACTGACGAGATGTCTCCAAATGCTTATCACGCCTCAGACAGAGATGGCACAGGTTTCCAGTTAGTAATACCCCGCCCTGGCTCCCAGTGTGGCGCCTCGGCCAGCTCAAACTCCAGAGAGTATGTTTTGCTATAATTGTGGGAAGGATGGGCACATGAAAAGGAATGCCAGTCCCAAAAGACACTGACAAGTTGCATATAGGCTACAAGGAGAGCTTGGAGAAGAAATCAGTGGTTAAGAGGTGCACGACATGATCCCAGTGAGGGCACCAAAAATGCTAATTCACGTCCTTTTGTGGCAAGGTCAGTTGCCCAGGTCCCCATTACTGCCTCTCCAGACTTGTCCAGAATAGTGGGTCCCTCCATGGAGACCACTGTAAAGGTGAATGGAGTGTCTACAAGAGCTGTATTAGACAGTGGCTCCCAAGTGACAATTATGTTCCAGGATTGGTATCAGAAGCATTTGTCAGACGTACCCTTACAACCATTAGAAGGACTGCATGTATGGGGTTAAGTGAGAAGGCCTACCCCTATTCCGGGTATATCCAATTTGGCTGTCTTTCCCCACCTCCGTGGCTGGAGTGGCCGAACAAGTAGAGACCCTAGCCTTAGTGTGTCCCCCACTGGACTGTATGATGGTGTCCCTTTGTTGATTGGAACAAATGCTCATATGTTCGGAAGGCTGGCACAGTTGTGTTATGAAAACAGGGTCAAAGACTAGTAGAGCTTTAAGAGTTCCGGCTTTAATTAAGAAGGCCTATGAGGCACAGAGAGATGCTGAAAAACAGAACCAGAGGAACTGGTCGAATTGTATGGAAGAAGGATCCTGAGTCTCTGATCCTGGCGCCAAATGCCCAGTGTACCTTACAGGAGAGGTCCATATCAGAAAGGATGTTAAGAATAAAATATTAATGTTGGATGCACCAGGCGATGGAAAATTGCCAGAGGGACTGCTGGTCAAGCCTAGTATTTTGCTCCGCTAGAGCCCATGCTTATGCCAGAAGGGTAATGGTCCAAGTTCATAATGTGTCTGAAAGAGACATTCGAGTAAACAGAGGTTGCATCCTGGCTAATGTGCATTGTGCAGACACTGCAGTGCTACCCAGCAGCAAGAGTTCAAGGAAGAATGACAGAGTAACGCCTGACTTGTTTGATTTCGCGACTCCCGCTGCCAGCTGAATGGAAAGTGAGGATCAGTGAGAAGCTTGCCCAGAGAGACCAGGTGTTTTCTTTAAAGGAATGGGATGTAGGATGCATGCAAGGAGCTGAGCACAATATCCGACTGCATGACAAAAGACCATTTCGTGAGAGGTCTCGGCCTGGCACCTGCTGACATAGATGACGTGAGACGGCATCTGCAAGAGATGTTAGCTGCTGGTGTAATACAAGAATCCAGAAGCCCTTATGCTTCCCCATTGTGGTAGTGAGGAAAAGAATGGAACAGTAAGGATGTGTGTGGATTATCGCACCTAAACGGCGGACTATCCTGATCAGTACACAATGCCCGCATTCAGGATGCTTTGGACTGCCTAAACGGAGCAAGTGGTTCTCTGTGCTGGATCTCCGAGTGGGTACTACCAGATCCCGATGGCCCCAGAGGACCGTGAGAAGACGGCCTTTATCTGTCCGCTTGGCTTCTATGAATTCATGAGGATGCTCAAGGATTTCAGGTGCCCCAGCCACTTTTCAACGATTGATGGAGCGTGCAGTGGGGACATGAACTTACTAGAGTGCCTGGTATACCTAGATGATGTTATTGTGTTTGGCAGCTCACTGGAGGAACATGAGAGCAGATTATTTAGGTATTGGACGACTGGAGGACTTTGGCCTTAAACTGTCCATTGATAAGTGTCAATTCTTTCAAACATCAGTAAAGTATGTGGGACACATAGTATCCACCGAGGGAATAGAGACCGACCCAAGTAAAGTTGAGGCCTTGACCACCTGGCCACAGCCCAAAAATCTAAAAGAACTGCAAAGATTCCTGGATTCTGTGGTTATTATCAGCGCTTCATCAAGGACTATTCAAGAGTGATCCACCCTTTACTTAACCTTACTCAAGGGTATCCCCAACCCACAAAAATACAAAAGTCAGCGTCCCTCAAGACTGAAAGAGTGTATTTTCATCTGAGTGAAGTATTTGGGGCCAGCTGGACTCCTGATTGTGAGACTGCTTTTCATGAGATCATATATCAACTTACCCATGCTCCAGTGCTGGCCTATGCCGATCCAAGAAAACCTTACGTCCTGCACACTGATGCTAGCTTGCAAGGGTTGGGGGCTGTGTTGTACCAAGAGCACGAGAATGGCCTGAGACCAGTGGCCTTTGCCAGTAGAAGCCTGACCCCATCCGAAAAGAACTATCCTGTACATAAGTTAGAGTTCCTAGCTTTGAAGTGGGCTATTGTTGACCAATTCCATGAATACTTGTATGGGGCTAAAATACTAGTAAAAACTGACAATAATCCTTTGACCTATGTGCAGACCTCAGCTAAGTTGGATGCCACTGGCCATAGGTGGCTTTCTGCATTATCTACATATGACTATGCTCTCGAATACCGAGCAGGTCTGAACACATAGATGCTGATGCTCTCTCCCGGAGGCCTGTTCCCCAGAATGATTGGGTCCGATTGGCAGAACCTGACATTCGGCACTCTGCGGAAGTTTGACAGGGAGGAACAAATGTCCACAGGCGCAGTGGACTGCATGGTGGATTGCTTGGGACCCTCTGAGAATTGCATACCTGCTGCTTATTGCCACTTTTCTGCAATAGACATTGGTGCACTGCCTCAGCTGGACAATGACAGTATTGACGGGCTCAATCCGTGATCCCATGATCAAAGCAGCTTTAGAAGCCCTCGATGCAGGAAAAGATGTGTCCAAATTACGCTCCACTGATTTGAGAACTGCATGTTATACAAAGAAGGTCCTAAGTTGAAACTGATCAATAAACTGTTATACAGAGAAACAGTAGACAGAGGGGACAAGAGACAAACAACAACTAGTGCTGCCCACTGCCTTCGAGACTCAGTACTGAGGTCCTTGCACAACCACATGGGGCACCTTGGTATAGACAGAACACTTGACTTGGTGAGATCCAGATTCTATTGGCCTAAGATGGGGCTGATGTGGAGCAACACATTCGAACTTGTAGTCGCTGCTTACAGAGGAAAGCTTTGCCCAGAGGGCTGCCCCTTGTTAACATCACCAGTGCACCCATGGAGCTGGTCTGTATTGATTTTCTGAGTTTGGAGTCAGATCAAAGAAATATCAGTAATGTGCTGGTGGTCACTGACCATTTCACGAGATATGCCCAAGCTTTCCCCACCAAAGACCAGAAAGCATCCACTGTGGCCAAAGTACTTGTAGAAAACTTTTTTGTTCACTATGGGGCTCCACAAAGAATCCATTCTGATCAAGGGAGAGACTTTGAGAGTCGTCTGATCAAAGAGATGCTTTCTCTGGGGAGTGCGAAAGTCCAGAACCACTCCTTACCACCCCCAGGGGACCCACAGCCTGAACGTTTCAACCGCACTTTGCTAGATATACTAGGCACCCTGCACCCAAAGGACAAGCCTAGATGGAGCCAACAAATTAGCACCTCGGTACATGCTATAACTGCACCAAAAGTGATGCCACTGGATTCTCCCCACGCCTGATGTTTGGAAGAAAGCTCGACTACCAGTAGATGTGTGTTTTGGGGTCTCTCTGATGGGGTTCAAGCTGACAACTATTTACAGTATGTGCAAAGTTAAAGGCCCAGCTAACTCATGTACCAACTGGCTCAAACCATGGCTGCCAAAAAGAAATCTGGCCAACAAAGAAAGGTATGATAAAAGGTGAAAGCACAGGAACTCCAGGAGGGAGATCGGGTATTGCTAAGAAATCTGGGACTGCATGGCAAGCACAAGATTGCTGACAGATGGCACCATCTCCCTCACATTGTAGTGGGCAAACTAGATGATCTGCCAGTGTACAAAGTAAGGCCTGAGAATAATTCAAAAGATGTAAAAACAATGCATAGAAATCATTTACGCCCATTGGACAAATCTTAATTGAGTCTGAGCCCCTAGAAGATGCCTCCTCTGGACCAGTGACTAGAGCTGCTGCTAAGAAAGATCAATAAAGTCTGCACCTACAGAACCAAAGTTAAAGTGTTCCCTCCACAAGTCCCAGTTGAGCATGACTGTCAGTCCATATCGGAAGAAAGTGAGAGTGACTTTGAATACTATCCTTCTTACGAACTGAGTCAATTGTTTGGGGCAATCCCTAGTCAATACTGGAGACAAAGCTGGGCCTTCTGGACTGTCTAAGCCCCCAGCTTCATCCCTGGAGCCAATGCTCCCAGAAAGTGAAGTGCAAAGCATCAGATCAGATGAAATGGAATCATTGTGCCTGGTTGAACTGTTTGAGCTTTCGGGAGAAAATGATAGATTGGGGCAGACTGGTGATACACCCGAACAAGAAGAGTATTTTGAGTGCCCTGACAGTCCACTGCCAGTGTCCGAAAGCTCTCCATGCGAGCCAAATGTTGTGGACTCAGAAACTGTAACTCCTGGAGCTGAAAGTGCCCCAAGTTCTAGCCTCTCTACCCCATGGAGACTCCCTGACAAGTGAGGACAATGCTGAAAATGAGGCTCAGAGTGCAGAGACTATAACAGTTCCCCTAGAAAGACTGGTCGAGCTGTAAAGCCTGTGGTGCACCTTAGTTATGATTCACTTGGGAGGCCTGTGGACTTGCCTCTCAATGTTGTCCATAAAGGAGTGTATGTGTCCCCGAGCTCATTGCCCAAACTGAGCATCAGTGCTAACTCCAAGTTACTTGTGTTGCCCTCTAAGTATGGTGCCCTTAGCCATCCAGCCCCAAGGTAACTGATAGGAAGGGCCCCTCTCTTCAGGTTTCATGTACAAGAGGTAATAACTTGAGTTATGGTACAATGTGTATGTAATACTGTGTAAAGAGTGACGTACTGCAATGTTTCAGAAATGTGTTCTTGGTAAAATGATATATTGACTGATGATTACATATGCGAGCCTAATGCAAATGTATATGGTTGCAGTTGAAACTTATGAGTACTTGCTTGGCGCGGACGTCAAGCTTTCCCAGGCCAGGAAGGGTGTAACCCCTGCAAATGGGGTTCCCAAAAGACTTCCAGGAGCTTGCTTGAATGCTCCAAGCCTGAATGGTGTTTGGCATTTAAGCCATTTATCAGTGAGTGTTTTAGAGCCTCTGGTACTGTCTCTTTAAGAGCTGTCTGCTTGCAGACATAATTAGTTTGTATGGGGACTGTGTGCTTCTCTGAGTACCACTCAAGCTGCTGCCAATTCACTTCATTTTGCAGTCACTAGGAGTGCAAAGGAACCTATCTGAAAGATGTAACTGTTTGCCAGAAATTATTTAGAGTAATAATGAAATTACAGTTTGTCTAACCTGCTTTCTTTGCAGTCAGAACTGTGTCTGCTAGTTCCCCATTCTAGTTTTGAACTGCTGAACTGGACCAATCAGTGTGGGGTAAGCTAGCTCTAAAATGGTGCCTTGACGAATCAGAACTTGACTCATAATCTGAGCCAGCCACAAGAGGATTGTATGGGCAGTGACTCTGGGAGATGTAGTTTAGACTTCAGTGCCTTTTTGGACCAACAGCAGCAGTCTATTGTGAGTGACAGCCAATCCAGTCAAGAACTGGGAGGAACTCAAAGGAAGTGCCGGTTTTGTGGGTTGGAGTTTCAGTTGAGCTTTGGCAGTGAAGAAGGAAGGAGCCCTGTGCTTTTCAGTGTGCAGTTTTAGTCAAAAAACGTGGTAAGGCCCAGAGTTCGTCTGCAACTTGTTAGACTGAATCCGTCCTGTGAAAAGAATCAAAGGATCTCTGAAGAGTAGAAACCAGGCTCACCCTGTAGAAGACTGGAGGAATTGCTGAAAATTGCACTCGGTCTGTCAGAACTGAATCTGCTGTGTGTTCTCCCGGTATTGTGCAGTAATTGCGATCGGGATACAGATGCAGCCTGCCTGGTATAGTGCTTTCTTTTATATGGATGTGTGAAGAGGTTTGTGTACCTCAAGTGAGCCCTGCTGACATTGAAGGACCCTATCTTATTTGGAGGTCATGAGTACTAATTCAGGTCGCTCCCTGTTGAATTCCACATTAAATCCAAATGGAATTACTGTACTGCTGACTGTTTAATTCTCCTTTTCTCTGTGTGAAAGGGCCCTACCAGCTGCCACAGTTTGGACTAGCACTAGGGCTTGGGTACCCTGGGACAGTAACGGATAGGATAGGCCTGTGCACAGAGCCATAGGTAGATTATTAGAGTGATAAGCTATTTAACCTGATTTCCGTCCTTGTTATATCCCCCAAATAAATCAGAGCTGCTTGTTTCAGCAAAGTTATACTGCCTGAGGTATTTGTCTATGTTAAAGTACTGTACTGTGATTGTTGCACTGTATCTCATTTCACAGGAGGTCCCAGTGCGGAACCAGACCTGGGGTAAGTGTATACTGTGAAGGTAATTCTGATATATTGTGTGGGCCACTAGTGGAAGAAAGGGGTTGCAGTGTCCCAGAGGGCTGTGACCAAGTTAGTTTAACTATTGCAAACCCTGACCTCTGGGTGGAGGCACCCGCCATTGGATCCAGGCCCCTCAACCTGTTAGTGGCAAATCAGGCAGGGGTAGTAGCCCCTGGGATAGCGCCATCTAGGGGTTACAGCTAAAATATTTGGGAACCCCTCCAAGATCTACTGACATCCTAAATATTCCCATTATAATACAGGTGCCTCCTTCCCTGACAATTCAAATCATTCTAACTAGTTCTGTTCTGGGTATCCTCCAGTAGAGAGATGGGAGCAGGGGTGCCAATAGAAATTCCGGGGTCTGGGACACACCTTTAGGACTGGGTCCCCCTTAGCCTCACATCCCCTCTTACAGGTCCCCTATGGGCCCCTCTGAGCCACTGGGCCCGGTACGAGTTGTACCTCCTGCTGCTCCCCTGGCTGGGAGGGGATTTGGAGGTAGTAGTGGGGAAGTAAAACTTTATTTAAATCGTACACCATTTGGTTTATTCTTGTCTCTGTTATTGCTCACTAGTGTACCCATATTCTACAAACTTTTTTGGAATAGTGCTCCTTCTTTTGGTGTGCTAAATTAAGCTTATTCAACTTGTAATAACAAAGTGCTGTGTTTGGTTGGCTGAGCCACCCGGCTGGGAGGCGAGGCAGGCGGTACGACACCGGGAACGCTGGGGGCGCGGCTTCACTTCTGGTGGCCGAGAAACGTGAACCCGGGAGGCGGACAAGGCAAGCTGAGTAAGAGACTGATCGTCCCGGGCGCAGATCGGGCAGAGACGGACGGAACATGGGGCTCAACATTTACGTGGAGTACTGGTAGGGTACCCTTTGCGATCGCCTTCCTTTCGGTGGCAGTCTGCGAGTGCCTTTCCGTTGCAAAGACCAGAGCGTAGCATTAAGCGACGGGCCTTAAAGCGCTTCCGTATCCAACATAAATGCCAGCAGTTCACGGCGGGGCAGTTGTATATTTTTGTTATGTCATGGCCACTGAAAGAAGAAAGTAGAGTTGAGGAAACGGTTGGGATTTAGTGAGACTAGCATGGGGCCTGGGGATTGGCCTCCATGAGTTGTGTGGGGTCGGACGACTGTTGACCTGGGGAAGAGCGGCACAGCCTGGGGCTTGGCTTCCATTAGCAGGTGTCACAATAACAGGATATGATTGATATATTTACATAATACTGGGCTATATGCATATCATCCGGCTATGGTGGAGAATACCGGCCCTACGCTATTAGCGTAGCGTTCGAGTTACGCTTCTCTCCGAGAACTACATTTCGTTTTTTTTTTGTTTTCGTTTATTTGAGTTCCCTTAAAAAAAAAAATATATATATATATATATATTGCGGGCAGACCCCACCAACAAGCACAAGCCAGCGCTGTATTGACTGTTTTGCTAAACTGGACCGACACAGATCAGGTTTATTCCCGTTACACCGATACGCACACTGTGATGCGACATCTTTTGTGACGTAAGCACGTCTAGTTACGCATTCTTCTTACAATCTGTTATTCTCGAACCACAGCTACGTTAAGGTCCGGTGTTCTCCGCTATCGCCTGTCATTCAGCATTATCTCCCCCGACTGAGACACTATGTAAATGTAACCATTATTGTTAGTGGAAGCAAACCTCTGGGTTTGTACCCACCATACCTCTCAACTGTCCCTTATTTTTTGAGGGATGTTCCTGATTTTGCCTCAAAATTTTCCTCAGTCCCTCATAAAATTTGTGTTTTTGTGACAGAAGAGTGGGGATTAAAATAACAAAATAATGTCAAACATCAAAGATTCAGATTTGTTCTTCAGAAAATGTATCTTAACACACATCCTCTTATTCTATCAGCATTCTGAAGGAATAGTATCAATTCTTAAGATGTGTCCCTGATTTTGGGTCTTTGTCCCTGATTTTTTTAAGCCTTGTCCCTGATTCAGGAGGCAAGAGGTTGAGAGGTTTGGTACCCACTAACAAGCTGGAGCGCACCATCATGAAGGTCTTGGCATGACCTAGCACCTGTCCCATTGTGCATTACCATGCCACAGGCTAAATGTGTCTAGCATAAGCGCCATAGTGTTTTCCCCAATCCACTCAGTTCTCACCTGAAGTCCCACTTCTGGGCTTGAGATTTTTGTGTTTATGGTTCAGTGCTGGTGGCCACCCCCACCCAACCTCAGATAAAGTTCCTGGCACCAAGTGGACCCCGCCAAATTCCCCGTGCACTACTTGTTACTGTCTGGTCACTCATTGATCTTTGTGCCCTGCTGGCTTCTCAGTGGCCAGGCACAGAATTTCCTGACCCTTACCACCTGGCTGTACTGGTTTTTCATGTAGATGATATCTGAAAATTCTATGCTCACTACTGTGAGGATTGTGAAGCTTTGTGCGTAATACAGCCCTTTCCCACATGGAGGAAATATCGCTAATAACTGTGCAAAAAGGCTTGCAGTCCCACTGTACATGTCAGAGGGGTCACTAAAGAGGGATCTGCTACAAAGTCGCTAAATCGAGTATAGTGCTCCCATGTATTATCCGCCACCCTCTATTATCCACCACTTTTGTCTCGTGATTAATTTCTCATTTTGCCATTGCCTCCCATTATTCACCACCCTCGATTATCTGCCAACCTTTGTTTTGTACCAAAGTGGGCGGATAATAGAGGGTGCACTGTACTTTGAAACAGTTTGTGACTGAAGTGGCCCCCTCTGTCTTTCAGGTTGGCCCCCAGTAGATCTTGTGCTCCTAAGCACATGCATAGTGTACATATATTGAAATCTGGTCTTGATGATGATGTATCACATTAATTCCAACCAACTAGTTTATTGTTAGAAAAAATATAGTGATGACCACGCAGCACAGTATTCTGCAACATGTAAGCAGTCACTTCCGGATGAGGTGTGGGTTAGTCTGGATAAAAGCATGCCTAGGGGACAGTGAAAGGCGGACAGGCTGAGTACCGTTACTGCCACACTCTACTGTGTTCTTACCCCAGGAGCCCTTTAGCATCAGTAACTTTTTGCACTTAGCTGGCTAGGTGCAACTTCCCCCAGAGGTGTGCCTTTCAGACATATTCAAATAAGCTTAGGGCCAAGCCAATCAAAAGACAGGAGGGGGTGTGAGCTGAAATGAGAGCTGTTGAAGACTTCAGAATTTTTTTCTCCACTGGACTGAGCAATATTGCTTCTGAGGTGTCTCCCAACTTTCCTTGTTGACAGTCTCCTAGTGCTTATCTGGGTAAAGTTTTCCTCATAAATTATTTCCTTTAGTGTGCTGCGTGGAAGTTTTACTTTTTCATTAGTGCTGCACAAATTTTTTATTTTTAGTGAGACACTGCTATTTTGACTGTATTTTTACAGCGACTACTTCATTTAAAGCCTAATTTTATCGCGGGTGCTTATTTTTGACAATTTCCTTCATTTTTGGGCAAATTCTTGTGAGAACCATCGAATTAGGGACAGTTGCTTTGTTTTTTACATCAGACCTTGCGGGGTTTACCATGAAGCACCTGCAGTGGATTTCAGATTTAAACAGTGCCTGGGAGCCGGCCTGGTGGCGCTGAGGGTTGAGGCGCTGGACGCCACATCTCGCATCACACCAGTGACCCGGGTTCAGGAACGAGCTCGGAACACTGGGGGTTGGCCGGGAGTAGACAGGCTGGAGCGTCTGACAACTCGCCTTCTCCGGGGGGGGGGGTCTTCCAACCCGGCAAGTGACGACCCTTGGTGGAGGCTGGGAGCACGAAAGCAAGCTGGAGTCTTGGGGGCATGATTGGTCGCCGGCCTATGCCTGCAACTAATCAGCCCCTGGGGCTGCTCCTTCGAGGAAGGAGGGGAGGGATGTTACGGACATTGGCATGCCATGACATATGGGCCCGCAACGTCCCACAAGGAACAGCGGAAAAACACCCCATTGGAGCCAAGAAGGCGGAGCGCCGAGCGAGGTCGATGTGCTAGTACCTGCTTGCAGCCTCAGGACCCTAGCGAGACTTGCAGGTCGGGGAGCTGCCCTCGTCTCAGCTTACCCGGGGGGTTTCCCAAGGCCAGATGGTGGGACCGGAGACTGTAAGGTAGGCACTGGTAGCGGCAGGCTTAATGGGTGACTCCGTGGTGGGCAGTAGGTGGGGAAAAAGAAATATAAAAAACATAAACAGTCCCTGGGGGTTCTCTCTAGATTGGCAATTCTGAGGAAACCTTTTGTTATATTACTGGACCTTGGTTATCATCTGCGTCAGGACTGTCTGTAAGGGTCCAGCAACCACCCGTCTTGATTGGTATTACTGGGTTTCTATTAAGATTGGCACTGGTATAAATCCCAGTTCTGCAAACCCCCAAAAAAAAGGCACTGGTAATACAGAGTTTTTAATCAGCAGAACTGGCTGGTGGCGTTTTCACAGAAACCTGCACTCAGTTCGTAGGTCCAGGACTGTTATTTTATTTATTTAGATTTTGGATAACGTCTTTGTGCCAAGGCTCTTTTACAAAGGTTCCACGTCAGACATTGAGTTGCAACATAGCGACAGTGTATATAGGATGAGACAATATAGAGGCATAATACATACATTGAGACTATAACAACTTCAGCAGCTAGTTAGGTTTGCTTTGCTTAAATTGGCAAACATAGCAGACAAACCTTTGATTATTATGGCTGAGGGTGAATCAAAGGCTTCCGACCAGAGATCATTCAAAAGTACTAATACCAAAAGCAGAGGTGGTGAGGAACCTTCTAGATTCCAGCCAAAAATAAAAGCTTCCAAAGATGAAGTTCCTCACAAATTGAAAAAAATAATAAGAGTGACGAAAAAAGGAAGCTTGATCAAGCCTTTGATGAAGTGGCTAAAAGAAACTCTGTCAAGACAAATATGCTCTTGTTACTCTTGGGAAAGCCAGTAGTGAGACAACAGGCAGCTTAAAGCATACAGAAAAAACAAAACACTTTCAAACTGTGCAGGTTCTTCCATCAGTGCAAGATATGGAAAAGCATGGAATTGTTTCAGACCCTTCAAAGATGGGCTTCTATTTACCGGGGCTGGCAAGCACTCTTCCACAGTTCTCTTTTGTAGCCTGTGAGGGTGATGCAGATGATCAATTTTATGATGCCCTGACATGGATTTTGAGGGCCTTGAGCCCCAGGAGTCCCCGGACCTCAACTTGGGGATCCCCGGTGACCACAGTATCCCTTCCTCTGTGTTTACATTTATACAAAATATGCTGGACCTCCCTACACAGGAGCCCAACCAGGATGTCGATGAAGATGAAGATTATAGGAGATGGGTCTTTCATCCTCAGAGACCCTGGTCATCCCTATCTATAATGCATTTAGAAAAAATACCATGAATGTACTTCAACACCCCACTTCAGTACCTGGTGTTGATAAGCGGCTTAGAGAGAAACTATAAATTGTCTAAAATGGTACCAAGTTTCTGTCTGCACACCCTAGCCACTGAGAGTATAGTGCAGCAAGCAGATTGTGAGAAAGCTGGAGTCCCTTGTCCCCTCTCCCCGACAAGGATTCCAAGAAAATTGACTTTATAGCAAAGAAAATGTATGCCACTGCTTCCCTGCTTCTCAGACTTTCTTCTTACATGGCATTCGCAGAGCCAAATATCAGAAAGCCCTTTGGAAATCTGTCCAGGCTATCACCGCTATGGATCGACCATGCTGCAGGAGCTGGTGGATACATCAAAACTGCCCTGAAGCTACTATGTACCAGTTCCACATGGCAGACAACAGTGATGCAGCCTCTTCTAGGGCGATGGCCCATGCCATCTTCGGAGATGCTTTGCCTGGCTTAGAACAACCAGTCTGACCACAGACACTCAGAACAAGGCCATGGATTTTCCTGTGATCAAAATATGTTGTTTGATTACAGAACCACTGACTACATGAAAAAAGTCTTGAGTACAAGGCCTCTGGCAGAGCCACTCATCCAAGCCTAAGCCTGCTACCCTCAGAGATCCCGGTCCCAGGGGTGGTAGGGGCAGAAGGTTTTTTCCAGGCCTTACAATCCCTATCCCCAGTCTGACTTCAGCTACTACAGTGGATCAACAGAGGCAGAGGCAGAAGGGGCCAAAGAAGAGCCACCTCTACCTAGCTATCTGCCTCTCCGTCTAAGTCCTGATGTGTGTGTCCAGGTTGCCTCCCTGCTTACGGTTGGAGGCAGACTATCCCACTATTTTCAGCACTGGTCCCTCATCACGTCGGACATATGGGTGCTGAAGATACTGGAGAAAGGTCTGTCATTACATTTCAAGCAGCTCCCAGACCTCAAGTGTACCCAGGTGTCAAGACCTCTGTCCCCAACACAGATACTGCTGTTGGAAATGGAGGTTCAGAACCTTCTGGCTTTATGAGCAGTGGATAGGGTCCCTGCCCACAAGAAGGGCAAGGGCCTATACTCCAGGTATTTTCTGACACAAAAGAAAACAGAGGAGTGGCAACCTATCTCAGATATTTAAACGAACATCTGAAAAAAAAAATTTAAAAATGGTCGCTCTGTCACTGGTCATACAGTCCTTACAGTAGGGCAGGGGTTCTCAAATGAGAGGCCAGCCTCCTGGGAGGCCCCAACCTATTCCGGGGGAGGCTCAAGCAAGTCTGAAGAAGTACTGTATTTAAATTTTGAGTTTACATATTTGTGTGAAGAGATGAAGCAAACTGAAAGAGGATAATAGCAGGTGAATTTTATGTATTTATGTGCTAATAGGTGACAAGGGAAGGTGAATGAGCCAAGGCTCATTTCAGGTGTACCAGGAAGGGTAGGAAGTGAACATATTTCAAAAGGTGACTGCAAAACAATCAAGAAATACACAATGAACAATAATGCAAACAAATATGAACAATAAACTAATAATGACTGGTTAATCAATTTGTAGACTGATGGCAGCACAGCCCAAATAAAAGGGTTGAGCATAGAAGTGCCAAGAGCAATAGCAGGAAGGAGCAAAGCAATCCCAGAGAAGTTGCTTAGGAGCAGAAGGAGGGAGGCAAAGTATGCAGGAAGGTTATTTCATAAATAGAAAGAAACAGAGAAAGTAGTCTGACCCATGAAGACTGCAACAAGGGTAACAATGGTTCAAGAATGAAAATAGAGAGCAAATGTAGGCTGGCGAAGGGTTACAATAAGCTATATAATATTTCTTTATTTTATTTATTTATTATTCAGATAACACCTTTTAGCACAGGAGCTCTTTTTCAAAGGTTCCACGTCCATATAAGACAAAGAACTGAATGTGAGCCAGGTACTCAAAGGGGTTGCAATTTATTCATGGTGTACTGCGCAAAGTACAGTATGTTATTCTTCTTTGGGGAGGCCCAAGATTATTTCAGTTTTTTGGGGAGGCTCAAAATCTTTTCCATGGATTTGGGGAGGCTCACTGTGACAAAGTTTGAGAACTATTGCAGTAGGGAGACTGGCTAGCTTCCCTAGATTTAAAGGATGCCTACTTCCACATACCCATAAGGAGATCTCACAGGAGGTTTCTCAGGTTCAGACTTCCTTTGGGTCACTATAAGTTCGCCGCAATGCCCTTTGGTCTGTCCTCTGCCCCAAGAGTCTTTACCAAGTGTCTCGCAGTGGTAGCAGCACATCTCAGGAGACTGGGTGTCGCTCTCTACCCCTATCTGGATGACTGTCTCATAGTAGCAAAGTCTCTTTGCCAGGTCAAGGAATCTCTTTCTCTCACAGGACACACTTTGGAGTCTCTGGGTTTCCTGGTAAATGTAAAGAACTCTCACCTGGAACCCACCCAGCTGCTCACCTTCATAGGGGCTAAGCTGGACACTCAGAAGGGATATGCTTTCCTCACGCAGGAAAGAATTCAGAGTTTTCTTTCAGTGGCAGATTCTTTTCGGTGGGGACAGCCAAGACCAGCCAGACATTTCCTCAAACTTCTGGGACATATGGCCTCTATGACTTCAGTAGTCCCGGGGGTCAGGTACAGGATGAGACTCCTGCAAGCCTACCTCAGAGCTTGCTGGTCTCAGAGAAGCAACAAATTTTCAAAGTCGATACCTGTGTCGGAGCAGTTCCTCCAAAACTTGCTGTGGTGGAAGAACCCTGCAATTTGCAGGCAGGGGTTCCCTTTCAAGCTCCTCTTCCACAAAGGTGATCACCACAGATGCCTCCCTTTTGGGCTGGGGAGCTCATTTGGACAGTGCCTCAGTAAGCGGCAACTGGACTCCCGAAGAGTCACAGTTGTACATAAATCTTTTGGAACTCTGAGCAGTCTTACTAGCTCTCAAAGCTTTCGCTCCCAGCATAGAATGGCAGGTGGTTCAAATTCGAACGGACAACACCACTGCAATGTTCTACATAAACGAGCAGGGTGGTACCAGATCAGGAATACTCTGTTTGGAAGCTCTGAAGCTCTGGTCTCTAGCATTCTCCCTGGGAGTGAGCCTCTTGGCTATTCGCCTACCAGGCAAAGTCAGTACTCTGGCGGATGCTCTAAGCCGCATCAGTCAAGGTCTGAGCGAATGGAAACTAAACAGGCAAGTACTAGCCACAGTGCTCAGGCGGTGGGGCACACCAGACATGGATCTGTTTGCCTCTCCTCTCATTTTCAGCTTCCTCAGTACTGTTGCAGGCCCCCAGTTCCAGGAACACTTCCTCTGGATGCCCTGATCCTAGACTGGTCAGGGAGGTTCCTATACGCATTTCCTCCCTTTCCTCTGATATTCAGGGTTTTGCTGAAACTCAGACAGCAGCCTGCATCGATGATCCTAGTGGCTCTGGACCAGCCCAGGCAAGCCTGGTACCCTCTCATTCTCGCAATGTTCTGCAGCAGGCCCATTCGTCTGCCTCCAGCTCACTCCCTGCTGACCCTTCCTCAGATGGGAGTGCAATACCCAGACATACACCCTCTTCACCTCAAGGCCTGGTTCTTGAGGAGTTAGAGTTTCCATCCTCGCAGTACCCTGAACAGGTCCTTAAGATACTAAGAAGACTTATGCAGCCAAATGGGAAAGGTTTTCCCTCTGGTGCAAGAGCAAAAAGGTTGAACCCCTTTCAGCTTCAGACCTTCAGCTGCTAGACTACCTGGTACACCTACAGGCGTGAGGCTTACTAACATACTAAAATGCCAGCAGAATAGGCCTAACGGTCTTTCGTGTCTGCTCGTTTGGTCAGTCCCCAACCTGGGTGCTGACCTTGCTGTCCCCCTCGCCTTCTCTGGCTTCTCCCTTCCCAGTTCCGGATATTCTTGCTGCATTGGATTTTGCTTCCAGAACCCTTCCCCTGTACCTGTCCCACCCCCTCTTGAACCCCTCCACTGTCTCTGCCTCCACCAGCCCCCTAGGCAGTGCATTCCATGGCTCCACCACCCTCTCAGTGAAGTAGCACCTCCTCCTTTCTCCCCTGAATCTTCCCCCCTCCAGCTTCCAGCCATGCCCTCTAGTGGCCCCTTCCTCCTTCCTTCGAAGCACCCCGACTGTTCCTCCCCTATTTACCCTCTTCATGTACCTAAAGACCTCTATCATGTCCCCCCGGTCCCTTCTCTCTTCCAATGTGTACATATTTAGCTCTTGAGCTCTCCTCATAGGTCCTGTGTCCAAGCCCAAATCATTTGGTTGCCTCCTCTGGACCCTCTCCAGGAGGTTAATGTCCCGCTTTTAAGTGTGGCCTCCAAAAACTGCACTTGAGTACTCAAAGTGCGGCCTCACAACAGTTATACAGAGGAGTATCACTTCCCTCCTTCTGGAGTGATCCCTAGCGATGCATCCCAGCATCCTGTTGGCCTTGGCTGCTGCCCTCCTACAAGTCTCAGAGTTGTTCATCTTGACATCCACCACCACCCCCAGGTCCCTCTCAGCCATGAGACTTGTAGCATTTCCCCCCCCAGGGTGTACACTTGACCTGGGTTTCTGGCCCCCAGGTGGAGTACCTTGCATTTCCCTGCATTGAACCTCAGCTTCCACTTTCTAGACCATCTTTCCAGAGCCTCCAGGTCCCCCTGTAGGGCCACCCTCCCCTCCTCCCCATCCACCACCGCCCCCAGTTTCGAGTCATCTGCAAAGAGACTCATCTCACTCCTGATTCCTGTCCTTATGTCCGATATGGCGTTGAACAGAAGGGGCCCAAGGACTGATCCCTGTGGGACCCCACTAATGACCCTCCTTGGGATGAGACTACCCCAACTACGACCCTCTGGGTCGGTCCTGAGCCAATTGCCTATCCATCTGATCATCTGGTTCCCCACCCCCATTTCTCCCAGCTTATCCAACAGGCCCATGAGGAACAGAGTCAAATGCCTTGCTGAAGTCTAGAAAGAGGACATCCACTGGTCTACCCAGGTCCAAGGCACTTGTCACCCAGTCATAGAACTCCACCAGGTTTGTCTGACACGATTTCCCCGGGATGAATCCATGCTGTCTATCATCCAGGCACCCTGACTTATCCAGGTCCCCCCCCAGCCTCTCCTTGACAATGCCCTCCATCACCTTGCCCACCACCGAGGTCAGGCTGACAGGCCTGTAGTTCCCTGCCACCTCCCTTGATCCCCCCTTGTGGATAGGCACTATGTCACGCCACCTTCAGTCTTGGGGCACCCACCCTGTCCTCAGAGAGATGGTGAAAAGCTCTGCCAGGGTTTTGCCAGGACATCTGCAAGTTCCTTCAGCACTCTGGGATGTAATTTATCCGGCCCGGTGCTTTCTCCGTCTTAAAGGGAGCTGAGGGCTTCCTTCACTCAGCTCTGCTGTGATTTCCACTTCCGTGCCCCTTCTCCTGCTTAGCCCTCCCCACCTGCCAGTGATGCCTCCCCTCTCCCCAGACCTGCTGATCGGTGAGGGTCCCCCCTCCTCAGTATCTCTGTCCTCCCATGTATGATGCAGCACCCCATTTTCCCTGGTGAAAACTGAGGTGAAGTACTCATTTAGTACCTCAGCCTGCTCCCCGGTCTTGTGCCCATCTCTCCCTGATTTAATCCTGCTAATCTGCCCCTTCACCCTTCGTTTTCCCCAATGTATCTAAAGAACCCTTGTTCCTCTCCTAATTTCCCTGGCCAGGTTCTGCTCCTTCCTTGCCTTAGCCGCCCTCACCACTCTAGTGGCCCTTCTAGCCATCAGCTCGTACTCCCCTCGATCCCTTTCACTCCCTGAGCACTTGAATTGCTTATAGGCTGCTTTCTTTCCCCGCACCACCTCCTGGACCTCCCTGGTCCACCAACAGGGTTTTTGGGCCCTACCGCATTTTCGTCTTACTCTTGCACAGGTGCTGGTAGCATCCTGCACCCCTCTCCTGATGATTTCCCACCTACTATCAGCATCCCTGTCTGACCCAATCCCATCCAAATGCTCCTTAAGGATCCTTCCCATTTCCTTAAAATCTGCCCCCCTGAAGTCGGTTACTTCCGTCTTTGTGCAGCCTTCTACCCCTCCTAGGTCCAGGCAGAACCACACCGTGGCATGGTCACTCCCGGCCAATGGGTCCCTTACCTCCAGGCCCCCAATCTGGTCACTGTCTGCCAGGACCACATCCAGTACCTGTGCTCTCCTGGTCGGTTCCCTCACCTGCTGAGTTAGGAACGCGCCTTGAAAGACATCCAACAACCTCTGTTCCCTGGTCACAGAGGATGTCATAGTCTCCCAGTCTGTTCCTGGCATGTTTAAGTCCCCCAACACCACCACTGCTCCTCTGCCCAGTCTGCAGTGTCTCCTAACATCTGCCACCAGACTGTCCTCCAGCTCCTCGCCAGGGCAGGGGGTTCATACACCACCCCTGTTTTACCTCTTGCCCCCACCTTGTTATCAAGGTGACCCAAATCACCTCCACGGTTCCTCCGCCTCTACTCCCCTATGCCAATGCAGTTTTTGAATATCATTGCTACCCCTCCTCCCCTTCCCTCCCCCCTGTCCTTCCTGAACATAGTGTATCCCTCCAGGTTCAGGTCCCAGTCATGTCTTGCAGTGGCCCAAGTCTCAGTGACCGCTGCCGCATCCACTGCTCCTCAGTTAGCATAACCTGGAGCTCAGGCATTTTATTGCCCAAGCTCCTGGCATTTTAACAGGACTACCTTCCACCCTTTCCCTATAGTTCCATTTCCTGCTCGTGTTCCCATGGGATTCTGTTTTTCCCTGGTCTGCACTTTGCCAGTTGGCCTTTTCCTGCAATCCTCCTGATCCCCAGGGGGTGGAGACAGAGTCCCTCCTTTATCGGCACCCTTGACAGCCTTTTTCTCCCATCCCACCCCTTCACAAGTTTAAACCCCACTTTTCACCAATGAACCCTCTATTTTCAACTTAAGATTCCCTCCCTCCAAATTGAGATGTAGTCTATCTCTAGCATACAGCTCCTTATCCTCCCAGGTCTCCCCAATCCCCCATCAACCCATACCCTCTGGCTCACACCACCCCTGAGCCACTGGTTTATCTCCCTAATTTTCCTTTTGTGTTCCCCACTCAGCCCTTGGCACTGGCAGGATTTCTGGAGAAGAAACTGTGCATCCTATGTTATGACAGACCCTGGCGAGCTCCCCTGAATCTTGCCTGTATCTCTAGCTCGCTATTTCCCTCAATGTCATTTGTACCAGGTGGACCAGTATGTCTGGGGAACCCCCACAATCCTTTGCCAGCTGATATACCTTGCTTAGCCCTGTGCACAGTTAGTCCAGGAAGCATCTTGTTCTAACTGGCCAGGCTTCTCCCTCCCTATCCCATTTGATACCCTGATCATAGAACCCCAGCAGGAGCACTCTGACCACTCCTCTTTCCTCCATTCCCCCTTCCATGTCCCTCATCCTTTCTACAGGCCCCTCCACCCAGCCGCTCCGTGTTCCTCCCCCTTTCTGGGTGCCACATGCCACCCCCTCCTTATTTACCATGGCCACCCCCTCCCCTCCAATCCTATGCCTCTCCTCCTCCTGAGTATCCTTCTGTTCCTTGCTAATTTCCCCTCACTGCTGCAACTGGTCTTTCTCCCCATCTGCAAACTAGCCTGGCTCATCCTCCTTCCTTCCTGTCTCCATTTAGTTCCTCCTTGCTAGTCGTGCTCCCCTGGCCTAAACCCTCAGCTCCTTTACTGAATCCTCCTTGTACTTCTGGTCATTCTCCTTTGCCTTTCCTCCCAACTGGTCCTTCTCCTTGCGCTTTCCTCCTCTTCCCCTGCCCTCCTGCTCTGATTCACTGCTCCCCATTCTCCTGCATTCCAGGTCCCCGTTCTTCCTGCTATCTGGCCCCTGCCTCCTGCCTCCCACTCCCTCTCTTTCCATCTCTAACTACCCTGTCATGGCTACATCACCCCCCTCATCCTTGGCAGAAGAGAATTGAGCGGTTTTTGGGTGCAAGGTCTGATCCACCTCCCTTCTTGCTTCCTTCTGTCCAGCCCTGCCATCTGTCTACTTCCCTGAGAATGTTGTCCTCCGTCCCCCTTTGTGAGGGCCCCCAGTTACCTGCCTGCTTCCTTGGTGTGTCCTTTTGGACCCCTCTGCCAGGTTCCCTATGTGACCCTGAGTATTCTCCTGCCCTCCTTCCCTATGCCCCACCCCCCGTGCTTGGTGCAACCCTGTGGGAGATTCCCACCCCCCTTCCCCAACCATACCACCCCCCTTCCCCCAGCTTTCTCCTAATCCCCGCAACCTCCTCCCTAAGCTGTGCTGGCTGGTAGCACACTGGGCAGCCACCGTGCTTCAGCCCAGTCCAGTATCATGGCTGCTCCACACCCTGTGCACCCCACCACCCTCCCAAGATGCCGGCCCTAATGATGTGGTTCCATCCCCTTCCAAATAGGTTTCCTTGGGTGAGCCACCAGGTTCCCCCTAGTCCAAGATACCCCTACTGCCTAATCGGGTCACCACTAATCTTACAGACAGTCCCACTGTACACCAGTAACCCTGTTACTAGGTGCAGTACAACACATTAAACTTATAAGGAAATGAACAACTCCGAAAGCTCCTCTCTCCCAGCCTTTAAATCCAACCCCCAGTGGCTAGAACTACATGAGCTGCACCTGCAGCCTTTTCCTCCAATTGCAGGGCAGGTGTTCCCCTATAAATTTGCAGATTTCTGGGGAGGGCAGGTCTTGGGCAGACACCTGACTCGAGAGAAAGTGTATCAGCCCTGTGTCTCCCCTCCAAGCCCAGCAGCCAAAGAACCAGGCCCAAGCAAATCCCACCAAATAGGTTTTAAATCAGAAGAAATAGGCCTCTACCAGCGCAGCCTGTTACACAGTGAAACCTCCACAAAATGAGCCCCCCTTACAGCCACCAAATCAGTTTACAAACATCCAGCAGCACCCCAAACAATACCCTGCTAGCACCTTAGAAGTAAGAAAGACAAGAACTAACATACCAAGTAAAATCCACAAGAACCCTGTGAAAACAACAGCCGCAGCTACTGTCCTGGAACACAACTGATCCTGTCCCCTTCCAGTTCTTTCTGAGAAGACAAAGCAGCTAACACCTTAATCTGATTCAGCTCTGCCTCCAGTCAATTGGCTAAGTGAGACCTGGCCAGACCATTA
The DNA here is from genome assembly GCA_016271365.2 of Neoceratodus forsteri. Lineage (NCBI taxonomy): Eukaryota > Metazoa > Chordata > Ceratodontiformes > Ceratodontidae > Neoceratodus > Neoceratodus forsteri. The sequence goes on from JADMNL010000032.1 coordinate 44,891,391, forward strand.
ACACCCCTCCCCCACTATGCAGTAACCTTTACAGCTACTGGAGTCAGCACAAGGAATCAAAATTTAAGTCAAAGCCCCCAAAATATGTTTGCTGCCAAAGGAAACAGGACTCCAATTTAATCAGCTTCACTAACAACACATCAAAATAGGCTTGAAATTAACAGATATAGGTCTCCAATTCAAATAACCATCTCCAAGCAAATCCCACCAAATAGGTTTTAAATCAGAAGAAATAGGCCTCTACCAGTGCAGCCTGTTACACAGTGAAACCTCCACAAAATGAGCCCCCCTTACAGCCACCAAATCAGTTTACAAACATCCAGCAGCACCCCAAACAATACCCTGCTAGCCCTTAGAAGTAAGAAAGAACTAACCTACTCCAAAGTAAAATCCACAAGAACCCTGTGAAAACAACAGCAGCAGCTACTGTCCTGGAACACAACTGATCCTGTCCCCTTCCAGTTCTTTCTGAAACCATCTTCACTCAAGCTACACCTGGTGGCAATTTCTGCCTACCTTTCGGTGGGAAAGAAGAAATAATTTTTTTCCCCACAACATTTTTACAGTTTTTCAAAGGCCTCTTGCACTTCCAGCCTCCAACCAGGGAGCCCGTTCCTCCTTGGAGCCTGAACCTTTGCATAGATGGGCTCATGAATTCACCCTTCGAGCCTATGTCCATGGCCCACATCAAGTTTGTAACTTGGAATACAGTCTTCCTGGTAGCCATTATGTCTGCCAGGAGGATTTCAGAGCTACAGGCCCTGTGCACTGAGTCGAATTACATCATCCCTCACAACGATAAAGTTGAGCTCGAGACAAATAGGAAATTTCTGCCAAAGGTGGTTTCAGAGTTTCACTTGAACCAGTCCATTACTCTGCCTGTCTTCTTTACTGAGCCATCCACTCCTGGCGAGCAAAAGCTCCACAGCCTGGATGTCAAAAGAGCCATCTTCCACTACCTAAAGCATACTAGACAGTCCAGAGGCTCTTCCACTCAGTTGTTCCTCACCTATGGGGTTGTAGGCAGAGGAAGACCAGCTACCAAGAGAATTATTTCTCGTTGGTTGATCTCTTGTATTAGATTCTGCTATGAGAAAGCTGGTCAACAACCTCCAGTGGGGCTAGGGGTCCACTCCACCAGGGGCACTGCAGCCTTGCTTGCAGCAGCAAGGGACATTCCCCTACTGGATATCTGCAAAGCAGCTACCTGGAAATCTGTGCACACCTTTGTGAAACACTACAGTTTGGATGTGCAGACCAGATCTAATGCCAGATCTGGCAGGGCAGTTCTACAGAGCCTCTTTCCTAAGTAGGTTCTCTGCCCACCTCCCACTTGGTACTGCTGGGTAGTCTGCAAAAAAGTTACTGATGCTAAAGGACTCCTGGGGTAAGAAGAAAAAATTACTCACCGCAGTAATCCTCTTTCTTCCAAGGGGTCCTTTAGCATCAGTAAGCTCCCACCCTTCCTACCTGGTTCACCTGTTAGAGAAAGGCTCTTATGTCACCTTTTACCAAATTTGGAGTTTCTCATTGATTTTTTTAGCTCGTGTTGCTGTTGTTTCCATTTCCACTTTTGTGGACATTTGCATGTTTTTTGAATCCTGTTGATTTGTTTTTTGGGGGCATTTGCCCTAATTTTTCCTTGAAAAATTTCTGAAACATTCAACAGCTGTCACTCAGCTCACACCCACTCCTGTCTTTTGATTGGCTTGGCACTACGCTCATTTAAATATCTCTTAAAGGCACACCTCTGGGGCAGTTGCACCTAGCCAGCTTAGTGCAAAAAAGTTACTGATGCTAAAGGACCCCTTAGAAGAAAGAAGATTACTGCTGTGAGTATTTTTTTCATCCCACAGCTGAACTAGAGCAGCAGTGCAACATATGGGACCTATTTGGATTACGTTGCGATTTGGCTTCATCCCTTGTGATAGCTGAAAGGCACTATTTTTAGAAATGTGCTGGCACAAGCAATGTATTAAAATAGGGCATTTATGATGGGTACGAAAAGTTAGGTTGCAACACTTTACAGTACACAAAGGAAGATCATTTAGACATTAAATTTAACAAGAGGGATTGAAGTTCTGCTTATCTGCTTTTGGTCGTTCTGATATGTATTTGGAGAGTGACTCTTCATTTTGCTGTTCCTGCCTTTAAAGCTAGTTCACTCCTATTGAGGTGGGGGCACACTGCTTGCATGGTGATAGGTGGGAATGACCGCATTTTTTAGTTTAGCAAAAGTCACATACATATTTTTTAACTGCTTTTTTTTTCCCTGTTTGTAGTGGCTCCTGAGGTTATGGGCCCCGTTATCAGGAACTGGCCTTAACAATTGAGGACATGTATCCTGATGCGGTCATTTCTGGATCAGTTGGGAGAACAGGTATGTCCTTAAAGTATTTCTTTTTAAGCATGACATTACTGGGGATAAAGAGAAGCTCCCGCAGGGCTAAGAAATATAACCAGCACTGTTTTGTCACAGTGACTGATAACTTGGTTCTTGGTTCTGAAATGCAGCTACACAACTTATTTGTGTACTTTGTAAAGTGAAGATAGCTTTTTCATAGCTGTTGTGGAAAATCCTCTTGTTGAAAAGGGTACTATCCACCTTCATGGTGGGGTGGGCCTTATGTAGTGCTCTGTTTAAGCTTTAAAACCCACCTGCTGTTGTGTTATTTAAAGGTGACCTGCAAATTAACTACAGGAGCCCGCTCCCGTCCCCACATACTTTTGTAAGCTGAGGCGGGAGTCCAAGGCTGCTATCAGTAATATTTTTGGAATAATCTGTACATTTTACCAAACCGACTACACTTTTTGGCGATAACGGAAGTGCCGTCCGGGTTCCGATCGAGCGAGTGCAAGTTTATTTGGGTATTCCACCCATTTAGTGACGTTGCAAACACCACTGCTCCCAATGGAGCAGCAGTGGAGGGGGGCTTAATATTCTTATTTTATTGCTTTCACGGGGGGTCTTGATGCCTAAATTAATACTTACAGCAACACCAGAACGGGTCGCTTGTTGCAAGTATTAATTTAGGCATCAAGACCCCCGTGAAAGCAATAAATAAGAATATTAAGCCCTCCACTGCTGCTCCATTGAAGCAGTTGTGTTTGCAGCGTCACTAAATGGGTAGAATACCCATGTAAACTTGCGTCCGCTTGATCGGGCCCGAGCGACACTTCTGTATTCGCCAAAAAGTTTAGTCGGTTTGGTAAAATGTACAGATTATTCCAAAAATTTTACTGATAGCAGCCTCGGACTCCCACCGCAGCTTAGAAAGGTATGTGAGACGGGAGCGGGCTCCTGTAGTTAATTTGCAGGTCACCTTTAATTAGGGTGTAATCTGAACCAGAAAAGCACTGCTGAGCCTGGAATTGGAGCAGATCTCCAAGTTTGGAAGTCATTCTCTTGAGGTGCAAGAGATGTGACTTTTTAGTTTTGTTAAGCTGCCACTTACACCACATCTTACTATTCATGTCTGGGGTTGGCTTATTTTTTCTGAGCTCTGAATTGTGAAATGTTGATGCTGATGGTTGCCGTGTATGTTTTAAATTAAATGAATTGTTTGGGTTTGGCTACAGACTTGGTTATTTCACTACAAGATTTTAGTAGCAGTTTGCCAAAAAAAACTTACAAATTTCCAGCTTTTACCATGCACAGGATAAAATAGTCCTGTAACAAGGCATTGTAATGTAAGCTGCACAGTCATCAGAAATGCTCAAGAATGCTGCCCAGATAAAACTTTGCTTATGATGTAAATTATGGCAGCATGAAACCAGACATGTTTTAAAACCATTTTAATTATTTAACTGGGAATGTTAAAGCACTTCATTTTCTTTTCTTTTTCTGTTTTGGTGACATGTTGACTCGACTTCCCATCCCTCTAGCACTGTCCCCACTGTAAGAGCATATATACTTTAGGTGGTTCAGTAAGTGACAACATGTCAAAGATGTGGGTTGTGCTGTATTAAGCCGTGCTCCTGGGTGCGTTGTGAGGCACGAGATGAAGCTAAGTGACTTCAGCTACCCGATGCATGTGTTATAGCAGCACAAACCTGGCGTGCGATATTGCACTTATAAAATGACTAAATTCCGATATGAACAGTGCAGTAGGTACCCATACCTTCACAGGTGCAGTCTGATTGGAAAGATCCTTGGTTCAAGAGCACCTGGAGTACTGAGTCCAGCTCTGGGCACCTCCATACAAAAGGACACTTTAAAACTCGAGAGGATGAAGTACAGGGCCACCAAGCTAATTAGTAGCTTAGGAGGCAACAGCCAGGACAAATTGGACATACTAAAATTATTTTGTCAAGAAAAGACAGAGGGAACATGATCACAGTTTTCAGGATACTAAAGAGATAGACAAAGCTACTGTGAGCAGGTAGAGTGCAAGAGGAACTAGAGGGCATCAGTGTCTCCTGATGTGCAACGCAGGTCGAGGGCTGTTCTTGAAGTCCTACAAGGGGTCTGGGCTTGAAAATGGAAAAAGGCCAGACCCCGCAGGAGGTCATCTGCCCCTCACCACAAGCGCCCCCAACTGCTGACTGTAGCACTCTCCTCTGAAGCACCTATCCAGTCCCTGGGGGTAGAGCCCTTCCAGATGGCTCAACCGTGGGCGGGGGATAAGCCAGGGTGTCAGAGGTGAGGTAAGTCCTGGGGAAGGCAGGTGTCTGGGTTGGGCTGGCTGGCAATTAAGAGGGAAAAAGCATACTAAATTTTAATAAACAAAAACCTGAGTGGCGTAGGACAGAATAATGGAAAACATTAGAACGCATTGCTTAACGCACAGCGGTTAAGAAGTGGAATAGCCTACCAAGTGAGGTTGTGGAAACTAGTACTGTTCAGGATTTCTAAGTAGGACTACACAAACTTGTGAGAGAGAATGGCATTGAAGGTTACACAGTATAAGTAGGGGTGACATTTTGTCTGTTAAGCTTGTATGTGTGTCCATACTCTTGTCTGGTATAGTTACTGCCATGTGGCAGGTTAGGTGGACAAGATGGACCCCAAGACCCTTTACCGTTAAATTACTTATGTTACCTGTGTTGTGCTCACATAATCCCACAGGTCTGGCTACTTATTAACCAATCGGAATGCTTGAAATTTTCCAAGGCATTTTACAAAGGCAATGTGTACCATTTCTATTATGAATCTTTTTTTTTTTTAGTTACTGCAGTGATCTAGTATGTGTCATGATATCGTAGATTTAACAAATTTCTCCAGTAAATCAATGTACTACCTTCGTACAAATGTGGACAGGAAGGGACTTTGATGCGATACACTTACCAGTTCCTAACAGTAGTGAGGCAAGGGAGAACAGTTTGCTTGTGCAGATAGAAATCACTGTGACGAAAAATGCTGGGTTCCTTTTTTCAAGTGCGCCCCCTGTCTACAAAAAAAATACTACCCCCCCCAATCTGAATTTCTGGAACTTCCTGTTCTTGGTGACTAAAGACCTTCTAGGATCCTCCCCCCCTTTTTTTTTTTTTTTACTTTATCATATTCAAATGCTTATTCCTTCTATCCAGTTGTAATAACCTGGCATGTGACTTCATAACCTCTTGCCATGGAAATTATTCTGAAGTCACAAGCAGAGGATTATAACTTGAAAGCAGAGTAAGCAGCAGGGACAGATGCAGTCTAAGGGGCAAATTGCCTGTTTTCAAGCACATTTCTGAATTAATGAAGAAAAGAATGTCTATAAATTCAGATTTTATTTTTTGTCTTATTTAGGAATCTGATGAGATTTAAGGTCTGATGATGCCAGCAGTAGTTTTTTTCCAGAAACCTTTAAAATTGAGCTTTGCCTAAAACAAATTTCCAATATTTTTCTTCACAGTTCAGTAGGATTCCAGTCCGTATGAGCAGCTTGCTTTCCTCAGCCACCCTGCACGCTGTTCGGGCTCCTGAAGCTGTGATATTATTTATTGATTGATTGATTGATTGAATTTTGTTGATCGGGTAGGCCCATTGAGAGAACAAGCACCAGAACAGGCAGACAGGACCTCGGTTTAATATCTCATCCGAAAGAAGGCATCTCAGGATTGCCGCCCCCCCCATGCGTCAGTATTGGGATTTACCCCAGGTGCCTGGTGTGGGGATGGAACCCACAACCTTCTGCTTTTCTGGCCACAGCGGAACGTTTACAACCTGCTGAGATACTGGCACTGCTACTACAGCACTTTTCTTGCCCACAAAATTGATGCCTCTTACCTCATTGATTACTAGGTATTTTCCTATGTTTTACTGGAGATAGTTGTAAATCTGATGTAGGGATCCTATCTTATGGGTTACTGTTATAACTTAAAAACCCGCTATAGAATGGTACACATCTGCTTAAACCCCGAGACAGTGACTTGGAGTCTAGGGCTGGTGGTATAGCCTGGAGTTTGGAGTGGCAAGCTGCAAGTGAGCTTGGTACGTGGTACATCCAGCAGACCTGGGTTTGATTCCCACAACCTCCCTTTGCCTACTGGGTGACTCTGAGCAAGTCACCTAACCTCTTCAGTGCTCCTAGTTCACCCCTGAAAACAGGCACTTGTCCCTAGTGGGCCTTACCAGGTTACCAAAGAACAACAACAGACTGTTTGGGTCAGATTTTCCCTGCCCCATCATCCCATTTTTAAGCCCAGTCCCCTTTAGGCTACAACAGGCAACATGTGCATGCCTTCTTGGTGCAATATCCATGCTAAACTGAATCTGCCTCTGGGGAAAGGGTAGAGGGAGATCCAGGATGGGACAAGGCTGTCTGTGGTCAAGAACAAAACAGTTATTTAAGAACTTACTATAACAGTAGATCTTAGAGAGAATCTCATCCATTAGGACTCACTTTTGGAACTATAGCTGTCAGCGTTAGTAAGACATGGAAACTTTTTCTATATGGGCGCCGCCCACAATGACGTGCCACGTCTACGTGTATGTAATTGTGGGCAGTCCCATCCTTCTCAGTTCCATGCTGGAGAGTAGCCTTGGAGGACCTCCAGTCGTGGGGAACCAGGAGATTAGACCAGCACCAGGCTACAAGGAGAGGCATGGAGCTGGATACAGGATGCATGGAGTAGATTTTAGTCCTGGCATCTGATGTAACCCTCATGGAAGTAGAAGGTGGAAGGAAGGAGGGACGGCATGGCTTAATGGAGGAGATTCTCTCGAAGATCTGCTGTTACGGTAAGTTCTTATGTAACTGTTCTGTCTCTTTCGAGGATGTCTCCTCCATTAGGCTGCACCTTTGGAACGATTCCCAAGCAGTCCCAAGTAAAAACTGTGAGGTTGGGTAGTTTAATATATAATTAGGACAGAAAGCATTGCAGGGAAGGAAGTCCAAGATCAGCATGTCTGCGATAGACTGTGTTCAGACTGTAATGTTTAGAGAAGGTGTGGACAGTGCTCCATGTGGCTGCAGCACATGTCAGCAGCAGGAAGATTTCTGAAACGAGCAACAGAAGTGGCCATACCTCTTGTGGAGTGCCCCAAACAACACCAGGAAGTTCCTTACTGTACTTCCTGTAGCAGAACGTAATACAGTGTGCCAGCCATTTGGATAGGCACTGTTTAAACACAGGTACACCTTCTTTTCCAGGGGTGAACACAGTATCGGAGTATCGTATGTTTGTTTATTTTACTTATTTAAACATTTGTTAATGGGGAAAGGCACACCGAACCAAGGCTCAATTCCAGGTGCGACCCGGGACAGGGGAGTGGAGGAGTACATCATATCCAAGTACAAAATAAGCCACGTTACAGTATGGTTTCACAGGACACAACAGGTAAGCATTTAGGCTGTGCAAATGCAGTTACGTAGCAGTCATTAAAGAGCAGAATACAAAATACAAAAATACTGGGTTCAATTACAAGAGATAGCAGGTTGCAGCAACAAAGACGTGAGTTAAATGCTTAGTGGGGGTGTCTTTTAGTGGTAGAGAGGAGTGGAGCAGGAGCAGGTTCAAATGTGACAGTGACGGCGGGGGGGTGTGTGGAAGAAGACAGATTTGTTGCTTGCAGGCACGGTGTGAAGAGGAACTTCTAGTGTGGGGAGAGATTGTTCCATGAAGTGGGGAGTCGATAGGAGAAGGCAGCTTTGCCGGCTGAGGAAGCTGGTCGAGGCAGGGTGAAGTATCTACCAATTCTGTGCCTCACTTGATAGGGGGAGTGACAGTCCGGGGAGAGACTGTCCATCAGATAGGAGGGAAGCATGTTGAACCTGAATTTAGATATGAGAGTGAGGGAGTGTATATAACGTCTGTGTGACAGCGGGGGGGGGAGAGGTCAAGGAGGGAGTAAAGATCACAGTGGTGAGTTCGAGGGGGTGAGTTTGTTGCAGAATGACAGAAAGAGTTTAGGAGGTTGTCTAGCCTATACAGAGTGGTTACGGGGGCAGAGCTATAGACCACATCTGCGTAATCAAAAATGGGGAGGGTCATTTTAGATAGGATTTCCCATCTGGCTGGTAGCGGTAGAGAGTCTCTATGCTGGTATAGCATCCTGGGTGTGGGGTGTAATTTTGAGACCATGGCATCGAAGTGTGTAGAGAAGGATAGCTGTGGATCCAGCCAAACATCAAGGTATTTGTGTTTTATTACCTGTTCTAGAGGGGAGCCATCCAGCAATGTGATGGGAAGAGGTATGGGATCTGCTCAGTTTTTGGACTGTACCAAAAACTATGGAGACTGTCTTGGAGGCATTTACTTTCATTTGATTTAGTCTGAACCATTGCTGGATGCTACTGAAGTCGTTCTGGAGGGTAACTTGAGCTTCTCGTATTGTTGGACCAGAGGTAAAGAGGATAGTGTCATTCACATACATGTGTAAGCAGGATTTGGAACGGGAGGAGGGGAGGTCATTAATGAAGAGGGTGAAGAGGATGGGAACAAGGACTGAGCCTTGGGGGACACCCGCCAAGATAGATTGGGGGGGGGGGTGACAGCAATTTTTACTGATTGCTGCCTGTTACAGAGGTAAGGCTTAAACCACTGGATGGTGAGAGGTGCTAGCCCAGCTGCTTCTAGCTTCTGTAGGAGGAGGAAATGAGATATGGAGTCGAAGGCCTTCGCCAGGTCGACAAAGACAGCGGCAGTTAGGAGACCCTGGTCGGAGGATGTGGTTTGTGACCCACAGGAGGGAGGAGATGGTGGAGTGTTGTTTTTTGAAGCCTGACTGGGGGGGGGGTGTTGGTGTTCGTGAAGTGTTCCGACAGTCTGATGTAAACTAGGGATTCCTGGAGCTTGGCTAGTGCTGGGAGGAGGGAGATTGGCCTGTAGTTGCCAGGAAGAGAGGGGTCGTCGCCTTTGTGGAGAGGGATTACGTAGGCTGATTTCCAGGACTGAGGGACTGTTCCTGTGGAAAAGGAGAGGTTTAGTATGTGGGTGAGGGGCTTGGTGATAGCAAGAGCTGAAATCTGCAGGAGCTTTGGGTGGATCCCATCAGGGCTAGATTCAGTGGTATTAAGTGATCAGAGGGCTTTAAGGACTTGCTCTGAGATGGCGGGGAAATGGAAGTTGTTCGGGGGGGGGGGGTGGAGATAGATGGAGGAGGCCCAGGTGGTAGGGCACAAGAAGTGAAGAATTTGTTGAATGTGTCTGCAGTGCTGATAGGGTCTGTAGTAGGCAGATCAGGTTTCGTGAATGCAGGGGTACTAGGTTGGGCTGGAGGGTCGAGAAGGGAGTGTACGACTTTCCAGAAATTGGGAGGGTTGAGAGTTGCAACTTGAAATAGTCTGCTTTGGCTAGCCTTATGGCTTTGGTGCATGCATTGTGGAGTGTATTATAGGCTTGCCTTCTTTGGGGGTGGGGTCGGACTTGAACGTAGACTGGGCTTTGTCTCTGGCCTTGCATTGCACTAGAATGTGTGCCGAGATCCATTTATCGTGTCTCTTCTTGACTCTGGTCTTTCTCGTGGGGGGCATGGGAGTTCCAGGTTCTAGTGAAAATGTTTAGGAAGCTGGAGAGGACAGTGTTGACATCAGAGGCTGAGTACACCTGTTGCCAGTCGGTGTGCCTGAGGCTGGCAAGTAGAGATTCATCATCCAGTGTATTTAGAGGGCGTGCATTTAAGTATTTTGGGGAGATTCTGGCATGTGAGTTTTCCTGATGCAGTATGTTACGCAGTGGTCACTTAGTGCATTGGCAAGGGTGCCAGAAGAAGTTACTCTGTGTGGATGGGAAGAGAGAATCCAATCTAATAGCAAGTGGTTGTGGGAGCATGTGTTATAGCGGGTGGGCTCACTTAGTAGCTGGGTAAGATTAAGGGACTGTGTTTTGGCGACGTGGGCCTTGGAGGAAGGAGCTAACCAGTCCTGGTTGAAGTTGCCTAGGAGGACCAGTTCCCGTTTGGGGCTAGGTCAGGAAAGGAGGCTGTGATAGAGACAAGTGAGTCACGGGCTAGACGAGGAGAGGCATAAAGTACATCTACATATAGTGGGAGTGAGGTTGGTATGGTGAGTTTTTAGCCAGGAGAAATTCGTGGGTGCTAGGGTATGCTTCCTTAAAGGTGACAGTACACGGGAGGGACTGTTGGGAGTATATGGCTACTCCTCCACCTCCCTTGCCACAGTCCTGTCTGAGCAGGGCTCTCAACAGCCCCGTAAAGGAGGCCAAGGTGCCGGTCCAGGAGCCGACTCCTCCTCTAAGCCTGCTCAGTGACGGGTCAGGGGTTGCCACCCCCTACACCCGTCATGCCAGCTCTGGGTCCTCCTGTGGGAGGCTGGCTCCGCCACTTTCTTTCTGCCTGGTCCGGTATCACTTCGGACAGGTGGGTTCTGGAAGTGGTCGGACAGGGACTGCCTCTAGAATTCGAGCAGTACCCTCCCAGCTGAGCCCGTGCCCCTCGGGAGGAAAAGATCTCAGCTCGCACTCAGTTGGCCCTTCGGAACGACATTGCTCAGCTCCTCTGCAAGGAGGCGGTAACTCCAGTGCCGGATCCTCCTACAGACCCAGGCTTCGTGTCCAGGTACTTTCTGGTGCCCAAGCGGATGGGGGGGTTGGTGCCCCATCCTAGACCTCCACAACCTGAATCAATATCTCAGGTCTCACACCTTCCGGATGGTAACTCTCAACCAGATCATACCATCCCTGGTGCGAAACATGTGGTTTTGTTCACTGGATCTACAGGACGCATTCTTTCACATCCCAATCCGTCCGTCCCACCAGCGGTTCCTCCGCTTCAGGGTCGAAGGGACCCTGTACGAGTTCCAAGCCATGCTGCTTGGCCTGTCATCAGCCCTTCAGGTCTTCCTCAAGTGCATTGCAGTGGTGGCAGCCCATCTTCGGTGTCGAGGAGTACGAATATACCCCTCTCTCGACAATTGGCTCCTGGCGGGTTCCTCCCTTCAGGAGGTGGAGAGATCCAGGGATCTGGCCCTACGAACCTACTCCCAACTAGGCCTCCTGACCAACGAGGCCAAATCAGAACTTGTGCCCTCTCAGGTGATGGGCTTTGTCAGGGCAGAGCTTGACTCTCGTCAAGCCAGAGCTCGGCTCCCGGTGGACAGGGTGGAGGTTCTCGCCTCCTTTGCCCAGTCATTTCTGGTTGGGCACTTGCGCCCTGCCCGGGACTTTCTGCGCCTTCTGGGTTACATGGCGGCGTGCACCTCAGTGGTCCGTTGGGCCAGGTGGCGCATGCACCCCCTCCAGTGGGAGCTGGCCGCCCAGTGGACTCAGCGTTATGGTCACTTCGACCAACTGATCACTGTAACCCAGAAGATGTGGGACACTCTCCAATGGTGGATCGCCCCAAACCAGTTGCAGGAAGGAATCCCGTTTGTCCGTCCCATGCCTACGGTTGTCCTGATGACCGATGCCTCTCTCATGGGCTGGGGAGCCAACATGGGGGACAGCAGGGCCCATGGGTTCTGGACCCCCATGGAATCACGATGCCACATCAACCTGTTGGAGCTCAGAGCAGTCAGACTGGCACTGTCAGCTTTCGCTCCTCATCACCGGGGTCAAGTGGTTCAAGTCCAGACGGACAATACCACGACCATGTACTACCTCAACAAATAGGGCGGCACGCACTCCCATCTGCTGTGCAAGGAGGCGCTCCAGATCTGGACCCTCGTCAGCCGGCTGGAGGCGGATCTCCTTGCCATCCATGTGGCAGGAGTCTCGAACCAACTGGCGGATGCTTTCAGCCGCTTAGGCCAGACATCCCACGAGTGGTCTCTCCATCCAGAGGTAGCTTACAATCTGTTCTCCTGTTGGGCAAACCATTGGTGGACCTGTTTGCCTCCAGGGAGAACACCAAGCTGTGACTGTACCATGCCCGCCCCCCTCAGTAGGGCTTACTGCAGGGGATGCCTTCTCGAGGCCGTGGACCTCAGGCCTCCTCTATGCCTTCCCTCCATTTCCCTTGATCCACAAGGTGCTACTCAAGGTGAGGAGGGACAAGGCAAAGGTGATTCTGGTAGCCCCAGATTGGCCCCACCAGTTCTGGTATCCAGATCTCCTCAGCCTCAGCTGCAGGGCCCCGGAGCGGCTTTGTACACACCCGGACCTGATATAATTGAACCATGGGAAGGTATTCCATCCTGACCTTCAATCCCTGCACCTCACAGCCTGGTACCTGAGCGGCTAGAGTTCCAAGCTCTGGGTCTTTCTGAGGATGTCTACACTGTGGTGGAGGCATCTTGTAAGGAATTGGCCAGGAAATGTTATGCCTTCAAATGGAAAAGGTTTTCCATTTGGTGCCAGGGTAAGAGTCTGGACCCCTTATCCTGCTCTATGGCTAACATTTTAGACTACCTTTGGTCTCTCTCCAAAGGGAGTCTCCGGTCTTCGACCCTTAGGGTGCACCTGGCAGCCATTTCTGCTTACTGGGCGCGGGCCGGTCAGACGACATTGGCACAGGAGACAGTGGTCCGGCGCTTTTTCAAAGGCCTGGATCACACATCCCCTCCGGTGCGTGAACCTCCACCTCCGTGGGATCTCTTGCAGGTTTTGGCAAAGCTCATGGGCAAGCCATTCGAACCCATGCACAAGTATGAGCTCTCACACTTGTCGTGGAAGACGGCCTTCCTGGTGGCTATCACATCAGCCAGAAGGACAGGGGAACTCCAGGCGCTTTCAGTGGACTCCCCTTATCTGGTCTTTCACAGGGACAATGTTGTCCTGCGCCCCCAACCGAAATTCCTTCCGAAGGTGGTGTCAGAGTTTCACCTTAACCAGGTGTTGACTCTGCCGGTATACTACCCTAACTACACCTCGGACGCCGAGTACAGGCTCCATACTCTGGAACTCAGACATGCGCTCTCCTATTATAAGGAGAGGATGGCAGAAATTTGGGGAGAGGTTCGCCAGCTGTTTGTCATCTATGCTGAAGCCGCTTCTGGCAGACCTGCAGCGAAGCGGACCATTGCAAGATGGATTACATCATGCATAGGTCTGTGCTATGAGTTGGCGGGCAAGGAACCTCCCAGAGGGATAAGAGCTCATTCTACCTGCCATACTGCTGCATCGGTGGCTGCTTCCTGGAAGTCAGCAAACACCGTCATTACCCACTACCACATCGACCTTGAGTCACGTCAGGATGTTGGTTTTGGGGCCTCGGTTCTCCTATCTGTGTTTCCTAAATAGGGGGTATGTGCCTTGCCTCCATCCTCCCGGAAAACTGTTTGGAGTCTGCCAGAGAGTGTGGATGAACAACATATCCACGCTCCTAGAAGAACAGGTTACTCACCTGTAACAGTAGTTCTAGGAGTGGTATATGTTGTTCATCCACACGCACCCACCCAACCTCCCCAGCTTTAGGCATACCACCTTGCTTCCAGTGGGCTAAGATCTGGTGTCATGGGACGGAGCCGAGGTATTTACCACCCGGGTAGGTGGGAGGAACCAGCTTGAAGACTTTCCGATGAATTTAAAGGGGAAAGGGACATGCCAGAGAGTGTGGATGAACAACATATACCACTCCTAGAACTACTGTTACAGGTGAATAACCTGTTCTTTTTGGTGTTTTTTTGCATATTGTAGTATATTGCTGCGGTGTTTTGTTTTTTTTGTTTTGTTTTCTGTTTTCCCACTGACTTGTCACCTTTCCCTCCTCCCAGGTCGCATCTATAAAAAAGAATGTATGTATATCTCTGTATGTCTGCCTGGTGAAACACGCTGAATAAAGAGTTGTTGCACAACCATTTTGAGTACTGTTTTCCTTGACTGGTACATTACCTATTATTCTTGCTAGCCCTGTAATTTGGAAGGGGGCACAAACAAACCTTTTATAGTGTATGGTGGAATGTTGTTCTGCATGGAAATCCATGCCTAGAATAGGCTTGTTTGTGCTGCAGTAGTGACATTAATATGTTGTTGTGCTGCAGTAGTGATGTCACTGCAGCAGCACAACAGCCACTTAGAATGCTGCCGCACAGCTGCTTTCCTCTAGCCGATCAAGTTGGAAGCTGTTTAATTTATTGTATTTTAAACTTGCACTTACAGAAACAGTTGTAGCTATTAGCCGCATGCTGAATCAGTGATTTAAGCCCACCACCAACCCTCAAGTTCCTCCCCGCAGATTCCTGTTCACTTTAAAGGTGACCTGCACATTAACTACAGGAGCCCGCTCCCATCCCACATACCTTTGTAAGTTACGGCGGGAGTTCGAAGCTGCTATCAGTAACATTGTTTGAATAATCTGTACATTTTACCAAACTGACTAAACTTTTCAGCGCATACGGAAGTGCCGCCCGGGTCCCGATCGAGCAGGCGCAAGTTTACATGGATTTTCTACCCATTTAATGACGTTGCAAACACCACTGCTTTAAATGGAGTAGCAGTGGAGGGGAGCTTAATATTCTTATTTTATTGCATTCACGAGGGTCTTGATGCCTAAATTGATACTTAACAGATAACTTAATCATTTTTCCATTAAATACCGGTTCTTTAAAAAGAAATAGCAAGGATGAAAACATTAACAATAATGGTGGCAAGTTAATAGATTTTATGATGGAATTTTTATTATTCCCATTGAATGGCAGATTAGAGGGGGATAGAGAAGGTCACTTTACCTATGTCTCAACACGAGGTGCTTCAGTAGTTGATTACATATTATGGTCCGGATCAATAAGTTATTGTAAAACATTGAATATAGGTCTAAGATACGAAAGTGATCATTTACCATTAATATTGGAATTAAATAATATAGGCAATTTAATGGAGAATATGGCTCTGTCTTCTGTGTCATTTTTAGAAATAAGAATGAACAAATCATATGGCAAGAAAAATCACAATTTAAAATTAATAACATTTTGAAGGAATCATTTCTTAATTGGATTTAAAAAATGTGCAAAGTAGTGAATTAGAGGATTTATCTTTACACTTAAATGATTTTTTTTAAAGATCAGGACTGCCTTGGAATGCCCAATGAAACAGTATACAGGACATAAGTGGTTTGATAAAGAATGTAAACAAATAAAACAGCAGATAAAAGGTTTAATTAAAAGTTATAGATCCACTCAAAATAAACAGAATCTCAGAGTATTGAATCAAGTTAAAAAAAAAACTACAAACTTATTATAAATAATAGAAAGAAGGAACATTATAGCAAACTTTGGAAGGACATGTTAAAGGCAGGCCAGCAGAATGATTATAAAAAATGTTGGGCCTTGGTTGCAAAAGGAAACAATTGTCACAAAATAGAAATTGATACTTATATAACAGAAGACACTTGGACTTCGTATTTTTCATCGGTATTTTGGGGTGAGACTTTACAGGACACACATGGGGTGTTATTTGTAAATGGTAATTTTGCCAGGATAACTCCTGACAAAATTTATTATGCAATGGCATTATTGAAACGGCGTAAAGCCCCAGGTCCAGATGGCATCCCTGCGGAGGTTGTTCTCTCCTCCCCATTACTCTGGTGTAGATTCTTAACAGAATATTATAACAAATGTATTTACGCTAACAAAATACCAGACTTGTGGAGAGGAGCGATCATTATATCAATTCATAAAAAAGGTAATATAAGAGATCCTATTATGTATAGACCAATAAGTCTCTTGGACATTAGCTCTAAAATTTTTGCAAGAGTTATTTTGCAAAGATTGAGGAAGGAAGTTGAAAAAACAGGTGGCCTGGCCGCTTATCATGCGGGATTCAGGCCACGGTTTTCTAAATTAGGCAACATTTTTGTTTTACAGCATTTAATAGAAAATATATATCAAAATAAGGGGACAAATTCTGTATGCACTTTTTGTGGATTACTCTTCAGCTTTTGATCTGATCTCTAGAGATTTGCTTTGGTTGGCGATGCGTGATAGAGGTATCGATTTATAATTTGGTTTCAATCATTTCTCAACTTTATTCGGCTAATTGGGCCAATATTAGGTTGGGTAAAAAAGGTGGAATCTTGGCATCTTTTAAAATTAACAAGTGTGTTAGACAAGAATGCGTTCTCGCACCTCTGCTATTTTCCCTGTATATTGATCATATGCTGAGGGAAAGTGAAATAGAATTCATTGATATACCAAACATAAATATCCTTAAAAGCCCCTTACTGGCCTATGCAGACGACATTGTCTTATTCTCATTAACCAAAGTAGGACTACAAAAAAATAGTGATATTCTAGCAAAATCGTCTGCACTCAAATTAGAAAATAAACACAAAACAAAGGTTTTACATTTTTCAGAAGGGCATAAGACTAGTTCTATGTTTTGGACATTGGGGAAGGAGAGATTGGAAAAGGTTAAGGGGTAATTCTTATTTGGGAGTTCATTTCCAAGAAAATATTAATTGGACTGTACATAATCAGAATTTGTTAGATAAATTAAAATGTACAGTTGCGGGACTAAACCGTTTTAATTTAAAGTAAGGTGGGATGACCTTAAAACCTCTGATACAAGTTATAAAAGCAAAATTTGACTCTCAGATACTTTATGGCTCTGAAATATGGGACATAAATAACTTAAATAAATTACTAGTTCCTTTACATAAATATCTATGCACAATTTTAAGGGCTGGGCACTCGTGTCGGCAACGTATTTGAGATCAGAACTTGGATTGAATAATTTGGAAGCCCTAGTGGAATCTAGGAAAGTTAATTATTGGCTCACTTTGAGCAGAAAAGATTCTTCTACTCTCTCATTTACAGCCTTGAAGGAGAAAGAAAGGTGGTATGACACAGGTATTAAACGGAAATTATGGTATACAAACATATTGAGGATAATGATTTGCAAAACCTCAAAAGGGCATCAGAGAAGAGGAGTTTGATTAGCTTAAAATATAAATCATACATTAGAAAGAAAATTGTAAACAATTTGATTACTAAAGACTTCTATTCAATTAGGTCTTCCCATTATTCAAAATGGTTCGCAGAAAATAATTATTTTGGTTTGAAACCGTACTTAGAAATCTTGACAAATAGTAAAATGAGAGCCATATTCTCTAGTTATAAATTTGAACAAGCAAAAAACAATGTGTTACTTTATCGATATAAAACAAAAGGACTTACCTCTGGGGACTGTGACTGTGCAGTGGGGGGGTGAGGAAAATCTTCTACATCTTTTATGGGAATGTTCTTGGTACCAGTTGCAAAGGACTTATTGGTTGGGACCTTTTCTGAATGATATTTACCCAGTAGATAAAATTTTATTAACTAATATTTTGTTTCATACAAATGCTGTCTGGTCAGTGGAACGACTTGCTAAATTTTTAATGCCTGTTGACAAAATTAGGAGAAGCATAAATGTTACTTGAAATTAGGCTACCTTCTTTCAAGAAGGTCAACTTGATAAATTATTTATGAGTATATATGATAACTGTATGTTGCCTGTCTCTGTATTTTTGTATTTCTTCTGTTTTAAGTACTGCATTGTAAGGCTTTTTAGTCACACAATAAAATTTGATGATGACGTGACATGTCACTAAATGGGTAGAATACCCATGTAAACTTGCGCCCGCTCGATTGGGACCCAGGCGGCACTTTCGTATTCCCAGAAAAGTTTAGTTGGTTTGGTAAAATGCACAGATTATTCCAAAAATGTTACTGATAGCAGCCTCAGACTCTCGCTGCAGCTTACAAAGATATGTGGGATGGGAGCGGGCTCCTGTAGTTTAATTTGCAGGTCACCTTTAACTAAGCAGAGTGTATGAAATGGGCATGGATGCACATACACCATAAAAGATAATGTATGGGCATCCCTAGATAGATAAGCCTGTGTCTTCATCCCAAGTTTTCTGTGTAACCAGGGAACCTCTCGAGCTTTGCTCTTAAGGTTCCTGATTGACATAAAAACCTCTCGATGCAGACACAGGCTTGTTGTTTATGACTGCCCATACATTGTCATCTGTGTAGCTGCCACTTCTTGTTGTAGTAAAGCTAATAGTGTGTTTGTTTGAAATGCGCCTCCTAGTCTTCGGAGCACTTCTGCAAAAATACAAATAGGATACAACAATAAATAGCCGATGAAGGCGACAATGAGAAAAAGGAAATCGACAGGAGAGAGCCTGCTAATGCCCTAGTACAGAATTGTAGTAACGATTGTACTTGTTTTGAACATTTAATGTAGGTGTAGATTTCTGGGAAGGGAAGAAAACCTGTTTGCTTCAATGTAAGTATTATTTATTTATTTTTTTTATTCAGGAAGTTTTGAAATTGAAATCAACGGACAGCTTGTGTTCTCTAAACTGGAAACCAGTGGCTTCCCTTATGCAGAAGATGTAAGTATAAGTCTCTATATACGGTTTGGTGAAATAGCATGCCAGTGCATCAACATTAAAAGACCCAGCGAGTATACCTCTAAATTAAAAACCCTGTACAGTATGTGATCCCTTCCCTTACTAACCAGACATCTCAAACACCTTTTATAGAGCTATGCAGCAAGGTGTGTGTGTGTGTGTGTGTGTGTGTGTGTGGGCCCGGGCGCACGCCAGCTATGATACTACAGTTTTTTGAGATTTATGTTAATTGTGAACTAGTAAACTGTTATTTGTCAACTACGACAATGAAGCGTTTGCTTTTTAGATGAGCAGGTTTACTCCAGATAAAATATTTTCAGTTGGCTTTCTGCTGTGGTGAAAGCAACTTACAGTAGTTATTCACTGTTCCCCATTCTTTTCATTCAGCTGCAGGATCAGCAAATTCAGTTGCCTGACGCTCAGTCAGTTATTTTTGTGAATTGCATTACTTTTTCTACTAGCCCAGGTGACTACTCGGGATCAGTATTTGGCGAGAGCCATCCAACACCAGATGGTCATTAGTCCTAGGAAGTGACTGACAGTGAGGTTGTCTTTGCAACAAATCACAAGAACGATATCCAGCACAGCAGGCAATCAGAGCTTCGAGAGCTCATGAATATTTAATTGGACTATAATTTTCAATCCTGGCCCTTTCAGTAGAGCTTTTGCCTTTTAAAACCCAGCATGTACTTCATCTTGGTATAAGGGGTGGGGAGAAATACTGTTTTGGTACCTGAAAGTCATGGGAGGACCCACCGCTCCCTTTGTTCAGGGAGTGGAGAACCCTGTTTTAAACTTGAAGGAGTTTTTATCTGAACTGATGTGATGGACCTTCCCCTCTGCTCTAGTTCACACCTTGATGTTTGCTGTTGAACCTGCGACTGCTCTGCAGGGCTGCAGCTGCAATATTATCCAGAGCATTATCACCCAGAAGAGGCCTGAACTAGAAGGTGACTTAGTATTCACACTGCAAAAATGCCTAGTCCCTCAGATTTTTCTAATATTTTTTTTTTTTTTACAGAAAGACAGTAGAGCAGGCACAAACACTACTTGTGGCGGGAAGCATAACAGAACAAAATCTGCATTCAAAATCGGTTTATTCATTGCTAGAGCAATCTGCAAGTAAACAGGTGTTTTAGAAGTGTTAACCTGTACTGATTTGCTATAGCACTGAATAAAGGATTTTGAACACAGAATTTGTTTTGTAGTGCTTCTAACCCCAGGAATCCCACACTTAAATGCAGAGGTCAAAATAAGTTTTATAGCCACTAGCCAGCAGGGCTAGTGACTGGGAAAATCCACTAGCCCCACAGGCTTTTCCACTGGCCCAGCTGGTGTACTTAGTGAAATGTTACCTTCTCCAGTACAAGCCCGCTGGGCTAGTTAAAGGACAATCTTACTTGCCCGATACAAAATCTACCAGCATTTGGCTAGTGGGCCACTGCTAATTTCGACCCCTGAAATGTTTACACTTTTTGCAGTTGGCTGAGAGTGATGCCCTGGAGATTAGAACTTATGCAGATTTTAGAATTTGGAATGTAGGTTCAAACTCTGTACCTGCAGTCCTCTCTTTCTGTCACTCAGATCTGTTTTTCCACCTACAGTAAAGAGAGCGGTTGCCCCTTAGTAAACTCCCGCAACAGCTGGTTCTCCAGTCAGTTTGATTGCAATTTATTAAAAAAGTGTATTTTAGTTAGCTAAGTTTTTCTTTAATTATGGTCTGTTTGGTTCCTAATTGAATACCAGGGACTATCCTAGCTGGCTACTGTTTTATTTTCAGCTATTTTCTTTAGCTAACTAGACCACATTTTACTTACTTAGCAGTGGTAAAGTTTTTTTTTAACTATAGAAGCTACACTTTCACATTCCATTTCTGTCTGTGCCCTTTCACCTTACTATTGGACTCTTGTACTACATCATTTTTGGGAACTGTTTTTCATTATTTCAAAGTTCTCTCAAATTGGCATGCCAGAGAAACCTTGTGAGCCATCAGAAAATTGTACAAGTTGTTTCCAGCTCATTGCAAGAGCAGACTGCCACAAGCTTTCTTTGAAGTGTTTAGGTCCAACACACGACTTAAGCCCTGTGATATTTTTTTTGCCAAAAACCTCATTAAAAATGGTAACAATTTTAAAAAGAAGCATGCCTTCTCAGTCTACCTCTGTGTCACCTAAAAACGAAACAAAAAAACGGCTCTGGGGGAGTTCCCAGCGATGGTAGAAAGCACTCATCTGAAGGGACCATCTCCTCATGTACAGCAGCAAATAAAAGGTGACAAGAAAAAAGATAAAGCCACACCGCCATCAGATAGGCTTGGTAGAGATGGTTCAGACATCAGGGTTGTCCGAAAGATGGAACCCTGAATCCAGTGATGGTAAACGTATAAATAAAAGAGCCTCAGAACAGACACTGGAAATGGTGTCTTCCAAAAAGAAATTTTAAAGAAAAAAATTTCACTGCCTCTGCTCCTGAACAGAGGAGCAGGCAGATGGTACAGCTAAAATGTCCTCATCAGAGGACATATCAGAAATGTGGCAATTTTTCCAGGTGTTCCAGATCGTGGGAAATTGTAATAACATACCTGCTTCCCCCTCGCCCCCCAGCTCAGGCTCCAACCTGTCTGCCTGCTGAGGAGGAAGAAGAAGGTGACCCTATGGAATTAGAAGGTGCACCTGAGCAAGATTTCAAACCTTCTTCAAGGCATAATGAGGACTACTCATCTCTTTCCTCATTTGTCAGACAAATGGTCAATACTCTCAACATTCCCCTCTAGAGACAGACAAGGATGCTGATTTTATGGACATGTTGGGAGTAGCTCCAACAAGAAGAATGTTACTTCCTATACATAAACCACTTAATAAGGCCATATCAAAAAATCTTGTTTGCACCCACCTCAGCTGCAGCCATTAATTGAAAGAAAATATCAGGCGGACAAGCAGGGAGTGGAATACCTGTGCGCGTTATCCTGATCATCAGGGAGTAGTCCAGGTTGCTGCCTGTGAGAGAGAGGGAGAGAGAGAGTAAAAATCACTCTCTTGGCACAGCCCTCTGAAAAGAACTAAAAAAAAAAAAAAAAAAATAAATTTGGATACTGTAGCCAGAAAGGTTTATGCTACGGTGTCCCTGCTTATATGACAGGCGGCTTACTCGGCACATACAACAGAGTACCAGAAAGTACTTTGGAACATAATTCTGGCACTGCTCTTTTCCCTTTTTCTCAACTCCCTGCCCAGTGTATGCACTGGAAAAATCCTTCTTTACGCAAGTGATGCTGTACTCTTTGCCTCCGACCGTAATCCCATCTCACTTCAGGATTCTCTGCAGGAATCCTACAATGACGCAGAAGTCTGGTTTACTGAGCACAGGCTCGTAATTAATCCAAAGAAAACCAAAACCATGCTCTTTGCCCACCCCCAAAATAAATCCAGTAACTATCCTCTCGCAGTCCACTCCACCTCTAAACTCCCTATTGAGCTAGTTCACTCTTATAAATACCTAGGTATAACCTTTGACCCTGCCCTCTCTTTTCATGCCCACATCTCTGCCTTGCCTCAGCCTCTAACTCTCGGCTGGGTATCCTCTATCGTCCACAAAAACTGCCTTCCCACGGATGCCCCCTCCGACTTGCAGTCAATCCTCTGTTCTGTCTCTGGTAGACTATGGCCTACCTGTGTATGGTGCAGCAGACCAGACTGCCCTGAACAAGATCCGCCTCACCTTAAACAAGGCCTGCAGGCTCATAACTGGGGCTCCTAGTCTAACCCACACTTGCCATCTTTACACCATGGCTAATCTACTCAACCTAGATGAGCCTCAAATACCAAACCTGCCTCCTAACAAAAATCTCTCCTTGGGCTATCCCCCACGGGTCTGTCAACCACTATCCACCATGCTAACCCCTACAGTGCATACCGCATATCCGCAGAACTGCACTGGTTATACCGAGGCGCTAGAACTCGCAAGGTCAAAGGGCTTACCCTACAGAGCCCCTGTTGGTATAATGCCCTCCCTGCCGGAGTCACTGATGCCGCCTCGTTATCGTACTTCAAAACTAGTCTTAGAAATTACCTGCTCTCAACACGCAGCTGTACCTGCCTCTAAGCCTCCTCCTATCCTCCCAGACAAGGCTCACTGAGCTGCTCTCTGACCTTCTGTCCAGCTCTACCTTTTCTTGCTATTATCTTCCCCACTCTCCTCTTCTGATGTCTCCCACCCAGCCTTACCTTTATTCTTCCCACTGAATCAATCTCCATGTAACTACTGTATATTATCTACTCTGTAAAGTGCACATGTAAGCCTGTTTGTATACTGTGTTTGACAAATGCCTGCATTTTCTGGCTGCTTCCTAATTGTTCTCAGATGTTTTTGTCTGCTTGGTTGTTTGTTTTCCTGCAGTGTTTTGTCCTCACTGTGACAAGGTACCTTTGTAAATGAGCCTCTGGCTCAAAGGATGTTAAACTGATGTTCCAATAAATAAAGAAAGAAAGAAAGAGCGGATGGTGAATTGGCACAGGACCTGATTGCCACAGCAAGATCTGCCCTGGATGCCACAAAATATCATTTCCACGTTGTGGTGGACACTAATGACACTACTGCTAGAGTTTTGGCTCATGTAGTGTCCATAAGAAGGTTTTCCTGGCTGAGGGCTACCATCCATATCAGTGTCAGTGGCTCAGTAGGTAGCACACTCGCCTCTGAGGCCGGAAGATCAGAGGGCTGTGGGTTCAGTTCCCACATCTGGCACTTGGGTTAATATCCCAGTACTGACACTGTAATGCAGCATGAGAGGGGTGTTGCATTTCTGAGGTGCCGCTCTTCGGATGAGACGTTAAACCGAGGTCCCATCTGCCTGGATTGGTGGTAGTTCAGGTGGATGTTAAAGATCCCATGGCACTTATCGAAAGAGTAGGGGAATTTCCCCGGTGTCCTGGTCAAATTTCCCTCATTCACTAAAAATACCACGAACAGCTTAATCTGGTTCAAGGTCAGTTGCCATTCATCTGTATCCCCCTCCCCCCGGGTCGTGCCTGAAAATAGGCAGGATTTGTCTAGTGCACTTACCCGGTCAACAAAAGCTAAATAAATAAATAAATAAAATCCTTTCTCTAGATACTCAAAACAAGGCCATGGAGTTTTCCTTTGAGGCAAATTCACTGTATGGTGACAAAATGGAGGCCTACTTGAAAAAGGTGGATGAATACAAAACCACTTTCAAAAGTAACGATGAGAAGAAAAAGGCCTCTACCTCCTACGGAAGGGGAGGCAAAGGTAGGGGATACGTCCCAAGAGTCTGTCTCTTATGCCCCCTATGTGTACCAGTCACAAAGAGGTTACTGTAGGGGGGAGAAGGGCTTCCAGTTGTAATGCTGCAGCTCCAGCGCCTGAGCCCCAGCCAAAACAAAACCTCTAATAATTTTACCCTGGCCACCCAACCATGGCCAGTGTGAGGGAGATTGGCACACTACTACTATGAATGGGTAAACATTACCACAGACAAGTGGGTACTGGAAGTAGTGGGCCGGGGGTTGTGTCTGCAGTTTAAACACTTTCCAGCCCTGCAGAAACACAGAAGTTTTACAACTCACTCTTTCACAGAAAAGTCTGCTGGAATTGAAAGTTAGAAAATGCTACCATCGGAAGCCATAGAAAAAGCCCCTGCCTCCCAGTGGGACAGACGCCTATGCTCAAGATACTTCCTGACCCACAGGAAAAAATTGGGAGTGGGGGTCTACTTTAGCTCTTGGGTTTCTGAGCAAACATTTCAAGAACGAAAATTTCAAGATGGTCACACTAAGGACAGTGATGTCATCTTTGCAGGCATGTCATTGGCTGAGATCCTGGATCTGAAGGATGTGGCATCCAGACTTCAACTCGACTTCGACAAGGTTCAACTCTGGCTACGCTCTAATCAGTTGTTCCTGAACACCAAGAAGACTATCTGTATGATCTTTGGCATGAGGCAGAGACTATCTCTGCGGTCCTCCCTGGATGGGACTAAGCTCAAAGATATCACCTCTTTTAAGTATCTTGGGGTCTGCCTGGAACCACATCTCGACTTCTCTAGACACTTTGATGCTATCCACAAAAAATGCACCCCAAACTAGGAGCTCTGTATAGGAACCGTGGATGCATCCCACTTCCGTCCCACTGTGAAATTGTCCAGAAAATGGTCCTACCAGTTTTTGACTACTGCAGTGTAGTCTACACTGCTGCCCCCAGGACTTCCCTTGCCAGGCTAGACACTCTGTCGTTTTGCTCTCAGCTACTCCACTCTGTCGTTTTGCTGTTGACTGCCTTTCTCACATTCACCACTGTCTCCTCTACCAATCCCTTTCTTTCCCCTCTCTCAAGGGCAGGCACCTTGCCCACTGTGCTACCTTCTTGGCAAATTCTTGTTTTGACTCTCTCCCTCCCTACCTCTCCTCCCTCTCTCCCTCCCTCCCTCGGAAACCCTTGACTCACGTACCTTTGCCATTCTTCCAGGTTCACCTCTGCAGGCCAGGCATCTTTCTTGCATCATTTTCCTAAGCTGTGGAACACTCTCCCACCCCCTGTCCATCATTCCCCCATCCCCCTGGCCCTTTCCGTTTTCCTACTTGTCTTCATCTCCTCCCTCCTGCAGTTACTCCTAATTCCTCCCTCCTCCCTCCTCTGCTCTCTCCTTCCCGCTTCATGCGCTCCCCTTTCCTCTGTTCTTGATCTCCCCCTTTCCTCCGCCTTCCTCCCTCATCCTTCACCCCTTTCCTCTTTTGCCCTACCAATCAGTCAGTCGGTTTGACAGAAGTATGCATAAAATCAAATTGTTACATACAAAAGATTTTTTTAAAAACAAACTACTCAAACACAAATACATATATACATTATCTCATTACACAAATCCAAACATCATGTAAAAAATAATTTCTGACATTCCCCTTGAACATTTAAGGGTACATTTTACTACAGGATAAGTTTTAAATATAAAAGCTGTTTTCCCCAGCAGCATATATAAAAGGGCATCCCCTACCACCTGTGTGATTTACAACAGTTGCACATCCAGTGGTTTAGAACACCCAACAGCACCCTCCTAAAGGTGATATATCCTTTAGTTTTCATTTCTGATGAAACTTACACATCACTTCATAGGCAGAACTTGTCAAAGCAAAGGTCTGTACTTTATTATTTTAACCATATTAAATATAAAATATAATGTGATAGGATGATAATTTGTTGGAGTATTAGCTTTAGTATTCAGTATTATTTTTATGCAGGGGAACAATTACTCCTGTTTCCAGTGTTCTGGGATAATTCTACCTTTAGTAATACATGTAAACAGAGGAAAGAGTAGGTCTGCCAACCATTCAGGATCTGCCTGATGTACCTCTGCTCCAATATTGTCTATCCCTGTGGCTTTGTTATGTTTCTGAGCCAATATTGCTTTGATAGCCTCTTGTCTGGTTATTTTCGTCCCACCTAGACCTGCAGCTGTAGTCACAGGGTTGGCAACTTCCAGCTCTGTGTTATCACACTGTCGTAGTTCACTCTCCAAACTAGCCGCTCCAAACACTTCCTTATAATATAGATACCAGTCTTCATTTGAAAGACCGCCTCTATGTTGAATCTAGCTTTCCCCATACCAAATGCAACCATGCTCTAGAAAGTAACACTGTCTTTGTGTTTTATTGCAATTTGTATTGTATCCCACAGACCCCTGCAGTGCTGCTCTTTTTTTTTTCCCTTTAACATCACCTTGTACTCTCTTTTTAAATGTTTTATCGATATTCTATCAGCAACTAAATTGAACTTTCTGATTCATCTTCCAAGTTTCAGGATTAATTTTCTCATATTCATACACTCCTTATCAAACCATCCTACTTTATAACTGTTGTCAGCTCTTTTGGACCTATGTTGTTTGTTTAATACCTGGTGGATTCATTTCTCTATTTCTGCATACTGATCCCATGGATTTTCTCCTCTACGGTCTTCTATGCTAGATATACACTTGTATTTTAAAACATTCATTTCATCAGTTTGTAATATATTTTTCACTGAGACAGCAGTTTGTTCTGTCCACTTAATTCTTTTTGAGTTACGAATCATCATATTCTCGTCTGCATCTAACCTCCTTACTTGATCTTCACCTTTTTGTAGTTCCCGCATCCCCCTCAGAAAAATTTTTAAGGGTCTGTGTTCGCTGTCCCATTGTTCAGCAACTTCAAGTCGACTTATATTTACAAATGAGAAAATGTCTACGATAAAATAATCAATAACACTTCCACATTTTTGATGTATATATATATATATATATATATATAGGTTATATTTCTCTACATTTTACCGTAACAGCTGCCATTAACAGTTCTCAAATTCAGTACATTCAAACATTCCAACAGCTTTACCCCTTGATCATTAATTTTAAGATCCATAGAGTTTCTTAAGGGGATCCCCATGGGATCATCTAGATTCCAATTACTAGTTTTGTTTTCCGGTTGTATGCCTGTTCTGGCATTACAGTCTCCCCCTACCGCAATCATTGCTCCAGGATCTTTTGCCCTACCTCTGCCTACTTACCTTGCTCTCTCCTCTTGTTCTTAGGCACCGGGGTTTGTTTCCTGCTTGAGGGACCAGTGTAATGAATGCTGTACCGGGTCTCATTAGTCGCATTACCGTCAGTCTTCTGTAACTTGTACCGCTACCAGGCATTGATTGCTACCCATTGTACCTGTTGTGAGCACTTAGCCTGGTATAATCTCCTGCTTGTGTACTTTGCCCACCTTATTGGATTACGACTGTTAGAAGCGCAAATCCATGTATTTATACCCTTTACCTAATTCATTTGGCAAATTCTTGACCTGTTAATAATGCATTCCTGTGTATTTCTTATCGCATTCCCCTTCTCCCTCAGAATGCATCTAGAAACTAGCAACCAATGCTTAGTATGTGTTTCCTGGTGAAACTTTTTTTGAAATAAATATAAATAAATATCACAGTCCGGCCATCCCACAAAAAAATATCTCCGATTCAAGCTAGGGAACTGCCAGTACCAGTTCACAGCTGTCCCATTTGAGCTCACCTCAGCACCAGTGATTTTCACAAAGTGCCATGCTGTGGTGGCAGCACATCAGAGAAAATAAGGTGTGGTGGTTTTCCACTACCTGGACGCCGGGCTAGTCTCAGGAAAGACGGAGGAAGAGACAAAGGAGCTCAGTTCAGTTAGAAAAAAGCACCCTGGAGAACCTGGGATTCTTGATAAACCTGCAGAAGTCCCAGCTAGAGCCCCTTCTTCACCGGATTTCATAGGAGTAGAGCCTACCGCTCTGCATGGGAAAGCTTTCCTCCTGCAGGCCAGAGTTACAGCTTTGCTAGCAACTACAGGTTAGCCAAGACCTGCAAGAGGTTTCCTACAGTTACTAGTGGACAGGAGGAGGGCCTTTAGGAAATACAAGTGAACGCAAAAAGAAGAGGACAGGGAAGCCTATAGGGAGAGGAGGGAGGCTAGCAGGGAAGGAAATAAGGAGGGCCAAGGCGGAGACCGAGGAGAGAATAGGAACACACGCCAAAAGAGGAGACAAAATGTTTTTTAGGTATGTGGGGGAAAAGAGGAAGGCTAAAAAGGGGATGCAAGGCTGAGGGGAGAGGGAGGGACTCAAATTGAAGAGGACCGTAAAAAGGCAGAAGAACTAACAAGTACTTTTGCTCAGTTTTCATCGTGCAAGGGAACGGCAGTGGGCCAGAGCTCAGGGGGAGGGGTAGATGAGACAGAGGGATTGACCCAAGTCCATTCTGTGAGAGGCTTGGGTAAGGAATTAGGCAGTCTACAGGTGGATAAGGCCATGGGGTCAGGTGGTCTGCACCCTAGGGTGATCCGGGAGTTTTGGGGGGAAACGCTGGTTGCCCCGCTGATGAGGCTGTTCAACCTGTCGTTGGATTTGTGAAGGGTGCCAGAGGATTGGAGGAGGACGTAACGTGGTGCAGTTGCTTTGGGGGAGGGGGCAGCAGGGAGTTGAGAGAAAATTAACGCCAGTCAGCCTCACCTCAGTGGTGGGGAAGGTCATGGATGTACTAATTTTTTTATTTTTTTATTTTAGTTCTTTTAACCAGGAATAGCACACTAAGCTGAAAGCTTTTTTTACAGGTGCACCCCAGGAGCACAGGGAAGTTAAGTGACTTGCTCAAGGTCACACAGTATGCAGGTGGAAGCTGTGGGATTCAAACCCAGATCTGATCTACTGGATGTCACCAGATTTGCAGCTCAGAGCCTTAAACCACTGTGCTATACTGCCTCCCCTAAAGGAGAGGGTGATAGAATACCTGGAGGACAGTGGGGGCTTCTAGATGACAGACAGCATGGATTTACGAAAGGGAGGTCATGCCAGACAAACCTAATTTAATTTCTTTGACTGGGTGATCAAGGTTTATCAAGGTCAATTTGTCCAAATCAGGACAGACAACACCAAAATAATATACTGCATAAAGAAGCAGGGAGGCACATGATCCTCAAAACTGCATACAGAGGCAGTGAGGATCGAGGATCTGGGAACTGGCATACCCCTTAGAAGCAAACATATTTGCAGCACATCTTCCAGGTAGAGATGATGTCCTGGCAAAATCTGCCAGGGAAATCACAAATGGGCCTTAAATCAGCCGGTTCCAACCACAGTGTTCAGAAGGTGGGGCACTCCCAATATAGACCTGTTTGCATCTTGGGAGAACTGTCAGCTCTCACAGTTTTGTTGCAGACAACCAGCCAGAGAAACCATCCTAGAGGATTCCCTGGTACTGAAATGGACAGGGATGTTATTGTAGGCCTTCCCACCATTTCCATTCATTCAGAAAGTACTACTGAAATTCGGGAGGGAACGTGCAATAGTGATCCTAGTAGCTCCAGACAGGCTTGGTAGTAAATGCTTCTGGGCCAGTCTGGCAAGAATGCAGCTAGCCTGCCACTCGGTCACAGTCTGTTGACTTTGTCCCAGGACAGAATAATATTTCTGAACACCAGGACCCCACACCTGAGGGCATGGTACTTGAGGAGTTAGAAGTTTGTGGATTGGATCTCTCAGAGGAAGTCCTAAAGGTGCTTATGGGTTCAAGGAAATCTGCTACCAGGAAAGCATATTCCTCTAAGTGGAAACAGTTTTCTTACTGGTGTGCCTCCAGAAAAATAAACCCAGTAGTGGCAGGGTTGCCTGCAATTCTGCAATACCTCGTACACCTACAGTCGTTAAGCCTATGGCCTTAAACATTAAAGGTGCACTTAGCAGCAATATCAGCATACACATCAACTGGCAACGGAAAAGCTTTGGCCTCTACACCTTTTTTAAAGGCCTCCGCGACTTGTACAATCCAGTAAAGGGCCTTGTCCCACCCTGGGACCTTCAGCATGTGCCTTGCCCAACTTATGGAGGCTCCCTTTGAGCCTGTGGAAACAGCTGACCTGAAGTATGTCACATGAGAGAACCTTACTCTGGGTTGCAGTGGCCTCTACTAGTAGGGTAAGTGAATTGCAAGCACTGTGCACAGAACCAAATTACATAATCCCACACAGGAATAAAGTAGATCTTACTTTGAGAGGGCTGTTGCAGTAGGTAATTACATATAGGACTGAAGCCGGAAAGGCGTCAGGACCCCACAGAAAAATTTCTAGCTAGCAGCCTCTGGCCGGGGACCGCCCCCACGTCAGGTGACCGACGTCATGCGACATCAGTATAAAGGGGCGGTCCCCCACGCCTGCCTACCAGTTCTTTCCCACTGTTAGTTCGTGATAGCTCCTCGTGGTTAAGTTCACTGCTTCGCCAGTCTATCGTCAGTATTTATACCGTTAAATTTGTCGAGTTTTATTCGATTTTTCATCAGCTGCCGTGTATGTCGTCCCCTACTCCATCCGAGCACAAGAACAAGTGCAGTTACTGCAGCACCCAGCTCCCGCACAAGGACGGACACTCCCAGTGCCTTTTTTGCCTAGGCCCCGACCACCCCGTGGAGAATTGCCAGCACTGCCAGCAGTTCAACGCTGCCACTTGCAAGTGGAGGCAGCAGTCTCTGGAGGCCCCCTTTTTAAAACAAAAGATGTTCTCCATGGAAAAGGAGCTGAAAAAGCTTAGGCAGGCCTCTACTTCCCCTGAGGCCCATTGCAAGAAAAAGCATCGGGACCGGGACTCCTCTACTACGGTCGTCGAGACTCCGGCTGGGGTCGCAGTGCTAAAGGTAATGTCCCTTCTGGGGGAACGTCCCACAGCGGCCGTCTTGGAGGCTTCCGAGGCAGGCGCCTCCCATTGGGCTCAAGGCCGGGCCCTCAGGAGCCGCTGGGTCAAAGAAGGCTGCTGCTCCTGCAAGCCAGCGCACTGCGTTGCCTTCTGTCCGAGCGGTTCTCGTGTTGTGACATCGCTCCTCCCAAGTCGCCTGGAAAGGTCGAGCAGACGCCTGGACCCTTTGGAGCAGCTGACGCCTCCAGCACCACCAAGGCCGCCTTCCCTTCGCGCCTTCATCGAGCATAGGGTCTGATAAGTCGGATGCCGGCTCCTCCGACATCCGCCCGGATCCCGCCGATAAGCTGGACGTCTGCCCCTCCGGCCGCACAGCGTTAGAGCCGGCGCTGGACTCTTTGGACCTGTCTGTCGTCCCGGGCTCGCCGCAATGCTCGTTGCACTCCGAGGCTCCAGCGTCTCCCTTGCTGGATCCCAGGGAGGTTAGCCTCCCTTCCCTGGGTGACACAGAGGATGTAGACACGCTGACATCCGGTCTCCCTGCCGCTGGGTTGGATGTCGGACCCTCGGACACCGGCTCCGACGCTGGGCGACATCCCCTTGCTGAACGCCGTCACTACACCAGGCCCATTGCCCACCGGGTCTCCTGTTCCAGACCCACCTGCTGGGCCGTCCCCAGGGCCTTCTGCTCCGTTAGAGGCCTTGGTGCCTGAGTACCCAACTCCATCATATCCGCCATCCTACCGGGGCCGCAGTACCCGACGCCGCAGTACCTGACACTGGGCTTTCCACCATTGGGTTATGGATACTCGCTGTACAGATATCCCCAGTATTCGTACCCCTCTTCTCCTCCTCCTCCATTGCTCCCTCAGCCGCTGGTTGATCTGAAGGAGACTCTGGCTTCCTGGTGGGCTGAAGCCAAGGCTTAGCTCACCAAGGAAGTAGAGAGCCGTCTTTCGACACTGGACCCAGTTTCGGACTCCCGTCATTGGAGGCGAGAGACTCCCCTTGACACCAGAGGCGCAACCCAGTTCCAGGGCAGGGGAGACATGCTTCGCCGAGAGTTACCCAAGGGGTCCGTTCCTCCCCCGCGCCGGGAGGGTTCTTCCTCCTCTTCTTCATCCTCTTTGGAGACCTCGGACGACTCCCGATGGGCTTTCTGGCCCGGACGACGAGCCACGCACTCCAGAAGAGCCCAGGCCTAGAACTTTTCTGAAGTCCCATCTGGAGCATCCTTCCTTCCTGGAGTTTCTACGTAAGATCCAGGCTGTTCATCAGTGGCAATCTTTGGAGCCGGATCCACAGCAGAAAAAACTCGCTGTGCACCAGTATCTGCCCTAGACCATTCCTACTCTTGATTCCACCCTGGGTCGAGCCTCATGCGGACCTTGTTTCCACTATTTGGAAACAACCGTCGGCATTAGCCTCCCTTCCGAGGAAGGCGGATAAGCTATTCCAGGCTCCAGAGGCTGTCGATTCACACCCCAAAATTGATTCGGTCATGATTAGCGCCGCTCACGGCTGTACAGCTAACCCCAAGCATTTGAGCTTGTCGCCACCTGACAAGGAATACCGCCTCTTGGACCAGTATGGGAAGAAGGTCTATGCTTCTCCCACTCTGGGAATCAGGGCCCTGAACTACATTGCTCATTTGGGGGATTACCAGAAGGCGATCCTTAGCGAGGTGGAAGCTAAATTGGACTCCCTTCCTGAGTCTCAGACTAAGCAGGAAGCTGCAGATCTGGTCCGGTCCGCACGTTCAGCCATTCGGCACATGCTTGGTGCCATGTACAACACAGTGGACGCTGCCGGTCAGAGCTCTGCTTTCGCCATGGGTTTGCGGCGTCATTCCTGGCTTCGGGTGTCAGATTTGGTCCCGGAGGTGCAGTCTGCTATCCAGGACGCGCCCTTCTGGGGTTCGGTGCTGTTTGGTGGCAATGTCAAGGACATCATCACAGATCTGCAAAAGAAGAGTACTGCACTAAAGTCTGTTGACTCCATGTACAGGCCCCCTCAGGGTCAGCATCGCCCCTTTCGCAGACGTTCTCATCCCAAAGCGAAACCTCAGGGAAAGCGGGCCAGCCAATGTCGGGCCCCTCCGGCTGCCAAGCCCCCCCCTCCACCCAATAAAAGGGCAGGAGCTTCAGCCGCAACGCTGCCCCACACCTCCTGACTCCTCTCCTCTCCCACAGCCTCTGGGCCTCTCAGAGGAACCAGTAGGAGGGAGATTCTCCTTCCATCTACCGGGTTGGGAGAGGATCACTTCTGACACTTGGGTGCTCCAGCTGATAGCAGAAGGATACTCAATAGGGTTTCTTCAGAAACCACTGAGACCCCCCCCCAAGTTCATCTTACTCCCCGGAACATCATCTTCTGGTTCGGGAAGAAATATTCTCCTTTCTTCTGAAGGCGGCGATAGAACCCGTCTCATCCCAACTTTGGGGGACAGGTTACTACTCCCATTTCTTCCTAGTTCGAAAGAAATCGGGAGACGTGAGGCCTATTCTAGACCTCGGCTCCCTGAACCTATTCGTGGAGTACAAGCGGTTCAGAATGTTCTCTTTGCAAAGTCTTCTGCCCCTCCTTCGGCTGGGACAGTGGCTGTGTGCTCTGGACATGCAGGATGCCTATCTGCATATCCCTATTCGCCATTCCCACCGCAGTTATCTTCACTTTTCATTCCGGGGGACCACTACGAGTTCAAGGCCCTCCATTTGAGCTTTTCTCGGTGCCCCGAGTGTTCACCAGATGTCTTTCTGTGGTAGCGGCCTACCTGCGTACCCAGGGAGTTCAGGTTTTCCTGTACCTGGACGACTGGCTTCTGGCGGCCCCATCCAGGGAGGAGCTCCTGTGCTTTCTTTTCCTTACCCTGCAGGTTTTCTCCAGCCTGGGTATTACCATCAACCAGGCCAAGTTCCATTTGATCCTGTCCCAGAAGCTCCAGTTCATTGGGGCGATCCTGGACACGACCTCTGGCATAGCGCTCCTGCCACTGGACAGGGTGGCCACCCTCCAGGCTCATGTCAGCCTGTTGTACAGTCACAAGCGGGTCAGCGCCAGGTCAGTCCTTTGCCTTCTCGGGCTCATGGCGGTTGCTATTTTGACAGTCCTTCGCACTTGACTCCACATGAGATTCTCTCAGTGGACGCTTTGGTCTCAGTGGGTTCAGTTGGTGGACAACCTAGATCTAGAGGTCCTGTTCTCCAGTCCTGTGATTCTGGACTTGCCATGGTGGATGGTTCGGGAGAACCTTTGCTGGGGAGTTCCCTTCTGTCTGTCTCCCCCCCCCCCCAAAAAAACATTAACAGACGCCTCGGGTGAGGGTTGGGGAGCCCACCTGGGGTCTCACAAGACCCAGGGCTCCTGGTCCAAGCTCGAACAGACTCTTCACATAAATGTGCTTGAGCTTAGGGCCGTGCTATATGCTCTTCAAGCTCTGCATCTGTATCTGCTTCCCGGTCATTTGGCTGTCCAGATGGACAACATGTGCATAGTCTGGTACATCAACAAACAGGGAGGAACCAGTTCCTTCCCTCTTTGCAGGGAGGTGATGCAAGTTTGGAACTGGGCAGTGCAACACAACCTTCACCTCATGGCATTTCACGTTCCGTGGGTCGAGAACACTTTGGCAGACCATCTCAGTCGGTTGTCTGCCCAGGCTCACGAGTGGGAACTGGATTGGGGGTAGCAGATGATATCTTCCTACGCTGGGGAACACCTCGGGTAGACCTGTTTGCATCGCCTCACAATGCAAAACTTCCCGCCTTCTGCTCGCTCGCTACGGGGCAAGGCACTTTTTGGAGAGACGCTCTGTCTCTAGACTGGAAGGGCAGATTTGTTTATGCGCCCCGAGTCTCTTGATCTCGAGGGTCTTACACAAACTCTGCTCAGAAGGAGCTCGAGTGATCCTAATCTCTCCTTTCCGGCCCAGGCCAGTTTGGTTCTCTCTTCTGTAACAGCATTCAGAGGAGCCTCCTCTTCCTGTGCCGCAACCTTTGCTGACACAGGATCCGGGGACCCTGGTCCATCCAGGCCTCAAGTCTCTTCAGTTGCACGCGTGGCTCCTGCAGACATAGCTCAAGCTCGATTTGGGGTTTCCCCGCTGGTGGTTGAGATGCTGGTGGAGGCCAGAAAATCCTCCACTAGATCAACCTATGCCATGAAATGGAAACAGTTCTCTGTTTGGGCCTCTTCCAAAGATTTCAAGTCATTCTCTTGCCCTGTCGGGAGGCTTCTGGACTACATGCACCATCTCTTTGGTCTGCGTCTCAGTCATTCCTCTCTGAAAGTTCACATGGCGGCCATCTCCGCTTAGCATGTTCCTTTTGGGGACAGAACTTTTGCGCAATTGGAAGTCTTTCTAAGACTTTTCTTAGAGGGGTTCTCCACTTGAGACCCCCATTCACGTTCCTGCCCCTCCTTGGGATCTGAATTTCATTCTTGAGAAGCTTACCCTGCCTCCTTTCAAGCCAGCAGCCTCAGCAGACCTAAAGTTCCTTTCCTGGAAGACTCTTTCTAGTGGCCATTACTTCTGCTGGAAGGATTTCCGAGCTTCAGGCCTTGATGTACAAAATCCCATATTTGATTTTTCACAAGGAACGTGTGGCTTGCGTACCAACCCTAAGTTTCTCCCTAAGGTGGTAGCGGAATCTACGCTGAATCAATCCATGGAACTGCCTGCTTTCTTTACGCAACACTCCAATCAAGGGACGTACCTCTTGCATACTTTGGATGTTCACCAAATTCTGAGATGCTACACCACCAGGACAAAGGATCTCAGAAAGACTGATCAACTGTTTGTCTCTATTGCTCGCAAAAGAGAAGGCAATGCTGTCTCCAGGCAATGCCTATCTAAATGGTTGGCTCATTGTATCACTTTCTGTTATGACAAGTATCACAAGACCCTGCTGGTTCAAGTCAGGGCCCACTCCACCAGGGGTGTCGCTGCTTCTGCAGCTTGTTTCAGGAATGTGTTGGCGGCAGACGTCTGTGCAGCCGCAACTTGGACTCCTGTCCATACCTTTACGAAACACTACAGTTTGGACATTGCCTCTCGCCGTAGAGCTTGCTTCGGTTTGGCTGTTCTGCAAGGTCTTCTTTCCTAAGACCTTCACAGCCTAAGGGTCTACATTTGAGTAGTTTCCTCCTCCCTTGTGCTTCTCCTTGTTCCAGACTGCTTGGGACTCAGTCCTATATGTAATTACCTACTGCAAGAGCCCTCTCGAAGTCAGATAGTACAGTTACATAAGAACTTACCGTAACAGTAGATCTTCGAGAGAGGCTCTTGCAGTAGGTAATACCTTCCCGCCCTCCATCCCCCTTAGCTTTTTCAGCTTCTTTTCCTGGAAAGGAATATCCACTTCTCTCTCATCTTGCCTTTTTGGCCCTTGGTGGGAAAGAACTGGAAGGCGGGCATGGGGACTGCCCCTTTATACTGACGTCGCATGACGTCGGTCACCTGACATGGGGGCAGTCCCCCGCCAGAGACTGCTATCTAGAAATTTTTCCGTGGGGTCCTGACGCCTGCCGTCTTCAGTTCTATATGTAATTACCTACTGCAAGATCCTCTCTTGAAGATCTACTGTTACGGTAAGTCCTTACGTAACTGTACTTTCCTAGAACCAACAGAAAATAATTTCCTACGGTAGTATCTCATTTCCACCTGAATCAGTCAGGGACCTTCTCTGTCCAGAGCATTCCAGTGCAGGTTAGGAAAAGTGGCATAGCCTAAACCTATTGTGAGTTCTGACTATAGACCAGACAAAACATGCCGGGTCCCAGAGTACAGAACATTTTGTTGCCTATGATGAGGTTGGCAAAGGCAGACCAGCTACAAAGAGATCTGTTTCTCACTGGTTAGTCTCTTGCATTCAGTTCTGCTGTGAAAAAAGCCGGAAAAGTGCCACCAAGAGACTTAAGGGCACACTCCACATGGGGTACCTCTGCCTCTGTGGCATCCTCTGGAGCATCCTATTGTTAGACATTTGCAAAGCAGCTACCTGAGAAACAGTACTCACCTTTACAAAGCACTGCTCTTTGGATATACAGTCAAAGAGGGATGCCAGCTTTGGAACTGCTGTCTTGGAGAGCCCTTTTCCTAACTAGGTTCTGGACCCAGCCTCCCAAGGTACTGCTACTGAGTCTGCATAAAGTGTAAACATTTAAGTGAGGGATTCCTGGGGTTTGAAGAAAAGATTACTCACTGTAGTACACTATTTCTTCTTAAGGGGGTCCCTTACTATGTCTACACTCCCTAACTCTGCCTCCCCTTCCAGAACCTGAAATAGGTTCATACAAGAATCTGTTGTTTTTTTATTGAGGTTGCTTGAGCATTACTACTACCGGTCCTACAACTCTAAGTTTGTCATGGTTTGTATTACAAATTTTCTCAAGTCTGATTTCAGTTTGTTTGGTGCTTTTTAAAATTCTGTAAGAAAAATATTCAAAATCTTTGGTAGTCTTTTTAGCTAGTTTCAGTAGCCACTGCTGCACTCTGGCTTGGAAATAGATCTGCACAGTGGTCAGAACAGAGTGCAGGTGCAGAGTTTGAACCTACATTCCAAATTCTAAAGTTTGCCTAGGTTCTAATCTCTGAGGCATCACTTTCAGCCGAGATGACTGCATACAGTGTAAACATAGTGGGGGGGGGGGGTCCCTTAAGAAGAAACATTACTACAGTGAGTTATTCAAACCCCAGAAAATCTTACTGTATTCAGACAAATGCAGTTTGGTCTCGACATAGGACTGCCCTGGAGCCGAAATAGTTAATAGAACCTATGCAAATGGTGGAATGCTAGGCTTGTGCTCGGTTTACAAACCACTGTCCCTGGTTGCACTTCCTGCAACTGTCAATTACTTCACTTGCCTCTGTAAGATGTCTCCGAAGAGCTCTCCTTCACTTTACCTGAAGAGTTTTATTTTGTCTTGGTTTTTCCAAGTCTGTTTAATTATTTCGATTTTTGAAGCACTGCCCTTGTTTCACAGGTAGACTTAGATTGTAGTGAATATTTGGTGAGTTTCGTGGTTCTTTTAACCGAGAAGGAACCAATTTATTTTAAAATCTTTAGTAGTATTTTTACCGTCCAGTAAGGTGGTATACATTTAATTAATAAAATTTAACTAAGTTACCGAGTTACTTCATGGTTCATCGATTTAACAGACCGATAAGTGTCACAGACCAAGAAACGAACGGGCCCCACAGGTTTCCAGAATTGTACAGAGTGTAGGGAACCATTTGCTAAAGCAGATCCTCATTTAATTTGTATATTTTGTTTGGGGTTTAACCACCTCAAGGAGGACTGCGAAATTTGTAAGACCTTCTCTCAGTCGACGCTTGAGAGGCAACTTGAAACGACTGCAGGAGAAGATGTCTGAAAAGACGGCTAAAGACAAACCTGACCCAGCCAAAATGAACCAGAGGAGAACAACCCTCTGACCAGGTGACGGTTCCAACTCTAAAAAACATCCTGCAGATACTGCCGCTAACCCGGCAACCACCGGAAAGAGAAAAAAGGAGGAAAAGCATATAGTTGTCGAACCGCAACTGAAGAAGTGATCGGTTCCGACCGCTGAGGAGATGGCAAATGCTATCAGAATTATCCAGCACTCCAACAGAGTACTTCGGTTCCGGTTGAGAAGCATCCGCATCTGCCCACCTCTGGCTCTACTTCAGTTCCCAGTTCCATGGAACACTAAGAGGGTCCTTTTGGTGAGGATTAAGACAAGGATGAGGACTACGGGGAACCGATTGAACCAGGTATTTCTCCGGATCCTCATCGTGCTGACTCCCCTGACAAAGGGAATGAAGACTGTACCTCTCATTTTGCCTAAATTAAACAGGTAGTCCAGTCCCTGGACCTTCCTACCCAGAAGTTAACCAGTGAAGAGAAGGAACAGGACTACATGGAAAATATGGATGTGCCAGTCTCTAAAAGACTGTTACTACCCATCCATAAATCCTTGAAAAAGCAGGTTAACAAGGTCCTGCAGACCCCTACTTCTTTGCCACCAGTTGACAGAAAGGTGAACAAGAAGTATTGGGTGGCTAAGGGTGGAGCAGAGTTTCTGTTTGGGCACCCTAGCCATGAAGGAGTGGTGCAGGCTGCTGCCTGTGATAAGGCAGGCATTCCTCTGGCATCTCACGCTCCAGACAAGGATTCAACGAGGATAGATTCTATTGCAAAGAAGGTGTATTTGGGATCCTGTCTGATCATCAGGCAGGCTTCATACATGGCCTATGTTGCCAGATATCGGAGAACATTGTGGAACACTGTGATGGAAATCACAAAATCTGTCCAAGCTCCTATGGCAGCTGATCTGGAGGAGGCTGCAAAGAGGGGCATAGAGGCTTCAAAAGCCCAGTTTAGGATGGCTATGGACAACAGTTGCACTGCAGCTAGGCAAATGGCATCTGCTGTGTCACTCAGGAGGTTCGCTTGGCTCAGGACTACTAACCTGACCTAAGACACACAGTCCAAGGCTTTGGACTTCCCATGTGAGCCTACCTCTCTGTTTAGGGAACAGACGGAGGCTTACATGAAAAAGATGGATAAATATAAGACGGCATGTAACAGTGCTTTTGCTAAAGAGAAGGGATCTACTCCCCAAAAGCAACAAGCCAGGGGAGGTAGGGGTCAATATAGGCAATTCTTTCAGCCTCAGGCTTACTCCCAGTATCAGCAGCAGAGAGGTTATTTCAGGGGCAGAAGAGGTGGTAACCAAACTAGCTCCAGTGCTTAGCACCCTAACCCAAGCAGACCCCCTGAGGTGTCTATTCAGGTCACCTCCCCAACCCCGGTAGAGGGAAGGCTGGCCCACTACCTCAAGGAATGGCAAACTATCACCACAGACAGGTGGGTCCTGGAAGTAGTGGGCCAAGGCCTGGCTCTCAACTTCAAACTCAGACCAAAGCTGAGAGCAAGGGTTTTCAGACCTTCCTCTCCATCAGAAACAGGGTTGCTGGAGAGGGAAGTGTTAAACCTCCTATCCTTAGGAACAATAGAACCAGTTCCTCTGGCACAGAGAGGGAAAGAACTCTACTTCCTCACAATAAAGAAAACAGGAGTGGAGACCCATACTGGATCTCGGGCACCTAAACAGGCATCTGGTAAAGCCAAAGTTCAAGATGGTGACCCTGACAACAGTCCTTCCGACCCTAAGACAAGGGGATTGATTGGCATCTCTAGACGTAAAGGATACATATTTCCACATCCCCATAAGGCAGTCCCACAGAAAATTAATCAGATTCAGACTGCCATCAGGCTACTACCAGTTCAAGGCAATGCCTTTTGGACTTACTTCTGCTCCAAAGGTGTTCCCAAAGTGCTTGGCTGTGGATGTGGCACACCTCAGGAGACAAGGAGTGGTAGCCTTCCCTTACCTGGACGACTGGCTAGTCATAGGGCAATCCCCTCAACAGGTAAGGCAGTCTCTGGAACTTGCACAGGAACTACTCTGGTCACTGGGGTTCCTGGTCAACCTAAAAAAGTCAGTGCTACAACCAGTGCAGCTCCTGGAATTCATAGGAGCCGAGCTGGACTCAGTGAGAGGGAAGGCTTTTCTTCTCCAGACAAGGGCAGACAGCCTGCTACAATTAGGAAGCACCTTTAAGCTCTAAAGCCCAAGGCCAGCCAGGCATTTCCTGCAGTTGTTGAGCCATATGGCAGCTTCAGCAGCTACAGTGTCGGGAGCAAGATTTCAGATGAGATGTTCAGTATCATCTCAAGCTCTACGGGCACCAGAAAAGAGATTCACTATCAAAGCTGGTCCCAGTCACACAAACGCTCCTGCAAGCACTTCAGTGGTGGTTGGACATGGACAACCCCAGGCAGGGAGTGCCATTCCTACAGGAACAACCCTCCCTAGTGCTAACCACAGACACTTCTCTATTGGGTTGGGGGCACACTTGGAGGAGCACACTGCTCACGGCACATGGCTCAAACAAGAGTCATTACTGCACATCAACCTGATGAAGCTTAGAGCAGTCTTCCTAGCACTTCAGGCATTCACCAGCATGCTGCAGGGAAATGTGGTGCAGGTCAGGACAGACAACATGCCCACAATGTACTATATCAACAAACAGGGAGGCATAAGGTCAACAATCCTGTGCACAGAAGCCATGAAAATATGGAGTTTAGCTTATTCCCTGGGGATTGTCTTTTCAGCTGTTCACCTACCAGGAAAGGACAATGTGCTGGCAGATGCACTGAGCAGGATAAATCCGAACCATCACAAGTGGTCACTGAACAGGCAGGTGTTGCAGGTAGTGTTCAAATGGTGGGGCACTCCAGAGATGAACCTCTTTGCAACCCCAGACAACTACCAGCTTCCCCAATTTTGCTGCATGCCCCCAGTGAGGGGCTCAGTCACACTGAATGCACTGATCTTGGACTGGACAGGGAGGTTCCGGTATGCCTTCCCTTTGCTACTGAGGGTCCTGAACAAGCTCAGATCCCAGCCGGCTACAGTGATCCTCATTGCTCCAGACTGGGCCAGGCAGCCATGATACTCCCTGGTTCTGGCACTATCAGTTGCCAAACCAATCAGCCTCCCCAGGAAGCAGAACTTCCTGACTTCCTCACAGGGCAGGATACTGTACCCCAACCATCGGTCTCTCAGGCCCAAGGCCTGGCTGTTGAGGACCTAGAGTATGCAAACCTACGTCTTTCAGAAGAGGTTATGGAGGTCTTCAGGGTTTCTAGGAAGCCCTTCACTAGGAAGACCTACATGTCCAAGTGGAAGAGATTTTCTGTTTGGTGCCAGAACAAGAGTCTGGACCATACACAGGCAGGTTTTGCAGTTGTCCTGGAACATGCCCCTGAAACATGCCTTCCCCGTCTACCACCTTGGGTCCTCTGCGTCCCAGACCCGCCTGGTCCCCAAGACCCGCACCCTCACATGGGATAGGGCATTTACCACCCACGCACCCAAGCTGTGGAACTCCCTTCCCTTACAAGTTTGTGCTTCCTCCTCCCATTCAACCTTTAAAACCTCCCTTTAGAGCTTCCTGAAATCTGCTGCGACCTGCCTGTGTGCCGCCTAACGCCCAGCCCTACAGCCCACTGACCTGCTATGGTACCCCAGCTAGACTTTGTCCCCCTCGCCACCTCGGTGATGCACTTTACTAGTGGGTATGTGATATATTGTTTCTTATTCAAGCTAGGGGAGGTCCTATGCTACCATGTTGCCCCTGGACCTGTATGTATGATATCTGATCCACTGTGTTTGCTGATATGTAATTCCTTTGCTATGTTCT
Organism: Neoceratodus forsteri; assembly: GCA_016271365.2. Taxonomy (NCBI): domain Eukaryota; kingdom Metazoa; phylum Chordata; order Ceratodontiformes; family Ceratodontidae; genus Neoceratodus; species Neoceratodus forsteri. The sequence goes on from JADMNL010000032.1 coordinate 44,933,494, forward strand.
ACCGCCTTAAAAACCCTTGATGTTTTATCCCACTGTTGGAGCGTGCTGCTCCAGGTTGTAATATTAACAATGTGTTTCTCCTATGTTTACCTAGTAATTCTCCCGGGTCACACCTGAAAATAGGCACTAGCTGTCTAGCGCGCTTACCCGGTTACCAAAAGCAAATAAATAAATAAATATTTGACTTGCCCTTCATTCCCTTGGTCTAAGACCATCCACCCTGAAAGTGCATTTGGCAGCTGTCTCAGCTTACCTGTCAACAGGTAAGGCAGTGTCTATGGCCTCGAATCCAGTGTTCAGGAAATTCTTTGAAGGATTGCTACACTTGCACCCTCCTCATAGAATTCCTACCCCAGTGTAGGATCTGAAGATATGTATTGCTCAGCTCATGCAGCCACCTTTTGAACCTATGGCTTCAGCTGATCTCAAATACGTAACTTGGAAGACTGTATTCCTGGCTACTATCACTTCGGCCAGGAGGATCCGTGAGTTACAGGCCTTGTCCATGGAGACAGACTATATTGCATTCCATAGGGATAAGGTGGTCCTTGGGACCAATAACAGGTTTCTACCTAAAGTGGTTTCAGACTTCCACATCAGTCAGTCAGTTACACTACCAGGTCCATCTTGCAAATGAGCTTCTGCTCAACGATGAACGTCTGGTTAAATAAAGACTTGATTGATTAAATAAAGACTTTATTGATTGATTGATTGATTGACTACCAGTCTATTTCACTGGCCGTTCCTCCTCGGGGGGTAGACTTTATAGCCTGGATGTAAAAAGAGCTATCAGGTACTATTTGGAGCATACAGAGGGGACAGATCCCAACTCTTCTTGACCTATGGGGAAGCAGGAAAAGGTAAACCAGCCACAAAAAGAACCATAACCAGATGAATTGTGGCATGTATCCAATTCTGTTATGCCAAAGTGGGCAAGCAGGCCCCACTGGGGCTTAGGGCCCACTCTACCAGAGGAACAGCTGCGTTACTAGCAGCTTCAAGGGATATTCACTTGCTGGAAATCTGTAAAGCAGCTACCTGGAAAACAGTCCACACATTTACCAAACATTACTGTCTGGATACCCAGGCTAGGAGTGATGCCAGGTTTGGCATCGCAGCCCTGCAGAGTCTGTTTCCTAAATAGGTCCTCTGCCCACCTCCAAAGGCACTGCTTGGGTAGTCTGCATTTGTCAGAATACAGTAAGATTTCCTGGGGTTTGAAGAAAACATTACTTACCATAGTAATTGTTTCTTCCAAGGGAATCTTACTGTATTCTGAGCTCCCACCCTTCTTCCCCTGCTAGGACCTACAGGGCACTGCATCCTGTCTGTACAAATGATGTTGGAAACCTGCGGGTACCTACTATTTTCTTGGGCATCTGTTGACCTGAGTCTTAGGAGATGCCCTCTGTTATTTAAGAGGTGTTTGCCTCCTAAAGGGGGATTGATTTGTTGACTTGTTAAGATTAGATTAGCTAGTTAGTTGTTCGCTTCTGCATGCTTCGTAAGAATCTGACGATTGCAGGAAGTGCAACCAGGGACAGTGGTTTGAAAACCGAGCTCGAGCCTAGCATTCCACCATTTGCATAGGTTCAATTAACCATTTCGGCTCCGGGTCAGTCCTATGGTGAGACCATACTGCATTTGTCAGAAGAGAGTAAGATTCCCTTGGAAGAAACAAGATTACTATGGTAAGTAATATTTTCTTCTTTCTTCCTGCCTCTGAGTGGCACTTGCGATGGCTTTATTTCCTTTCTCTGTCCATGCTTGCGAGCATTGCACCGTTGAGCCCTGGAATCAGACTCCTGTTTTCACTTGTAATATTGTTTCATTTATTTTGCAGATCATGGAAGCCGTGAGAAAAGCAAATGCAGGTGAAGAAATCCAGAAGATCACCAACAGTCGCCCTCCCTGTGTCATCCTTTAGCTTGGCATCAGATAACCAACTGCCGCCCTCCCTGTGTCATCCTTTAGCTTGGCATCAGATAACCAACAGCCACCCTCCCTGTGTCATCCTTTAGCTTGGCATCAGATAACCAACAGCTGCCCACCCTGTGCCATCATGTAGCTTGGCTTCGGATAACTAGCAGCCTTCCTTCCTATGTCAACCTTTAGTTTGGCATCTTCATAGCACATAGCCATGTCCAGCAACTTTATTCTCATGCAGACCACAGCTGTTGAGTCTGTTAAAACTAAACTGTGGTCCTGTGACTCACAAATCTGTAAAGGGAGTGCACATGTAATGACCCCAGTATAGCAGGAGTCTCCTTCTCCTCCCACCTAAGGGCACAGTATATTCCTTACAATGCCCCATTTACAAAATCCAGAGTAATGCATTTTGTATTGTCAGCAACACTGACTAACTTTGCTGAAAGGCAAGCATTGTCTGGACTGCTTGGTCAGCTCTATGCATTTTCTCTTAAAGAAGAACTCTTCACACTACCAGCCCCACTGTCGGGTGTGGGGCTAGTCCCAGTTAGCACCATGTGTGCAAAACTATATTTTTTCACTGTTTCTTGTAGGAAAAGAGATCATATCTGGTTGATCATGCTGCCTGTGGACCTGACATTTACTTATAGCAGGAATCCCAGAATCCCCCATGGCCAGTGTCTGAGCCGGGCTGCTGCTTGGGGACGTTGTTGCCAGGAGTACATGTTTAGAGCTTATAAAAGCTCCTGTCAGCTGTTCGCTGGTCTTGCCATTCTCACAGGAAGGAGTACAGTCATCTGCAACTGTACTTGGCCCTGGAAGGACCGACGAACCGCCGAACAGCTGATATGAGCTTTTAGAAGCTGTAACGTACTGCAGGCATGGAATCTCCTGCAGCCTGACTCTGACGTCAGCCGTGGGAGATTCTGCGATTCCAGAATTCTACCATAAGCAAATACTGGGTCTGAATGATCTGTGTTCTGCAAGAAACAGCACGTTAAAAAAAAAAAATGCTTTTTTAAACGAACACAGTGCAAATTGGAAACGGACCTGTTCTTGGGTGTGAGGCTGGTAATGTGGCGAGTTCCTCTTTAAATTCAATTAACGTTCTATAATGACCTTGGTGTTGGATTAAAATGGTCCATTGTTGTATGAAACAGGGATATCAAGGGGTTGCTATGCTTTCTAAAAACAGTAGGTGCACAGTTTTTCTCCTGATGACACAATAAATGGGGTGCCACAACCGTCCTCCCCCTCCCCCAACCACCATGCTTTTAACCTAGAAACTAAACTATAAAAAGGGAAGAGTGTAATTGGAGAACACAGAAGAAGAAAGTATTGTTATATCGTTTGCCTTTGACATTTCTAAACGCACACTGTCAGATTTTTGTTTGAGGGGAAAACACTATTTGGTTTTGGTTGACCCATTCAAAAAGTAAACAAATAACTTAATTGTAGTTTGTTTAAATAGTGCAAATGAACTTTCTGTAGTGCTTGCTGTCCTGCAACGTCATCATTTTTCAGATGGGGAAGACTTGGGCTGTGGATGTCCACTTATAAGAGAAATTAACACATACCCTGGGAAGCCCTCACTTGGTCCTAATGTTTAATCTAAGGGTCAGTCTTACGGAGTTCTTTCCAGTTCATGACCAGGGCATTATCAGTTATCACCTCCTGTATGAAGCTGTTGGATTTTGTATATTTCGAAGGCATAACCCACTTATCACCATGGGTCTGAACTCAAACAGTTTTAACAAACAGCCTCAAACATATACAGTAGGGTCACCAAACATGTTTTGAAGGGATTTTTTTTAAGTAACTGTTGTCCTTAATGTGCAGATGCTTTTCGCTTGCCTTTTACTTCCTTTTAGTACTGCTTCTCTCATCAGTTTCATCTGGTTCAAGGTCAGTTGGCATTCATCTGTATCCCGCTCCCCCAGGGGCGTGCCTGAAAATAGGCAGGATTTGTCTAGTGCACTTACCCGGTCAACAAAAACTAAATAAATAAAATATTGTATATAAACACACACAAAAAAGGAAAAAGCATTTTAAGACTACTAAGTGAAATCCTACATTCTGTAGTTGTGGAGCCTCATCTCTGTAGATATTCCTGGTTTCTAGCCGTACCTTCCTTCCACTATGCAGACATTGGCGCAAAAAAATGTACTGATGAAATTACTGACCTCCTTCAGCTAACTAAGCAACTGGTTCTGTTTATGACTGTTTTAACTGTAAAAATAAAGGTTAAAATATGATGCACTAGAACCTGCTTAGAAGAAAGCTGAACGTAATTTATTTAAAACATAGATTTTGTATGTGTTTTCAAAGCCTTTTATAAATTAAATATCTCTAACAAAAACTGTTTTGCTGCTGAATTTTATGTCTGTCCAGTAGGGGTGTCATGGTGTTCTAATTTGCTGGTGTAAATTGTCCATGACGTTGTGGTTGATTGATTAGTGGTTTACCAGTGTTTACCACAAACTGCTACTGTCAGTAAGAGCTTTAAAATGCCCTTACTTCCAGGCCTGTAGGTGTGGTCCTGCACAGCTCCCTCCCTCCCTCCTTCTGTAGCAGGAGACAATTCCAAATTTATGGCTGCCTTGAAAGTCAGGCAGTATACCTGATGTCCGCCCCCCCCCCGACAGAGGGAGGGAGTGTGTGTGTGTGTGTTGCAAAATGCTTTAAATGACCCCTAAAATGGTAGCCAAACTACTGCCAATATTCCTTAAATCTCAGCAGTTGGTTGGGGGGATCTTTAGGTTACAAAAACCATAGAAAATTGCATGAAATAGTGTAAACATTTTTGGGGTTTATTAAGAAAGAATGCACAACTTTAATTTTGGTTAGTTACATTTTTGATTGATAACCTAAGTGGCAACTTGAGAGAAAAAATAGCAAAGCATGAATAGTTAAAGCCTACATTCTCTTTTTATGTAGGGGGCACTTTAAAAAGTCAGCACCATGAGATCCCTGCTGTTAAGGAAATGGCTGCCTTTTGCATGTAAACCATAAAATGTTACTGCAGAGGAAATAAAAATATGTAGAAAAACTGGTATTTGTAAATTATTTTGTCAGTTTTTGCTTCTACTCATTGTTAGCTGGTTGAACAAGCAAACGTGGGGACTGAGTGACTGTTATAAACTACAATTAGAGATGCAAACGATGTTCTGTGCTAACCCCATTTTATTGGTTTGCATCATAATTTCCCTTTCGTCTCTGGATGGAATAACCCAACGTTTGTCAAGTGCATTCTGAAGCCCATGATCTGTAGATATAAAAAATTTGGTAATGATTTGTTCAGTGATTTAAATGTTCTCGAAAATTGCAACCATAAAAAAAATATTTATTTTTAGAGACTTTTTTTTTTTTTGTTTGTTTGCTCACACATAGTGCAGACACAGCTGTGAGTTCAAACCTGTAATTTTCAGGTTAGAATTTGGCCCAAGTGTGATTCTTTGCTATGTGGTTTGGAGAGCACAAATTGTGGTTATTTTTAAATATTTGCTGAAGTTCTCCCCCTTCCCTTCAGCAGCTGCTTACTTGGTAAGGACTTTGAAAGTCTGCTTTCCTGAATTTATTAATGCCTCTGTTTCCAAGGGGAAGGCATCATAATTCCTCGGTTGGAGGAGCCACCTGTCTAGTCCCTTCCCCTTCCTGGTCCCCACTAGTAGCAGGCGCCACCCCACTTACGTTTTATGATGTATTAGTTTGGAGAGCATGGAGGCATGCTCTGTTGATTGCAGTGGGGGCCGGTTTTGAAATCATAGTTTTTTATATTTTTGAGGGCCACAGGAGTCCGATCAAAGCCACTGATGAATTAACAAGGGCCTAGCCGGCCCGTTGACGCTGAGGGTCGAGGCACTGGATGCCACACCTCACGCCATGCCGGTGACCCGGGTTCAGGAATGATCTCAGGCCGCCAGGGGTTGGCAGGGGCAGGAGAGGATTGAGCATCTGTAGGACTGCTCTCCTCTCCTGGGGGTGGGGGTTCAGTCTTCCACAGCTTGGGCGACCTCTGGCAGTGGGTAGGGGTCATGCGCTGTGGAGACCACAACAGTTGGGTATGGGGGCTGTGGCGGACGTCCTGTGGGCAGGTGTGGGAATGCGCCTGTCACGCACAGGACGTCATTGCACGTCCGAGTCCCCTGGGAACCAAGGAAACAAGGGAAATCCCTGGCACCTGGGTAGGCGAAGGCCTGCCTCGCCCGACCCAACCACACTCACTGTCGGGTCCGCCCAGCCAAACTCTGTATCTTTCATCCCGCTGGCGGCAACTTGGCACTTAGTTCGAGCGCCGGAGGAGTTAGCGGCCCTTACCTGGGGTCTTGGAGCCAGGTAGTTGGCCTGCCTAGAGAGACTCTAGGGACAGCTTGAGTCAGAGGTAAGGACGTTGGGGATCTCTGACAGTGGGATATTGGGTAAGGTTCAGAGGCAGAGCTGTAAAGAGACCTGTGGGGTCAGTGTAGGAGTGAAAAGAAAGTCTACAAAAAAAACTAACAAGGGGCCAGCCCGGTGGCACTGAGGGTTGAGGCGCTGGATGCCACACCTCGCGTCACACCAGCGACCCAGGTTCAGGGGCGAGCTCGGGCTGCTGGGGGTTGGCCGAGAAAGGCCAGGAGCGTCCGACAACAGGTCGCCTTCTCCGGGGAGGAGGCCTTCCAGACCGGCAAGCAGTGACCCTGGCGGAGGCAAGGGCGCGACAGCAAGCTGGAGTCACTGGGGCGCGATTGGTCAGGGGCGTAGGCCTGGGACCAGTCAGCTCCGGTGGCAGCTTCTTCTTGGAAAGAGGAGGAGGGATGTTGCGGGCGTCGGCGTACATGCCTTGACGCTATGGCATGCAACGTCCCATCGAGAAAGAGAAAATCACCCTCCAGAGCCGGGTAGATGGAGCACCGAGCCCGGTCCTGATGTGCCACCGCCTGCCGTTGGTTTGGGGACCTGACGAGACACTATGGTTTGGGGGTGTCCTGCCCCACCCCGCCCGGGGTGGGGCAATCCGTGGCAGGATGGAGGGACCCGAACAGCATGCTAGATGGTGGCAGGGATGGGTTCCGTTGGCGTTCCTGAAGAAGCGGGTCCAATAGGGACTTAGGTGGGGGGGGGGAATAAGGGCCTTCGATTTGACCCCTGTAGCCCTCTAAAATCTAAGATTTCAAAACCTGCCCCATTGCTATCAACAGAGCCCCCCCCCCGGACTTCAAACTACTACATCACAAAACGTGAGAGTATGGGAGGTAGCACCCGCTACTGTCATAGAAACATAAAATGTGTTAGCAGAAAAGGCCCAATAGGCCCATCTAGTGTGTCCTGTGTTCCCTGCCCAACACTACACCATGGATTATCTCGCTTTGGTCACAGGTGTCCCTTGTCCCAATTAATTAATTTATTTAAGTTCTCTGATTACAATACCTTTGAACTAGTGGTTCTTTTATAAAGGTTCCACGTTATGAGGGCAAGTACAGCGTAAAAAATAGAAATGAGACAAAACAAGATCCATAGGATAATCATAACAGCAGTAGGTTACATGGGACAATGAACTATGTCTTGGTACGGGAACTCAGTATAAGTGCAGACAGGAAGGGGTGCAGATTACAAGCAGCCAGGGAGGCATTCTCAAAAGAAGGAGCAGAGGGAGTGGGGAGGGGGGATGAGAGATGCAGGAGAGGGGATGAGGCAATAAGGCGAGGGGTTGGGAAGAAGGAATCAGAGGAGAAAGGCAACAATGTATGGGCATTTTTGAGAGGATGTGAGGTAGGGGACGTGCTAGTGGTTGCAAGAACATTTGTTAACAGTGGAGAGGTGATTATGGAGATTGAGCTTGAAGGGGCCAAGATTCGAGAGGTCACGTGTGGATGTGCCTGTCCTACGCATGTTTGAAATTCCCCCTCCGTTTTCACCCCTACCATGTCTTCTGGTAGGCTGTTTCAGGCGTCCGCCATCTTTCCATGAAGAACATTTTTCACATCCCTCTAACCCCCCCCCCCAAGCTTCATAGCACACTCCCATGTTCTGGTACTCTTCCTTGTATGGAAACGACTCCCTTCCTGCACCTTGTTCATTCCAGTGTGGTGCTTATAGGTCACAATAACGTACCCTGTTGCTCCCATCCAGGAAGTACATGTTGAGTTCCAGCAGTCTCTTCTTGTATGGTTTCTCATGCAACCCTCACACCATTTTAGTAGCCCTCCTCTGGTTTGCTTCCACCCTATCACTGTCCTTGTGAAGCTGCTGCCTCCAGAAATGGATACAGAACTCCTGATGGGGTCTCACAAGTCAGTGATACAGAGGCAACACCATATCCCTTGTTCTAGAGATCCCCGGCCTAATTCACCCTAGCATCTGACTTGCCTTGCCTACTGCCCTGACACCTTGAGATCATAGGATATGAAAGGTCCCACGCTTGGTAACCCAGGTTTCCCCTCCCTAGGTGCATGACTTTGCACTGTCTGGGCAATGATTTCTAGCTGCCACGCTGTAGACAGTTTCTCTAGTTTCCCCAGATCCCTTTGCATTCTCTCCACCCCTCCTGGATTTTCTCCCTGTTGCAGATTTTTTTTTTGTCATCTGCAAAGAGACGCACCTTTCTCTACAGCTCCTCCGCTATGTCATTTTACAAAGACTTTCAAGAGGACAGGGCCCAGTACCAATCCCTGTAGTACTCCCACTGGTCACTTTCCTGTCTTTCAAGTGACTGCTGTGTGCCACCACCCTCTGTCTCCTAGTTATCAACCAGTTTGATACCCAGCTCACCATCTTCTCCCCCCACTCCAGGCTGCTACATTTCTTCGCCAGCCTCCTGTGTGGTATGGTGTCGGAGGCCTTACTGAAGTCCAGATGGGCCACATCCACCTCCCTACATAATCAGTCAAATCCTTGAGATTTGTTTGACATGACCTCCCCTCGTGAAGCTGTGCTGCCAGTGGGCCTGCAGCTCATATGTCTCCAGGTACTCCCATGAGTCTCTGCTTCAGTAGGAACTGCATTAGCTTCCCCACCACTGATGTGAGTGACTGGTCTGTAATTGCTGGTCTCCTCCCAGCTGCCGCTCCTTGTGCAGAGGAACCACACTGGCCCTCCTCCAGCCCTCTGGAACCACATATCCAGTGAGGTGCTAAATAGTATTGCCTGAGGGGTGGCCAGCACCATGCTCAGTTCCCTGAGTGCCCTTGGGTGGATGCCGTCTGGCACTATTGCCTTGTTTTGCTTCCTGTTCATGCCCAATTAACACAAGCACTCTGGATAGGGAGGTCGATACCAGTCCTTTCACAGAAGAAAGGGTTCTCAAACAACTCCTAAAACTGAAGGTGGACAAAGCAATGGGGCCTGATGGGATTCACCCCAGAATTCTAAAAGAATTAAGGGGAGAACTAGTGACACCATGGACTACCCTTTTTAAAGGAAATGTGTGATGTCACACTTTGGGCTTCATAGCCCACTACCCTGGGGCGGCGATAGCCCCGCTGTGTAAAAATATTTTGTACTCCCCAATTACAGTTTCGGAAGGGATCATAATTTTTCCAAACTGCAAGCTAGCCAATCCCTTCCCACTTCCTAGACTGCCTGCTCCACCTCACGCTCCCGTTTTGTGATGTGGTACCACAGAGAGCATGAGGATGCGCCCCATACAAGTCTATGGGGCTTATTTTCCAAACTTTTTTAATAGAATTTTTTTTTTTTTTTTTTTAGAATAAGGACTTGGTAAGTCTGGGAGGAGGCCGAAAACTAACAACTAAAGATTTGGGAGAGGAGGCCCTGGAGAACTGCTAGGCCAAACCCAGTCCTATGTCTGGAAGTCACGTCCAAGCTATAATGCTTTACAAAGGTGTGAACAGAACTCCAGGTAGCCATTGTACAGATGTCTGCTGCGGAGACGTTTTGGAGAGAGGCGAAGGAGGTAGCCACCCCCCTGGTGGAATGGCCTCTTACCGGACCCGGTAAGGACTTATTGTACTTGTAATAAAAGACAATGCAGTTAACCAACCATTTTGCCAAGGTATGTTTGGTAAGTGGTTCACCCTGAGTTTTGGGAGCAAATTAAACAATCTTCCTAGACATAAAGTCTCCACCACTCATTCACACTAATGGGAGTACGACAGAGGCGCTAGGACCCAGCGGGAGCAAACTTTTTTCAGGATGGTCGGTGTCTGAGATGGAGCCACGAGGAAACGGCACCTCGAGCCCAGGCTCATGTGGTAATGACTATCTCGGCGTTGACCCTCCAACTGCCTCAGTTCCTTTTTTTCCGCCGTTGAGTGTGCTTCAGTGATGATGTAGCTCGCCCTCCAGGAATTAAACTTCACTAGCAGCAATAGTTCAGTTTATTGTTTTGTAGATTATTTTGATTCGGTACTGATTATATTTATTGATTCTAGCAATTGTACAAGAGAAGTCTTCAGCCCTCCATTGATAGCGTCAACCATAAACGGGTCAGGTGATGGTAGGGAGACTTCATATGAAAGCTGTTCTGTCAGCCGGGTCCAGTCCTCTGCCCTCTCTGGGGGGGGGGGCCTGACAATGGATGGTCCAATGCTCAGGGAGATGGGTGGTCCCCTTGAAAGCATAAAAGAAACGGTCCCATTCTCGGCACCGTTCGGCCTAAAGTTCTTCTTCGACTCATATGTTGAAGAAGAAATGGCATCACTCGAGGTCACCCTCTGGTACATCTGCACGTAGATGGTCAGTCATTAGGGCCAGGCACCGGTCTCTAACTCTGTCAGAGTTGCTGGTTTCTGTCTCTGGTGGTCGACCTTCGCGACACCAGAGCTCCTCCCCGCCTGGAGGAGCTTCTGATGAGCAGTTTCACTAGTGGGGTGCTCTTATGGAGCAGTGGGCTCGGAGGTTGGTCCAGTTGCCTGAGCCGGTCAGTCAGACTCAGGGGCCTTCGGGCTATTCGGTTTCAGAGGGAGAGGTAGGGCGGTTGGGCCTTCCTAGTCGTGCGGCACCTTCTATGGTGCCGTCAACTCTGCGCTCAGGTGTTTATCCCCCTCACATGGCTGCGGTGCAAGGGTCCACACCGATGCCTCTATCTCCTGCCATTTTTCCCTTTTTTTCTTCAAATTGCAGTTTTATGACCCCTGGGAGACTCTCGGTGCCGTCCACGGCACCGAGGGCTCTGTCGGTGCCATCTGTGGCACCGCAGTTCTCTGTCAGCACCATCTGAGGTGCCACAGGCTCTGTTGGCACCGGGGGCTCTGTTGGCGCCATATGCGGCACTGTTTCCAATAGCGCCTCCCTCCTCGACAGCACCGAGGATTAGCGTGGTGCCGTCCAGTCTTCAGGGGTTCTCGATTCCAATCCATTCTTCCTCCTGATTTTCACTCCTTTCCTGTCTATACAGTCCCGCCTAGACTGTCAGGAGATGGTTTTGAGCCTGATCCAGATCTTCACCTGGGTGATGATGTTGATGACACTGCCCTGGGAGCAGGGATAAATCCTCCTGCAGATCCTGTGGTTGAAGACCTTTCCTTTAAGTCTCTGCTCAAAAATGTAAATTCTAGTCTTTCTCTCCAAACTACAGAAATCGATCCTAGGAAGCTTTTGTGACTCCAATATCGTCATGTCCCGGAGATCCCTATGGATTTAACCCCTCCGGTAAACCATCTTTCGAGACCCTTTCACAGATGGTGTGGAAGAATCCGGCTCTCATTCCTTCCATGGCCAAGTCCATAGATAGGAAGTATGCCCCTCCCAAGGATCGTCCCATTTTGGCCTCACAAGCCTTTGCTGATGCCATTGTAGTCCTAGCAGAGAATGATAATGCTGTCCTTCCTCAAGGATCTACAGCCCAGCCTATAAACAAAGAATCTCACAAGATAGACACCTTAGGTAAGAGACTTTGCTGCCTCAACCCTGGGTATGTGCACTGCCAGGGCTATTTTTCTCAATATGAGTATGTCCTTTGGCATTCGCTCAAAGCAATGGTAGAAACTCTGCCCGAATCTGAGGTTAACTCAGAGCTACTTCAAACCATAACTAGGGATATCGAGTCCAGTAACCAACAGGTTAAAGCTGCAAAGGACGCCTTCAATACCACTTCCCGGGCGGCAGCGGCTGGCATCTGCATCTGCACCTGCCACCACTCTTGGCTGCATACTTCGGGCTTCACGAATGACGCTCAGCAGCAGGTCATGGCCTTACCTTTCGACGGTATGTATCTGTTCGAACCTCAGGTGGAGGAAGCACTGGAGGTCACGCAGAAGACTAGGTCTGCCATTAAGACGGCCAGACCTGTACTCGCGCCCTCCTGAGGGGTTGGAAACAACCGTCAATTTCACAACCGTCAGTCCTTTTGGGGAAGAAGCAGAGGAGGTTTTAACAAAAACCACATCCCTCCACCACAAAAGAAAATGCAGCAGAAGGCGCAAGGCACCCAGTGCCACCATCTTGAGTTTCTGGTCCAGGTCCCACCTCAGCTGTCCAAGGGGGACTCCTCAGCAGTGGGAGGACGTCTGACTCGGTTGTACAACCACTGGAAATCTATAACATCAGACAAATGGGTCCTCTGGATAATCCGCGAGGGGTACTCTCTCAATCTTTTGGAAATCCCTCCAGATCGTCCTCCCAAATGACAGCCCAGGCTGTCGGCAGTACAGTCAGACCTTCTTGCTTCAGAGGTACAAGGCCTTCTGAACAACAGGGCAGTAGAAGTAGTTCCACTGGATCAAGGAAACACAGGTTTCTACTCTCATTACTTTCTGGTCCTGAAGAAAACCGGTGGCATGCACCCCATTCTGGATCTCAGAGAGCTGAACAAGTTCCTTCACAAGGAAAAGTTCAAGATGATATCACTAGATACCCTGCTACCTTTGATTCATTGACATGATTGGTTAGCCTCCCTGGACATGCAGGATTTCTACCAACACATTCCCATACACCCAAAGCACCACAAATACCTAAGGTTCGTGGCATTGGGTCCACACTATCATTTCAGAGTCCTGCCCTTTTGGCTATCCTCGGTGCCTTGAGTTTTTACAAAGTGTTGTGCAATTCTCGTGGTGCACCTCGGGAAACTCGGAATACAAGTGTTCTTGTATCTGGACAACTGGCTCCTAGCAAGTCTCTCCAGGCAAGAGACTCTGGAGGCCATGGCCATGGCCTCAGACTTCTTCACGTCCATGGGAGTTCTGATGAATCTCAACAAGTCGCAGCTGCAGCCCTCCCAGAAGCTCCTTTTCATAGGAACTCCTCTGGACACCTCGTGTGTGAAGGCTTTTCTTCCAGAGGACAGAAGGAGCGATATCTTACAAGTGGCCCGATACACCAGAGAAAACAGCTCGGTTCAAGCTATTTCAATGCAGCAGATGCTGGGCCTCATGGCATCCCCGGTGTTCACTGTACCCTTGGCTCATCTTTACATGAGAACCTCTCAGTGGATGCTCAGTGGTCCCCAACCACTCACCCTCAGTCCTTTCCCATCAAGGTGACGGAACCTCTGAAGAGGTCACAGGAGGACAATCTTTTGGAATGATATCCCTTTGCCTCTCTGTATCATCAGATTTCCATTACCATGGGCGCGTCTGTAATAAGGGGTAAAGAAGTCTGCCCCTATATTGCTGCCTAACCTTATTTTGGTCTGAAAACATTCTGTATGAATATGGCAAATGCTGGTTCATGGAGCTAAAAAGCTTATAAACCCTTATAAGGAGCTAAGCTACAGTTGCAATACTAATGTGCTTCTTTTTAGCATTATAATTTAGCAGAAGTAAGTAATATCTGGCCTACGTGACTGCAAGTACAGACACAGACTAGTGTCCAAAATCCCCCTTATGATTAGCTTTACTGACTGCCTATATATGGACAGTCTAAGGTCTTAGTTGAAACTTATCTCTTTCCTCTGAACTTTGGTGACTGGTGGTAACAACACATGTTGCCCACCATATATGGTAAATAAAACGTATTCTGCTTATATTTTTGTACTGACTAGAGGTGAGATCATACTCATACCAGGAAAAATATGTTATAACCTTATAAGTTGATGTGTGTGCTGTTTTTTGACCAATCATAAGTAGTTCTAAAAATAGATGTATTGCTTTTACTATATAAGTAAGCTTGTACAGCCTGTTATTTGAAGAATGTACCATTTGTAACTTGCAACTTCTCGCTGTGGTTATTATTATAATCATTAAATTCTTCCGCCATCAGTCTCGCCTCCGTTCGTCTCCTTTCTAAGCACCGGTAATTAGTAATTTACCAACTATAGTTTTCCACAACGCTTACAATTGGTGCCTTAAGACTCGGATCGTCGGTTGCTGCATGCTAAAGAGGCTGTCTAGTTGCTGGTCGGTTGGGCAGCCAGCCCTATTAGCAGGGTGAGGACGCTGGAGACGTTACTTGCTGGCTTAAAGCGAGAAGGAAAGGTACACACAGACAGCCACAGCCACTTGACAATCAGGTGATGTATGCTTCTCTTATTTATTTAAAGTAATAAAAAGGTAATACTTAACTCTGTAGGAACTCATGGGGCAGAGTAGGTAAGTGAAGGTACTGGGACTTGCAAGCCGGACCTCACCAGGGAGCCATAAGACGTAGCCAAACAGGCTGGGGCACCAGTGCACGGGTGAGCCCAGCTGTGGAGGCTAGGCAGGCAAATAAGAAAAATGAGTATGGAAACCATAATAGGTCGTTTTTTGGGGAAGCATCTAAAGGGGGGAGCATATGAACCAGTGCCTGATGATCAACAGGCGCAATTATATTTTACTCAGCAAGTGTCCCTCCGCAATGAGAAAGTAAAAAATGAAAAAGAAATTTTTGCAAATGCATTGCAAGGGTTGTGGCAGTATAATCAGACCATTGTGTGTCGCCTAAATAAAGAATTAATACAGTTAAAGGAAGAGAAAGATGGAAATGATATGTTAGTAAGACGATTGATGAATTTAACATTAGAACATAAAGATAGTGTTACAAAGGGTCAATATCAAGAATTAGAACAGCAGTGATGACCTTAAGGCACAACTAATAAAGGTAAAGGAATTTGTGCCTGTTAGAGAGATCGTGCCCTCTTACAAATTAAATTAGATCAGCAATTCGCAACATGAGCCACTGAGACTAGACGCCCACGGCGAGCTCCAAAATGCTGCAAATAAAATACAAGAAATACAAGAGGTGCAAAACTCTTAGATAACCCAAAATGTGGAAGAGAAGGAGGTGGTAACAGTTAAATGGGTCTCTGTACAGACACAGGAAACCTGCTAACAGGAGGTACTATGTCAGCAGCTACTAGGCACCAACAGGAACAACTCCTGGTACAATTAACTTTACAAGAAACCAAGCATATGTTAAAAGGGAATATGCTAAAGAATAGGACAAAGTAGAGGAGGAAAGGCACCAAGTATTGCAGGAGAAGTATGAAAAACAAGCAAAAAGAGTAAAGGATGCCCTTGATTTAGATGACAAAAAGATTAAAGAGGCAAAGGACAAGGACAGGGCAGAGGCGGCAGAAGACGAAGCGTCCAATAGCAAATTAAAGGAGGACAAAAAGAAGGCACGGGAGGAATGGACAGAACAAGAGGAGACACAGGAGATGGAAAAGGATGGGGATAAGTGGATAGAATCAGGTGAAAAGGTAGTAAAGGTAAAGAAAATTATAAAAGAATCCTCACCGAGAGCAGATGAGGTAGTAAAAGAACCAGAGACTCCGGTAGTCAAGGATTTGACTATTGAGGAAATCACAAATTTAGGGAAAATGATCGGTCCTGTCGATCACAAAACCAACTTACCTGAACTACGACAAAAACTAAAACAACTTACTACAACGCTAAGGCTAACCAACCAGGATGTATGTAGGTTAGTAATGTTTAAATTGTCAGCGGCCTTGGCTGAGGCAATGCCGCCTGAGCAAGGGACCCATGAAGGGCATTGCAAAATGCCAACTCATGGGCAGACTTTAATGAGGTAGTGGAAGCCATTAGGCGGTGGAGGAGAATCAGCTGTCAAGAGGTGGATTGGGATAGATATTACAGACCAAGCCCCAGGAGGGAGGGTCCTCGGTTTTATCCCACGATTGTTTGAGGTGTATCAGAGATATGGGGCCAAGATTGTCCCACAGAGGATGATACTACCTTTAGGACTTGTGGATCCAAGCCTATGACTTGGATCCCACCTTCTGGACAGTTGTAAAACTGCAACCCAGGAGGAGTGAATTACCCTCCTGGAGACTTATCTTAATGAGAAACAGCGAAAGCGAAGTGGCCGCTGTGACTTGGACAAACGAGGGCCACAAAGGAGACTAGGATGTGTTTTAATTGTAAAAGCCTGGGCATGTAATGAGTGACTGTTGGGCGAAAGGGGAGGTAGGAAGGACAAGGACCCAGGCAACTGGGAAGGGCCGAGGGCAAAAAGACAAGATATAAAAGATAGAGCAGGACGAGGGGTGATAGTGCACAGGATTTGTTGGACCGACTAAAAACAATATTAGATGCCGACGCAAAAGCCGTCCGCTTCCGCCCAAAATTTGATGATGAAGACCTGGCCAGGCGACTGGCGGCAATCAAGCGGTTAAAGAAGAATAGGAGGCGGAGGCCCGGCCCCTGATTCGCAATGGGTGTGTGCATTAACATTTGATAAACAGGGGCGACCAACCGTACTACTTAAAGTGGGAGAAAAACGGGTAATGGCTTTAGTTGATACTGAGGCAGCCGTCTCACTTACTAGTATGCACATACCATTAGATCCAGACAAACCTCCCTTACAAATAGAGGGGTGTACCGGGCATACAGCACAGGGATATGTTAGCTACCCCCAAATAATTGCCCTGGGAACTAAAGTAGTTGGAAAGGGAAGATTCATAATGATGGAAGGGAGCCTAGTGGAGCAAAACATAATAGGAAGTGATCTCTTAAAAAAACTTCGTTTAATTATTGACCTGGTCAATAAGTGTTTGCGCCAAGTAAATATTAAAGGATACGGTACTACAACAGTACCTGAAAGTTACATCTGGGCATCAGTTAAATCTAACAAGGTGTATAATCGGCCCGAGGTAAGTCAAACAGAATTACAACAAATAATAGACAAATACCCCAGTGTCTGGGCAGTGTCTGGTACTGACTGTGGAGTAGTCAGTGATACAGAGATAGCAATAGAGGGCCCCGACCCTGGGCATACCAAGCAGTACCCCATCCCCCAGGAAGCAGTAACTGGAATAGAACCAGTAATAAAAGATTTATTGCCCCAAGGGGTGTTAAGGACTATTGTTCCACAGCCAATAGCCCTATTTGGCCAGTTAAAAAACCCAATGGTAAATATCGGCTTACCATAGATTACAGGAGATTAAATAAAGTAACCCCACAAGTTAGCCCCATCATAAGCACAGCAATCGAAATGTTTAATAAACTTAAACCTACCAGTAAAGTCTTTTCGGTATTTGATCTAGCAAACAGATTTTGGTCTTTACCCCTTAGACAACAGGACCAGTATAAATTCGCTTTTACCTTTAAAGATCAACAATATACATTTACCCGCTTACCACAGGGGTTCCACTCCTCCCCAACACTGTTCCACCGATATGTGCAACAGGTGCTCCAAGAGGAGGGACTAGAACATGAGGTAGTCCAATATGTGGATGATTTGTTGTTACAAAGCAAAAATATGGCAGAGCACGCCCAATTGTTAGATCGTATGCTCAAAGCCCTAGCTAAAAGAGGTCTTAAAATTAATCCAGAAAAAGTACAAATTGCTAGACCAGAAGTGACATTCTTAGGGACCATAGTGTCAAAAAGAGGTAGAAAAATCGACCCCGCAAGAGCTGCCCTCATACAAAAATTGCCCCTACCAACAACTGTAATAGGGCTCAGGAAATTATTAGGAATGACTAATTTTTGTAGAGATTATATCGAGGGGTATTCTGAGATTACTAAGCCATTGTACACTCTACTGCGAGACAATCCACAAAAAGAGGACAAGCTAATATGGGAAGGGGAAGAATTACAGTGTTTCAAAAAATTAAAACAAGCATTAATGCAAGCCCCAGCTTTAGCTGTCCCAGATCATGCAAAGCCATTTATAATACAAGCGGTAGCAACAGATGACACCATAATAGCTGTGCTATTACAGAACCATTGGGATAATTTAGTCCCCATAACATACTTAAACAGACAATTGTCTAAAGTAGAACAGGGATTTAGCCAGTGTGAGAAAACCTTGTTGGCAATAGCATGGGCAGTGCAGGCTTGTGAAGAGATAGTTGGTTTTAGCCCCATAACTATCCAAACCACTCACACACCCATCAAATTACTAATAGAGGGAAAAGCCAAAGGAGTTAGCCACAGCAGACAGGCTAAATGGCTACTTGCCTTACAAGATAAACAAGTCACAGTACAAAAACTTAACAAACCCCATATGATGCAATACTTAGACTATCAAGGAGAACCACATGATTGTGGAGCGCTCATGCAGCAGGAAGCATATTTATCTCCATTCATAGAGAGACATGACGATGGTAAGACTTATACCATGTTGTGTGTTGATGGGTCTAGATACTGGGAAAAAGGAAATGCCTATACGGGAGCTGCTGTGTATTTTAATAGTGGAGATGATGATGAAACCAGACCACCTGAGGAACAGCCAATACTTATTAAATTGTCACCCGGAGACTCATCCCAATACGCTGAGTTAGTTGCTATATATGAAGCTAAAAAGCAGTTCCATTTGGGCGACTTTACAATGTGCACTGACTCACAGTTTGCCATAGGCTCATTAACTCACATGGTTGCCCATATGGGCTAGGAGGGACATGAAAACATCCACAGGAGAACATGTGCGACACAGACAGCTATTAAAAGCAATTTTAAGGGAAGGAGAAAAGCTCCCAGGAGGATAGCTAGTCAAAGTAAGAGCCCACACCCATAGTAAGTATGGTTATGGGTCGTTTGAGAATGGGAAATGAAGAAGCCGATAAATGGGCTAAAATTGCTGCCAAAGAGGGACCCCTGGAAAGGAATAAGACCACAAGATGAACAAAATTCAGGCAAAGTTAGTGAAGTTAAAAGGGTGGAGGCTTTACCTAATTTGCAGGAGCTCCAAAAACAAGATCAGTGGATCCAAGAGAAAATAAAACAAGTACAAGAGAATCCCAAAATGTACGGGGCTTTTACCATAATAGACAACGTGTTATATCAAAGGGGGGAGGATAAAATCCCAAAATGGGTAGTGCCAGAGTCACTACAAAAGGACATAGTACTAGAAAACCATCGATGGGCAGGACACCCGGGAAAAGACAAAACATGCCAGATTATTAAAAGTAAATACTACTGGCCTGAGATATCTAAAACTGTTCAATCAGTATTACAGACTTGCTTAATATGCCTCCAACAGGATCCCAAACGAGAAAAATACTCCCTACAGCGATTACCCCTGGCAGAAGGTCCTTGGGATGCATTACAAATTGACTACGTTGGGCCTTTACCCACCGCAAAGGGGGGATATAAGTACATGCTAGTAATAATAGATATGTTTTCAAAATGGGTGGAGACGTTCCCAGTTAAGAGTGCAAATGCTATAACAACAGCTCGAATTTTGTACACACAAGTCTGTGCTAGGTGGGGGTTCCCCAATATCATAGAGTCCGACAGGGGAACTCACTTTGTAAATCAAATAATGCAGGAAATGTGTAAAATAATGGGAGTTCAGCAGCGATTACACCTACCATATAGGCCTCAGGCCTCAGGGATGGTAGAAAGACTAAACCGGACGTTAAAAATGCCCAAAAAGGCAGTATTGGATGAGGGAAAGACTGGTATACATCTCCCAGGATCTTAATGGCTATCTGAGGGACCGTCCAAGCTAGCACAGGATTAACCCTTATGAGCTAATGACAGGAAGGAGGATGAGGTTAGCCCACAAGATGTACCCCACCAAACTCAGCTACCCAAGATAAGGTTAAACATGAGCAGTTTTAAAATCAATACAATATCAACTAGAGAAATATTTGACCTTTGCAGCCAAAAAACATGGCTGTAGTGCACATGAGCAACATAAGCAGGGTAGACAGCCAGTGGCAGGATGGGGTTACCTATAGAAGAGGAGATGTGGTGATGGTGAAAATTGGGAACAAAAAATCCATGGAAGGATGCTAATTGGTTGGGACCGTATAAAGTGTACAAATGAATAGGTGAAAGTACAGTGTATGTGGTTAGAGTAAGTGGTAAGAAAGGGGTCAAAGGAAAAAAGCAGGAATTTTGGGTGCATGTTGATCAGTGTAAAAAAGTATCAAGTAAAGTTGGTTGAAAAAAAATTAAAATACTGCACTTGATGTTTTTAGCTATGAAGACCCAAGGCATCCTTGTCATCGGCCTGGTAGTAGCCATCAAGTTTTCTATGATCCTCAGCCTGCATATTAATGTGGAGCAAATTAATGTCACATGTGAACCTAAACAGTCGGTCACACTGTTAGTTAAATGGAACTGGGACCCTGTTAATATAAACAACTATACCACATGAGCATGGAAAGCCACCTGGACCAAGGACAACAACATTTTTATATCCAAAGACTGGTGTGTGGACTCACTTAACGATTGGTCCAGCTGTGCCTCAGAGGTTAAGACTGGATCCCAACACAGTTATATGGATTGGACACAAAATGGGTCTCTTGTTATAAACGGGACTACACCAAAAGATAATGGTGCCTATGTGTTCATTCTATCTTATTGTCTCTGGGGTAGCAATACTGTCTGTAATTATGCTAGTACAACTAGTTCACTGCGTTTTGCAATCTCAGATGCTATATATTTAACCGTAAAACCAATGGAATGCCCCAATGTGACACAAGGACCAGAGAGTGGGCTCACGGCCACTCCTATTGACCAAGTGCTTGTAAATAACGTAAAATACAGTAGGATGCATGTAAATCTAGATTTTTCTGGCTGGAATATAAATGTTAACAGTAGTTGTGCTAACACTAGTGTGTCAAAGTTTTATGCCACCATGTTAATTGACATGTTAGGTGCCTTCCATGCCAAAACAGGAAGTATCACAGCACCCTTTAATAGTAAAGAGGAGGCCAAGGACATTAGGAAAAAGTGAGACCTATGGGGGGATTTGGCTGGACTTTTTGGATCAGGAATGAGTATATGGAACCGGGCAGACCTGGAGGCTATTAAAAGTTACCAAGACCATTTTAATACTAATACTGGAGAAAAGGTCTTGCTGCCACTCACATTAGGCCAGCAGGGTTTGGCAATGGAAGGCGCTTATCTGTGTACAATATACATGAGGTGGGCGTTTGTTTAAAGAGGTAGAGCATAAAATTAATGAAGTAGAAGCCGAGCATAATGAAGAAGCTTTTAATAATACCGTAAATAAGGCTATAGTGTGTAGTGCTTATGGATCTTATGTTTTAACTCAAGTTATCAACTACAGGAAATTACTAATAATCAATTACCTAATCAAATCTCTGATGTACAGTTAAAATTGTGGTACTGCGGATTGCCTTAATGTTACTGACAGTAAGTGTATGATCTTTTGTCTTAGGATAGGGCCCCACCCATGTGGTGGGTCCGTAGTTACCAAAGTGTATGTTGGCCTCAAATGTTCAGACCCAATAGTACTCTCAGTTGCACCATGAGGGTGTCCTTGTGGTAAAACTACCCCATGTCGAGTACAATAGAGAAGTGTACTCTCAAATAGTAAAGGTACACTCTGTTGGGTACCTACAAGGTCAATATTATGCATATCGAGTCTCACCCCCAGAGATCCTAGTGCGCAGCAATGATGGGTCATGGACAGCACCAAACTTACATTGCTGTGAGAAAATATATAATCAATGGATATGCCAGTGTGACGTCATGTCACAGACACAACCAATCTGTGGGGAGATTCCCATAGGACAAGTTGAAAATGACACTGCATGGTGCCCTATCCAGTTAAAACGGTGGTACACCCCACAAGTCAGTGTAACCTATAATGGCACTAACCAATATTGTGTTGTTACTAACATACCTATCTTATCTTATGAAGGACAAATGTGTACCATCTACAGCCCAAACTTTTGTATCACTCCCAAACATAATGTATATATTGGTGACAAGGTGTTACACCCTATTATCAACACAGAGGACAAGAGTTATGATGTTACATTTAATACCCCACACCAGGCGTATGAGGTTAATAAGTATGCGCCATCATTCGGAGCAGTAATACCTCCTCTGTCTCTTAACGTGCAGTCACTTTTAAATCGAAAAGACACTCATTTAATACACATTCAAAATACCACTTGTAAGGCACAAGCAAGTGTAAATGAGCTGCTCAGTGAGAGTGACAATGAGCACTTAATTTACAGCTACGCAGGAGAGCCCCTGGGAGTCCTTTCATTTAAGGCACTACTCCTATTGCAAGTAGTCTTAGTGTTCATAGTAATTATAAGTCTGTGTCAATTAAAATTTGCCATTCGTAAAATGCGCAGTGAAATGTATAGGCTCAGAGGAGCTGCATTATTGTACAACTAATAATTTGGCAATATAGGGCCAAAGGGGGGCTTGTAATAAGGGGTAAAGAAGTCTGCCCCCCTATATTGCGGCCTAACCTTATTTTGGTCTGAAAACATTCTGTATGAATATGGCAAATGCTGGTTCATGGAGCTAAAAAGCTTATAAACCCTTATAAGGAGCTAAGCTACAGTTGCAATACTAATGTGCTTCTTTTTAGCATTATAATTTAGCAGAAGTAAGTAATATCTGGCCTACGTGACTGCAAGTACAGACACAGACTAGTGTCCAAAATCCCCCTTATGATTAGCTTTACTGACTGCCTATATATGGACAGTCTAAGGTCTTAGTTGAAACTTATCTCTTTCCTCTGAACTTTGGTGACTGGTGGTAACAACACATGTTGCCCACCATATATGGTAAATAAAACGTATTCTGCTTATATTTTTGTATTGACTAGAGGTGAGATCATACTCATACCAGGAAAAATATGTTATAACCTTATAAGTTGATGTGTGTGCTGTTTTTTGACCAATCATAAGTAGTTCTAAAAATAGATGTATTGCTTTTACTATATAAGTAAGCTTGTACAGACTGTTATTTGAAGAATGTACCATTTGTAACTTGCAACTTCTCACTGTGGTTATTATTATAATCATTAAATTCTTCCGCCATCAGTCTCGCCTCCGTTCGTCTCCTTTCTAAGCACCGGTAATTAGTAATTTACCAACTATAGTTTTCCACAACGCTTACAGCGTCCCTGATGGGTTGGGGAGCCCAGTACCAAGATCTCCACACCCAGGGTACGTGGACTCTCAACTTCGAGTACGAGTCTCAACTTCCCATAAATGTCCTGGAAATGAGAGCCGTCCTCTGCAGTCCAAGCCTTGAAGGACATAATCTGTCACAAGAACATTTTCCTTCAAATGGAAACAAGGCAGTGATGTACTACATCAACAAACAGGGCAGTGCCCCCTCTTACCCATTATACAGGGAAGCAATGAGAGTGTGGGAGTGGTGTCTAGAACACAAGGCTCTGATTCAGGCAGTTTACCTGCCAGGGGTACAAAACAAGCTGGCAGACTGTCTCAGCAGAATGAAGGTGGATCCTCACGAGTGGTCTCTTGACTTAATCATCGTTCAGTCACTCTTCAAAGAGGGGGGAATTCCAGACCTGGACCTTTTTGCGTCCCCACTCAACGCAAAACTGCCTCTCTTCTGCTCCAGAAATCCAGGACCTGGCATTTTTTGTCAGGATGCGTTCAGTCTGCAGTGGACAAAACACTTTCTATACGCTTTTCCTCCTCTTCCCCTAATTCAGAGGGTACTGCTCAAATTGGAGTCTCAGGGGGACAGAATGATTCTCATTGCCCCCTTCTGGCCTCTGCAGATATGGTTCCCGCTACTTAACAGGTTATCAGAAACCCTCCCAAAAACGCTTCCCCTTCAGACGAACCTTCTGACCCAGGGTCCCGTGGTCCATCCCAACCTGAGGTCGCTTCACCTTCACACTTGGCTCCT
This sequence comes from Neoceratodus forsteri, assembly GCA_016271365.2. Lineage (NCBI taxonomy): Eukaryota > Metazoa > Chordata > Ceratodontiformes > Ceratodontidae > Neoceratodus > Neoceratodus forsteri. Next base: position 44,957,358 of record JADMNL010000032.1, read on the forward strand.
AAAGAGATAGAGGTGAATAGGTTCAATGTTCCTCATAGAGTTTCAGATATTTATTTGGCTGCACGTAAGCTGGCCACTAGAAAAACCTACACAGCTAAATGGAAGCGTTTCTCTATCTGGTGTGCAAAATCCTCTTGAAACCCTTTTTCCTGCCCACCAAATAAAGTCTTGGAGTATCTTTTAGACCTCTCACATACAGGTCTGCAGTACTTCACAGTCAAAGTTCATCTTTGTGCTATTTCGGCATATCATGAGCCGGTATTTTCCATGTCACTGGCTCAGTTGCCTATAGTTAAGAGGTTTATTAGGGGTATTTTGCATACTAGACCTCCTATCAGACATCCTGGGACATTAACCTTGTGCTAGACATGCTCACTTGTAAACCTTTCGAGCCTCTAGCTACTTCCGAGTTCAAGTTCCTCACTTGGAAAACGGCCCTTCCTGGTGGCCATTACTTCGGCCCGCAGAGTTTCTGGAATACATGCACTGGTCACAGACCCCACCCCCCACCCCCCGTACACTGTATTTCACAAAGACAAAATAGTTCTTAGGACTCATCCTAAGTTTCTCCCTAAGGTTGTCTCAGAATTCCATCTAAACCAATCTTTAGTCCTTCCTACCTTCTTTGCGAACTTCCAGACTGAAGGGGAGCGTACCCTTCATTCGCTGGATGTTAAGAGGGTGTTGCAGTTCTATCTAGAGAGAACAAAATAAATTTGCAAGGCTCAACAACTGTTTGTTTCCTTCAACGAAACCTGGCTGGGTCAACCTGTCGCTATCAGATGCATTTTGCATGGCTGGTGGCATGCCTTCACCACTGCTATTCTATGGCACAGGTTAAGCTGGAAGGCAGAGTGTACACTCACTCTACCAGAGCAGTCATGGCATCTCTGGTGGAAATACATAACATTCCCATTGCAGATATTTGCAGTGCAGCTACCTGGAGCTCCGTGCATACTTTCGTTAAGCACTACGCCTTGGATGTCCATGCCGGATGGCATCTGGCATTTGGCAGGACCATTCTTAACGGACTGCTGTCCTAGGCATGTGAGCTCTTTATCTCCTGCCCCCCATCTCAGGGGATTATTAGCTCGGTACTCTCCCATTAGTGTGAATGAGTGGTGGAGACTTTATGTCCAGGAAGATATGGAAATTACGTACAACTGTAATTCTTGATCTTCTTGGACAAAGTCTCCTCTACTCATTGATAAGCCCACCCACCATTTTCCAAGCTCACTTCTCTGTTTATGGTCTTCACTCCCTCAATGGCTGAGCTGTGAAGACTTTATTGTTGACCCTTCTTACATGGGTCACTCGGACTATGTTATGTCCGATTCTTACATTAGTCCTTCTAGGTTAGTGATGTTACACCTCCTTAGAAAAAAAAAAGGTACTAAAGTGGTTGGAGGGTCAATGCCGAGATAGTCATTACCGCATGAGCTGGGGCTCGCGGTGCTGCTTCCTTACAGCTCCATCTCAGGCGCCAACCCTCCTGAAAAAAAAAGTTTGCTCCCACTGGGTCCTAGCGCCTCTGGCATACTCCCATTAGTGTGAATGAGTGGTGGAAACTTCGTCCAAGAAGATCAAGAATTACAGTAGCTACGTAATTTCCATATTTCATCCATTTTCCAAAAGGAGGCTGTATGGTTCAAATAGAAACAGAACATCCTGTGGACATCAAGAGTATGCAACAACGCTTCCCCCGATTACAGTACTTGGGATAGTTTGGTGGATGTCTTGATTTAGGGTGAACTCTGACACCATCGTAGGCAAAAACTTAGGATTTCTACATAAGGACACCCTGTCCTTATGAAAAACCAAATAGGGTTCTTTACACATCAGAGCCTAGAGCTCTGAAATTCTTCAGGTGGAAGTAACTGCAACTAAAAATAATGCTTTCCATGACAGAAAATGTAGCTTGTGATCTGCAGCTGGTTCAAGGGGGGGGCGTGAGCTTCTCCAACACAAAAAGGAGATCCCATAGTGGGACGGGATCTCGGATGGGAGGCTTTAAATACAAAATGCCCAGCAAAAAGGTATGGGGCACATCCAGCTGAGTGAGGATTTTACCCTCCACCGGTGCATGGTATGCCGAGATGGAGGAAAGGTGCACCTTAATGGAGGAGTAGCTCAGGCCCTGCTCAAGTAGAGGGGACACTCGAGGATGGAGTTTGGAGGGCAAGAAAAGGGATTAAGCTGGTGTGTGGTAGCTCACAGGCAAAACTTTTTCCACTTTCTAGCATACATAGATCTAGTAGAGGGTTTTCTGGCCACCACCAGGACATCTGCTACCTTGTGGGAAACCCCATATCTGGCCATCGCTAGGTCTGCAGGAGCCATGCATGAAGATGCTAGCACTTGAGAGCCGGATGGATCAGATTGTCCCAGTTCTGGGAGAGCAAGTTCGAGTTCAGAGGCAGGGGAATTGGAGGTTCCACTGCCAGCAGTTGAAGTGGTGGGAACCAAATCTGCCTCAACCAAAAGGGGGAAAATGAGAATCATCTCTGTTCCCTTCGCTTTCAACTTCAGAAGAACCCTCCATAGAATGGGAAAGGAGGGAAGGCATAAAGAAACCTCCCTGTCAGACAGAGGGACAATGCGTCTCACCAGAAAACTCCAGGCCCTGGATCTAGCAAGCAAAAACTGGGCAGTGTGGCATTGAGTGGGGACACAAAAAGGTCCAACTCTGGCCATCCTCATCCGTTGAATAGCTGGTCTACCACTGAATGAAGGTGCTTCCACTCGTGAGCTTTGGACCAAAACCTGCTAAGGCTGTTGGCCAAGACATTTTGGATGCCTGGAACATGAACAGCAGTGAGTCTGAGGTGATGTTTCAATGCCCAATACCAGACCCTCATTGCCTCCCTGCAGAGGGGGTAGGAAAGAGTCCCTACCCACCACTTGTTGATGTAAAAGACTACAGCCATGTTGTCCATCTGAATAAGAAGAGGGCCTGGAGATAAGTCCACTTGGAAAGCCTGCAAGGCATTCAGGACTGCTCACATCCACAGAACGTTGCTGTGGAGTGACTGCTCATCCATGACCAGGTCCCCTGGGTCTGCCTGTTCTCCAGATGAGCACCTCAACTGAGGCCTGAGGTGTCTGTAGTCAGAACTCATCTCGGGGAGCTCCTGCTGGAGGAGGACCCCTGTCGAAAGATTGAGCAGGTCCAGTTGACAGGTTAGTGTTCTGCAAACTGGGTTGAAGACCAAGATCACCTGATCTAGGTCATTGGACCTCTGGTTCCATTGCACCAAGGGTCCACTGAGGGACCCTCATATGGAGGCAAGCCATGGGAACTGTTAGGATGGCTGTCATCATGTGGCTGATGTGTCTCAAGTAGACTCTGGCTGGGACTTGAGGAGCTGAGGATACCATTCCTGATCTTGAAGGTGATTCCCCCCATCAGAAGGGAGGAAAGCCTTGCCCTGGACCATATCCAGGACCACCCTGATGAACTGGAGTCTCTGACTGGACCCTGGGGATGACTTGGGAATGTTCAATGTGATCCCCAGCTCTCGGAGGAGTGTAAAGGTGTCTCCAAGAGTGCAGACTAGTTGTCCCCTTGTGGGAGCTGCTAGGAGCCAGTCACATAGGTAGGGAAAGATGTAATGGCCCTGACATTGCAGAACCGCAGCCACCACTGCTAGACACTTGGTGAAGATTCTGGGAGGAGGAGAGGCCGAACAGTAAGGCTCGAAACTGGTAATGTCGGACCTGGAAGAGGAAACGCAGAAATCTCCTGTGGGGTGGAAAAATCAGAATGTGCAGGTATGCGTCCTGCATATCTAGAGAGCAGAGACGGTCCCCCGGTGCAGGAGGGGAATCAGACCTGGTAATGTGACCATCTTGAACCTCCTGTATTCAATTAATTTGTTTAGGGAGCTGAGATCCAGGATGGGACGAAGGTCCCTAGTCTTTTTGGGAACTAGGAAAAAGTGAGAATAATACACTTTTCCCCATTGAACTGGGGGGACTGGCTCTGTAGCCTTTTTGCATAAGGGCCTGAATTTCCCCTTTGATCAGGGGAACATGAGGAGGAGGATAATGGGAGGACACTGGTAGAGTGTCCGGAGGTATTTGCTCGAACTCCAGCGTATGACCTTTCTTTGTGAGCTTTAAAATCCATGTGTCTTGTTATTTTTCGCCATCCGTCGAGATGGAGGGAGAAGCGACCACCTATGACTTCCCCCACCTACTCCGCTGGGGGGGGGCTCTGGCAAGGAGTCACTGGGTTGCTGCGGGAGTGGGCAGAGAGGCCTGGGAGGACTTTGGGGCTTGAGAGGCAGAGCTTCCAGGAGTCTGGGAGGTGGCCTTTCTTTTGTAGCCACCCCTCTGCTGAGGCTGGTTACGGAGCTGTTGTCCTGAGGGCTTCCAAAATGGCAGCTTTATGAAAGGTTTTTGGTCCCCTTTATACATTTTTTGGACAGACCAAGCAGACTTCCAGGAGTCTTGGAGGCGACTGATCAGTTTTTCCATCTCGTCCCCAAAAAGGACCAAGCCCTTAAAGAGGAGGTCCAGAATGCCAGACTGCGGATCCTGGGAGAATCCTGACATTCTGAGCCAGGCGTGGCACCTGAGACAAACACCAAAAGCAGCCGCTCTAGCTGCCATATCTGCAGTGTCATATGAGGCATGCAAAATGTGGGTGCCTACATCTGACCTCAATTTGAGGAGGTCCAGGAGCTCAGTTTTTTGTGCAGAGTCTGGAAGGGCTTGAGCTATCTCCATACCTTTCTCCCATGGCATTCTGGTACTGCACCATATGTGTGAGAAAGTTGAGGGACCTAATGGAGCAAGTGGAAGATGAATAGGCCTTCTTGCCCATCTGGTCAATGTATCTGGACTCCTGGTCAGGAGGCTGAGTACTTGGGTGTTTAGGCTTCTTTGATATATCGTGAGCAGCCATAATCACCATCGAGTCCACCGTAGGGTGTTCCACCAGGAAAGGCTCCCCTAGGGCTGTATACAGCCTGTCTGACTTCTTGGAGATGGTGGAGGTGGTAGAGGGATGTTTCCAGGTTAACCTTGTCAGGTCCTGGAAGGAGTCAACCAAAGGAGGCACCACTAGAGACTTGGGCTTCTTCTGCCTCTGGTATTTAGCCAACCTCCACCTCTCTGGATCCAGGTCCTCAGTCTCCCATCCGTTGGAGGCCTGGATGTGCCTCATGATGTCCATAAATGTCAGATCATCAGGAGACGGCCTGGAGGTGTCCTTATTGTCCGGGGAAGAAGGGCAACCCCTAGGTTGTGAATGGTACAAGTCAGAAGACCTGGAACTACTGCTGGAGTTCAGCAAAGAGCTAGAGTGTCGCTGACTGTGAGACCCACGACAGTTATAGGACCAGCATCCACTGTGAGAATCTCAATCTTTATTTATTTATATAAGACGCCTTTCTAAAACCAAGGCGCCTGTACCATACAAAATAAAACCATTTTAAAATTAAACTAAACGACAATATTAGAAATCATTATATGCTTTGCTAAAGAGATAGGTTTTTAAAGAGAAGACTGGCGATGGTAGTGACTAGAAGAGCAGGAGCATCTGCGGTGATGCTGTTCTTTGTGTCAGGGTCTACCACAGTTGTCCTCTGGGCTCGGAGTGTGGCTTTTGGGGGCAGGAGTCAGTTGTTTCGGCTCCTGACCCATTTCTCGAGCCAGCTCCAGTTCAGCGGTTACCGATTCCTTAGGGGGGAGCACGTTCCCTTTGACCCGATTCTGCCAAAAGGAGAAATGCTCCTGGATCTGGTCTTTGGAGAACTGCAGGGTCGATGGACTGGCTGGTGTCTGTTTACATGGCGTCGGAACACCCAACATCAGGGTGTCCAGCATCGGAAGCGGCAGCAGAGATGGAGACCAAACTGGGCACCGACGCGTCTCTGCCCACCCAAGATCCTCAATCAGTAAAGAATGGCCTGGCGAGGAGGCAGGCAAAGCCCAATCTGACATCTGATAGGGTGTGTCTTTAGCAGACGGCTGCTTTGCAAAGTTTGTGGAGGAAGCAGCCAACGGCTTGCCCGGAGCCTGAGGCAAAGTCACCAAATAACGGGGTGAAGGCACAGAGTCTGACACCTGCCCAAGATGAAGACTTCTTGTGCAGCGGGGACCTGGAATGGGAGCGACCCCGGGAATTTTTCTGGTCCTTGTCCTGGAACTTGTGCTCCCCTGAGTCCTTCCTTTTCTCCTTGTGCCACTTTGAGGTAGACTCGGTGGAAACTGACAAGAGTTAAGAAGGGCTCTTCCCCACTGGCTGACTCTGCATAGCAGCAAGCTGCTTTTCAAGGAACTGAGCCTTAAGGTGGCAGATCCGAGTCCAGGAGTCAAATGCCTCGCAGTGCTCACAGGCTGCAGTGTCGTGATTCGGGCCTGGGCAGAAGAGGCAGGCCTCGTGGCTGTCCTTCGACGATAGCCGCTTGTCGCAGGTGCCCTTGGATTTTCTTCATTCTGTAGATGAAACAGATGATGCTGGGGAAGAAAACATGCAGAAAAGGAATAAATTTGGAGATTTTTGTCAGAAAGAAAGCAAAAAACACTGAGGCGTGAAAGCGGTTGAACTGTTGCGAGACGGTGTCAGAGGAGCTGATGCAAAAGGGGCGACGGGAAAAGAACTGAGGTGGGGCTGGGGACTGCCCCCCTTTGTACCATTGGCTGACATCAGGTGGAGCTGGCATCGGGTGCAGTGTCCCGCTGAAGACTGCTAACTAGGATGTTTACATGGGGTCCTGGTGATGTAGTCCTAACGGTTATTGCCTCCTACAATAGCTCTCACTCGAAGTAAGATAATCCCTTTCCTTTAGAAACAGAGGCATTAAAAATTCAGGAACGCTGACTTTTGAAGTTGTTACCAGGTAAATTGCTGCTAGGGGGGCTTGACTAAAGCACCAGAACTGATGCTGTTTACCTGACGATGTTGTCTATTTTGAAATGGATAGAACTGATTTTCACTCCTTACGTATGCACAGATGTTCTTCGGGGATATCTCTTTCTTCTAACCCCAGTAATACTCAGGTATTCCTAACTTTCTGCAGTGTCCCTTTAAGCCAGCACTGCTCAGAGAGTATAGAACACATGCAAATGATGGAACCCTTTGCATGTGACAACTATTCAAATGCTGCCTTGAACTAATTGTCTTAGTTCTAAAACCCATGAGATTTCACTCCCCGCCTGTAAAGTCTAGTTGCTCGGAGGCTCACACGTCAACTTGTTCCTGTGACATGAAGAAACATAAAAATACAGAAGTATCTTTTTTCTTTCATTTGCTGCCTTTTACTTATTGTTATTGGCCATTAAACCTAGTTTTAGAGTTATTTTAGTATTTTTATTAGTTTCTCCTGGTTCAGTATAACCGGTGGGGATCCAAGTTATTTTTGTTATTTTCGGGGTTTTCTGACTAAAAAACCCATTAGTTTAGCTTAAATTTATTTGAAATATTTACTTTTTGTAACCACTATAATTGGTTACTGAACCGCTAGTCTTGGTTCATTTTCTTCATCAGTTCTGGTTCCCATCAGTTCCAGAACCGACCACAACCGCTAACTTTGAATTTACTTAGCGGTTAACATTTTTATCGGTTATTGATAAAATGTCGGAGAAACCTAAAAAGAAAACCAGTGAACCTGGTTTCAAAAATTGTTCTGACTGTGGGGAAGTGTTTGCTAAGGCAGACAAACATAGTTTATGTGTGGCTTGCCTTGGCTATGATTACCTTAAGGAAGATTGTGATATTTGTAAAACCTTCCCAAAGAAAACAGTGGAGAAACACCTGGAATGGCTTAAGAAAAAACATCCTCCACCTAAGGGTTCCTCTGGCTCTGACCAGCCGATACCCTCTTCTGCTGTGGGTGAAACCACTACAATAATTGCCTCAACCCCTGAGACAGGTGATAAGGGCACTAAGAGGCTTGCTGAACCGGCTGACTCCCCGGTTCCCTCTAAAAAAAACAAGGAAAGTAAAACACACAGAACCCCCAACTGAGAAAAAGGGGACTTCTGTGGGTGCTCTGGCTCTGCCTTCTCCTCAAGAAATGGTTCAGGCCTTACAAGGTCTTTTCCCCACTGGCCAGCAGCCACCTGTTCAGGCCCCAGCTGGACAGACTGGCAGCACAAGTAAATCCTCATTTATGGAGGGAGAGGATTATGGTGAATGTGAGGAGGAGGGGGGACCTGTTGAGCCTGAGATATCCCCTGAGCAAGATTTCGGTTTACCTCCTAGAACCTCTGAGGATTATTCCTTACATTTTACTTTTGTGAGGAAAATGTTTGATGCCTTAGACATCATCACGAGAGAAGAAACAGAGGATGAAGAAGAGGTGGAATACCTCAAATGAGGGGTTAACCCCCACAAAAGCACTTGTTTTGCCTGTCAGTAAATTCTTCAAGAAAGATGCACTGAAGATTTTACAGACCTCTAATTCTGTCCCCCCTCTTGATAAGAGGCAGGATAAGAAGTACCAATTGGAAAGGGAAGGGGCAGAGTTTCTGTTTTCCCACCCTGACCACCAGGGGGTGGTGCAGACAGCTGTCTGTGACAAGGCTAAGGTGCCTCTGGCTTCTCACCCACCAGATAAGGAGTCTAGGAAGATGATGACAGTATGGTCAAAAAAGGATACTTGTCAGCTTCCTTGGCCATTAGACAGGCAAATTTCCAGGCCTACACTGCCCAGTACCAGAAGTCTTTATGGCAGTCAGTACTGGCTATGGCACAAAAAGCCCCCTCACCCTTGTCTGATGACCTGGTCAAAACTACCAAGTTTGGCTTAGAGGCAGCCATGTATCCATTCCAAATAGCTGCTGATACCAATGTTACAGCAGCCAGGTGGATGGCAAACATTGTTTCTCAATGTAGGTTTGCTTGGCTAAGAGCTACGAATCTTACCCAGGATACTCAAACAAAGGCTCTGGACTTCCCCTTGGAGGGAAATTCACTTTTCGGTGAAACAACAGTGGCTTATATGAAGAAGGTGGAGCAATATAAGGCCACCTCAAGAGTAATTCTGCTAAGGAGAAAGCCTCACCATTGACCAGACCCTATGGAAGGGGAGGCAGGGGCAGGTGCTTTCACACTAGGCCCTTTTTCCAGGCAGTGGCTGCACCCCAATACCAACAGTACCCTCAGCAAGGGTACTTCAGAGGTAGGAGCAGAAGGGGTTCCAGGTGGGGATCTCAAACCCAACCTCAACCCCAAAGTAAACAAACATTGTGACGTGTTTTCACAGGGCGCCTCCTCTCTACCTGTCGGAGGCAGACTGTCTCACTTCCTCCAGGCTTGGCAAAGGGTAACCACAGACAAGTGGGTCCTGGAGATAGTGAGTCAGGGACTGTCTCTGAATTTCAAATCCCTTCCTCTTCTGAGAACCAGGGTGTTCAGTTCACCTTCCCTCACAGTAAAGAAGCTGCTGTCAAGGTCAGTGGAACCTGTCCCAGTTCAGCAGAAAGGAAAGGGTTTCTATTCCAGGTAATTCCTTACCACAAAGAAAAATGGGGAGTGGCGGCCTATCTTGGACCTCAGAGTTCTAAACAAGCATTTAAAAAAAAAAGTTCAAAATGGTAACTCTGGCACTGATTCTGCCAACACTCCAAAAAGGAGATTGGTTGGCATCACAGGACCTAAAAGATGCCTATTTCCACATCCCCATAAGGAAGTACCACAGAATATATCTCCAGCTCAGACTCCCATCAGACTATTACCAGTTTTTAACCCTGCCTTTTGGCCTAATTTTGGCTCCAAGGGTATTCACAAAGTGCTTGGCAGTGGTTGTGCCACAGTGTTTCCATACTTGGATGACTGGCTGATGGTAGAAAATTCACTAGATCAGGTCAGACAACATCTGCTGACCACCCAAGAGCTCCTGGAGTCCCTGGGATTCTTGATAAATCACAAAAAAATCAGTTATTCTACCTGCACAGGTGCTGCAGTTCATAGGAGCAGAAATCAACACCCTGAAGGGCAGGGCATACCTGCCTTTAGACAGGGTAAGAAGTCTCCAGCTGATCACAAATTCTTTTAGCCTGCACAAGCAAAAAATTGCAAGACAGTTCCTACAGCTCCTGGGCTACATGGCTGCGACCACAGACACAGTCCTAGGCTCCAGGTTTCAGATGAGACACATCCAGTTCCACCTAAGGACACACTGATGCCAGAGAAGAGATCCCTTTTCAAAGCTAATTCCAATAACAAAAACTTTGTTACAAGCACTTTAGTGGTGGAAAGAGGACTCCAACCTGGGGAAAGGGGTTCCTTTCCAAAGAGAGTCCCCATCAGTCGTTCTCACAATGGATGCATCTCTGCTGGGGTGGGGCGCCCATCTGGGGATCACACAACCCAGGGCTCTTGGTCAAGTCCAGAGTCACTCCAGCATATAAACTTGCTGGAACTTAGAGCGGTGTTTCTGGCACTAAAAGCCTTCACAACACTGGTACAAGGAAAGGTGGTACAAGTCAGAACAGACAATACCACCACAATGTACAACATAAACAAGCAGGGAGGCACAAGGTCGGGTCCTCTCTGCACAGAGGCCATGAAAATTTGGAGCCTGGCTTACTCCCTGGGAGTTTCCCTACAGGCTGTCCATCTGCCAGGAAAGGACAACACCCTAGCAGATGGGCCTTACACAGGCAAGTGGTGGAAGTAATTTTCAGGAAGTGGGGCACCCCAGAAATAGACTTGCTCACATCCCACCAGAACCACCACCTGCCACAATACTGTTGCAGACCACCAGCTCAGGGCACACTACCACTGGATGCTCTGGCTCTGGATTGGTCAGGGAAACATCTATATGCTTTTCCTCCCTTCCCTCTGGTGTACAGGGTATTGCTCAAGCTCAGGTCCCAATCAGCACTGATGATCTTGATAGCCCCACACTGGCCCAGGCAGCCATGGTACTCTCTTCTGCTCTCCATGTCTGTTGCCGAGCCAGTACATCTCCCTCGGAGGCACAGCCTGCTAACCTCCAACCAGGGGAGACTCCTGTATCCGAATCTCAGGTCTCTCAATCTCAAAGCTAGTCTCTTGAAGAAATAGAATATGCAGGCCTACACCTCTCTGAAGCTGTCTTATTAGACATCCTGAGAGTTTACAGGAAGCTTTCCACTAAGAAAACCTATGCTTCAAAATGGAAAAGGTTTTCTATCTGGTGCTCAGCCAGGGAGCTGGTACCAGCACAGGCTGGGGTTCCAACTATTCTTGACTACCTTTCTTTTTTATATTCCCTGGGGCTGCAGCCCAGCACCCTTAAGATTAACCTGACTGCAGCCCAGCGCCCTTAAGTTCACCTGACTGCAGCATCTGCTTATATGTCTGCTGGAAGAAACGTGACAATAGCCTCAGACCCTATCTTTAGGAGGTTCTGCAAGGGCTTGGCCCATCTGCATCCCCCTCATAGGAACCGGTGCCAGCATGGGACCTTAATGTGTGCATAGCCAAGCTCATGGGACCTTCTTTTGAGCCCATGTCCTCTGCTCATCTGAAATATGTCACCTGGAAAACAGTTTTCCTTGTGGCAATGCTTTTTGCAAGAAGAACCAGTAAGCTCCAGGCTCTCTGCATTGAACAGGACTACATCTCATTCCACAGGGATAAGCTGGCCCTGAGAACAAACAGGAAATTTCTCCCTAAAGTGGTCTCTGATTTCCACCTGAACGAAACCATTACCCTGCCTGTCTTTTTCACTGAGCATTCCACCTCTGGTGAAAGAAAGCTTCACAGTCCGGATGTCAAGAGAGCGCTCAGCTATTATTTGTCAGCCACTAAGGACCATAGGCAGGACAGAAAACAGCTGTTCCTGACTTATGGTGATGTGGGAAAGGGTAACCCAGCATCGAAAAGGTCAGTTTCTCATTGGATAGTCCAGTGTATCCAGTTCTGTTACACTAATGCTGGAAGGGAACCCTCAACAGGATTGAGGGCCCACTCTACAAGAGGGCCAGCTGCCAGGGATGTTCCACTAGTGGACATCTGTAAAGCAGACACCTGGAAAACAGTACACACCTTTACAAAGCACTACAATCTGGGTAGTCAGTCCAGGGGCGATGCTAGGTTTGGCACAGCAGTCCTGCAAAGTCTTGACCCGAAATAAGGTTCTGTGCCCACCTCCAAAGGTACTGCTTAGTAGTCTGCAGAAAGTTAGGAATACCTGAGTATTACTGGGGTTAGAAGAAAAAATTACTTCCCATAATGATCTTGTTTCTTCCCAGTGATACTCAGTTATTCATAACTTCCCGCCCTGCCTCCCTCTCTAGAACCTTTAGCCTCTGCACTCCTGCATACTGTGCTTTCAGGGGTATACATGCCACTTTCTGGCACAATTCTGGTAAACAAGGTTCATGTTGTGTTTTCCCCCCTTCTTTCAGGTGACTCTGACAATTTTGGGGGTATCTGTTACAGTTCCCTCTCCAGTTGGAGGGTTTATGGGTTTAACTTTCACTATTATCATTATTGATATTTTTCAGTATTCATAGCTTTTTTTTTGGGGGGGGGGCTGCCTTTCCAGGAGTCCATGAAATCTGAGAGGTTTTACAACTAAGGTAGTTAGTTCAAAGCAGCATTTGAATAGTCACATGCAAAGAGTTCCATCCTTTGCATGTGTTCTACACTCTCTGGGCAGTGCTGGCTTAAAGGGACACTGCAGAAAGTTATGAATACCTGAGTATCACTGGGAAGAAACAAGAGTACTATGGTAAGTAATTTCTTTATCAGGCCACACCTATGGAACTATAGCCACCGGACAGTAGGACAACATGGAAACTTTTTGCAAGCTTTCCACTAGTGGCCACCTATGATGACATCCTGCGTCGGAACTTCCATATAAACATGGCTGGCCCCATTCCTCCTCAGTTCTTTTCCCACCATCGACCATACTCTCTGGCCCCTGTATGGAAACACTGCTGTTACAGTTGCCACTTTCATATAGCTTTGGGCAACTCGCACATCTGCAAGTGGTGCCTCAGTGCAGCCCATAACGTGAAGGCCTGCCAGATCTGCAGTAACTTTAATACTGCTATCTGGCAATGCCAAAAGAACATGTTAGAGACGCACCTGCTGAAATAACAGGTAGCCAGAATGGAGAAAGAACTCCTGGAAAAGAGCTCCACTGCGTCGCTGGCCCGCTCCTCTGGCTTTCTCTCCTCCAAGTTCTGGGAGAAGACTTTGGGACAGCATAAACCCAAGCACCAGGAGAGAGAACACAGTAAGGAAAAGACCTTCCTGGTTCACTTACAGTTACCCCTTCACTTCAGCGTGACCACCACTGCCCCATAGACTGCTCCAGTGGCACCGCTGCCCACCACCCTGGCCATTGACCCTCCCAGGTCAGGACAGGCTACAAGCACCACCAGACCTAGCACAGCTGGTATGTTGCCATCACCATCTGGGACAGTGTCTTCCTCATAAGCATCATCCAGAATTTCCGTCGACCACATGGGTGCCGAGATCCAGGCGGTACGTTCATCCTTTGCAGACATATTTAAATGACTGCCACCTCCTCCTACAACAGAAGATGCATCAACAGGGCATTTTCGACAAACTCCAGTGCCAACGCCTTCCAGGCCAACGAGCCAGCTCCACTCTCATGCACTGACGTCTTCACCTGCTCCCTCCTTGCAGCCTACTGAATGCATCAACAAGGAGAAGGAGTACAATCCTGACCTCATTATGCAGGAGGAAGAGTATGTGGAAAGCTCCTATGAGAAATCTAGTTCCACTCTGTCTACAGGGAGTGAGGACTGTGTAATGTACATACCAAGGTCCCCTCCTGAAGATCCATCATTCATCTACATGATGCAGCAACTCCAGACTGCCATGGGGTTTGAGTCAGAGGAACAGGATATTACCAACAGGAACATGGTGTTCTTGGAATTGCCCAATTTCCCCACCCATCATTAGTCCTCCTCTCCTACCCACCTTGGAGGATGCCAGCCTTGCTGCCTGGCATAGACCCAATATGATACCTGCCATACCCAGGAAGGCAGACAAGACGTATCAGTGCCCCTTAGGCAAGCCTTTTATTTTGCAGGCCAATCTGAGACTGATTCAGTGGGTCATAAACACTGCCCATGATTGATCTAATGTACCAAAACACCTTAGTTCTTCTCCCATCCTGACAAGGAGTCCAGGAGGACAGATGTCTTGGGCAAGAGAGCTTTTGCTTCTGCCACTTGGGGCCTGAGAAAGTATAGTTACGTAAGAACTTACCGTAACAGTAGATCTTCAAGAACAGCTCTTGCAGCAGGTTACACCATAAGGACTGAAGCTGGCAGGCGGCAGGACCCTATGGAAAACTTTTAGCTAGCTATACCCACCTCCGACGTCAGATACATCATAAAAGGTGTGGTCCCCAAGCATCCCTCAGTTCTCCCGCCAGAGACTCCCAGCAAAGTGATAAGGTTCTGAAGGGGGAGACAGAGGATCCGCTTCCAGAGGAAGACCAAATAATCTGTTGCATCTGAGATGTCATAGAAAAGAACCAAACCTCCTGAGGGGAAGGTGGGAGGAAAACTACCTGCTGCAAGAGCTGTTCTCGAAGATCTACTGTTATGGTAAGTTCTTACGTAACTGTACTATAATGTATGGTAAGTGCCTATTAACCACCATAATCAGCAGTTACACAGCTTTGTTATGCACTGTTTAGAATTTTAAAAGTTGTTAACCACACTTCGGAACTTCCAAAAAGTGGCATAAGAAAAAAGAATGCACCAGAGTTCCATAATTCTCACACATAGAATGCAAACAGTGTTTTTTTGACCATACACTATAAAAGATGATGGCTGGGGATCGGGTGACAACCACACTGAAATCACCTCTCGTGGTTGCTAGGGCTACAGTAAACCTCTCGAGCTGCGCTCTCGAGGTTTACCATGTTGCCCTAGCAACTACTCGAGGTGATTACAGTGTGGTTATCACCTGATCTCCAGCCATTATCCTCTATATCTTACTTTGAGATACAGCTCTTGCAGCAGGTTACACCATAAGGACTGATTCCCAAGCAGTAAGGGTGTTCAGCTAACCCAGTCAGGAGGAGGATAGGAGAGATCCCATGATTAGACCGCCTAGGACAAAAGTTCCTGGAGGATGGCCAGGCCAAAGCCCGCTCTGCATCTTGAGGCAATGTCCAAACTGTAATGTCTGATGAAAGTGTGAGCTGTACTCCAAGTAGCAGCTGCACAAATGGCCAGTGTTGCAATGTTCTTCAGCACAGCAAAGGAGGTAGCCACCCCCAACCCCCAGTCGAATGGCCCTAATCAATCCTGGTAAGGACTTGTTGCACTTCTGGTTTAACAGAACACAATGTAGTTCACCAGCCACTTAGAAAGTGTTTGTTTCGACACAGGTGCTCCCAACATCCTGCGAGCAAAAGACAGAAACGGCTGATTGGACTGTTGGTGCAGTGTGGTTCTGGTCAGGTAAAACCTGAGGATCCGGTGTGTAGGAGAGCTTACCCTCGATTAGTGTAGTTAGGGTAATACACCGGAAGATCGATATCCTGATTTAAGGTTAAGGCTGAGACCACCTTGGGAAGAAACTTAGGATTGGTCCTTAAGGACACCGTGTCCTTATGAAAAATCAAATAATGCTCTTTACACATGAGCGCCTGGAGTTCCGAAATTCTTCTTGCTGAGGTAACAGCAACTAAAAATGTCTTCCAAGAGAGAAGGCATAGCTCGCAATCTGCAGCTGGCTCAAAAGGAGGCAGCGTAAGCTGCTGTAGGACAAAAGGAAGGTCCCAAGGAGGAAATGGGTCCTTTATGGGGGTCTCAGGTGCAGAATACCAAGCAAAAGGTGCATGAGGCCTCTAGCTGAGCTAGTGACCTTTGACCAACCGGTGCATGGTATGCTGAAATGGCACACAGGTGTACCTTCAAGGAAGAACACGCTAACCCCGACTGAAACAGGATTAGGTGGTAGTCCAAAACTGACTTCTCAGGACAATGGAGTGGATCAAGTTCACGAGCCTGGGCCCAGAGACAAAACCAGCGCCACTTCATGGCGTAAGTGTCGTGAGTAGATGGTTTCCTAGCCGCCACCAGTATATCGGCAACACCCTGAGAGACTCCGTGCCGAAAAATGGCTACGTCTTTAGGAGCCAAGCGTGCAGGTTCAGGGATTTGAGGTTCAGGTGGACCAAGGAACCTGCCTCCTGGGACGGCAAGTTCGAGTTGACCAGTAAGGGAGGCTCCTGAGCTAACTGGTGTAGAAGCAGAAACCAAATTTGTCTGGGCCAAAAGGGTGCCACCAAGATCATCGATGCCCCTTCTGATTGGAGTTTGAGGAGAACCCTCTGGATCAAAGGGAAGGGTGGGAAAGCACAGAGGAACCTGCCCATCCAAGAGAGGGACAGCGCGTCTTGCCAGAAAACACCAGGCTCTGGATCTAGCGAGCAGAAATTGGGCAGTTTTGCATTGTATGGGCACATGAATAAGTCTACATGTGGTGTCCCCCATCTGTGGAACAGGTCCTCTGCAACCTCCTGCAGCAGTTCCCATTCGTGAGCTCTGGCCTGTGACTGGCTCAGTCGATCCACGACGGTGTTGTCTACACAGGGAACATGCACTTCGGTAATCATGGTGCCGTGCTGTAGTACCCAATCCTACACCCTCTTTGCTTCTCTGCAAAGTGGGTAGGAGTGAGTGCCTCCTTGCTTGTTGATGTAATACACCACTGAGGTGTTGTCCATCTGGACTAACATGTGGCCCGGTGGAATCTCTGACAGCAAGGCCTGTAAGGCATACAGGACTGCCCTCATCTCCACAATATTGATATGGAGGTAAGCTTCCAGGGGCGACCAGGTTCCCTGGGTCCCGGTTTTGTTCAGGTGAGCTCCCCAACTGGACCCTGAAGCATCCATGGTGAGAGTCAGAGATGAAGTAGGCGCCAAGGCACCCCCCCCCCCAGAGAGATGTTCCGGGATGAGCCACTACTGCAAGTCCTGAACGACTGGCTTTGTGACCCTGATGAGCTGATCTAAGTGATCCTGTCTCTGGTCCCATTGGGCTCTCAGCATCCACTGAATAACTGTCATGTGGAGGCGGGCCAGGGGGACCATGGCGATGGCAGCCGCCATATGTCTGAGCAGGTGAAGCACGGTCCGCGCGGAAACTAGTTTCTTCACTGTAATGTCCCGTATCAAAAACCTGATGCGATCCACCCTGTCCTCAGGCAGGAAGGCTCTTCCTTGGCAAGCATCCAAGATCACGCCAATGAACTGCAACCTTTGTGAGGGGATGAGGGATGACTTCTCTTGATTAGTGGTGATACCCAGTGACTCGAATAGAGAACTAGTATCATGAATTTCCTTTACCAGCGCCTCTCACGAGGGGGGCCATGAGAAGCCAGTCATCCAGATACAGGAACACATAGTGGCCCTGTCTTCTCAGGGCCACTGCTATGACTGCCATGCATTTGGTAAAAAATGCATGGTTCCGAGGACAGACCGAACAGAAGTGCTCAGAACTGATAATGGCATCCCAGAAACGTCCTGTGTGATCGGGTGATGGGAAGATGGAGATGCGCATTCTGCATATCCAGAGACGCTAGCCATGTGCCTTGCTTGAGCATGGGGATGAGACCCGGAAGGGTGACCATGCAGAAGCGTTTGTACACCACCGAGGTGTTAAAGTTGCTGAGATCCAGGATTGGGTGCAGTTCCCCTGTTTTCTTTGGAACCAGGAAGAAGTGGGAATAATATCCTCCTTTCCTCTGGTTCTCTGGGACAATCTTGATGACATTCTTATCCAGGAGTGCCGAGATGGGCATGCTGTCCCGAGTAATGGGAATACAGAGGAGGTCTTGTCGGTGGATGGTCGAGGAACTCTATAGAGTGTCCCTGACCTACGAGTTGTAGAACCCACCGGTCAGAGGTTATCCTCTGCCACCCTGAGAGGTGGTAAGCAACTCGACCTCTGACCCTCTTTTCCCTTCGATCCAGAGGTGGGGCAGGGGTGGGGAAGGAGTCATGTTGTGGCGGTGCTGGCTCCAGCAGGTTGGGTAGATTTTGAGTTCCGCTGACCCTGACCTCCAGAGTACTTGGGCTAATTCTTTCTGCCATAGTTGCCCTGGGTTGCTGGCCGGAACGAGGCCAATGCTTGTTCTGCCGGCCACGAAAGTGGTACTAGCCCCTACGAAAGGGGCCAGGCTTAAGTCTGTACATGGCTTGTACTGTCCTAACAGCCTTCCCGGCATCTTGTAATTTAGTGATGACTTTTTCAGAGTCCTCACCGAACAGAACAGAACAGAACCGTTATGAGGAACATCCAGAATGCCTTTCTGGACGTCTGGGGTGAACCCTAAAACCCTCAATCAGGAGTGTCTCTGGAGGCAAACGACTATAGCGGTACCTCGGGCTGCTGAGTCCACCGAGTTGTAGGTGGCTCGGAGGACTTGAGTCCCAACATACGAACCTGTACAAAGGAGGTTCACCAATTCCTCCTTTTCCCCCCTCTGGAAAATCTTTCAAAAGGTCCTGACCCTGCTCCCACAGTGCATTTTGAAACTGCACCATGTGCGTAAGATAGTTAAGGGACCTAATTGAACATGTAGCGTCCACGTACATGAGCCTACCCAGAGAATCCAATTGCTTGGATTCCTGGTCCAGTGGTTGGGTGCTAAGATGCTGAGGCCATTGTGAGTGATCGTGGGAGGCTGTAATGACCAAAGAGTCAGCCACTGGTTGCTGAGCCAAATACGGATCTTCCAGCGGGGCCCTATAGAGTCAGTTTGCTTTCTTGGGGACTGCTGGAGTAGAATAAGGACGCTTCCATGCAGCCATGGTAGTGTCCTGAAAAGTGTTCACCAAGGGTGGAACCACCACAGGCTTGGGGTCCTTTTGTCCAAGGTACCTTGCCAGGTGTTGCTTTTCAGGGTCCAACTCCTCAGTCTCCCACCCCATATTTTCTTGAATGTGCCTGATTATGTCAGAAAATGAGGGGTTGTCCAGCAACAACTTGGGGAGGTCACAGGGGTCTGGCAACGGGATGCTGAGTGGAGAGGATGATCAAGAGATGTCTGAAGTATCTGGACGTGAGTCATCCCTGGACGAAGAACGGGATCTCTGTCTTGGTCTTTTACAGCTGTGGTCACTAGGGGACCCTGAAGGGGTCTTGAAGTAATGCACTCTCTTAGCCCCCGACTTCTTTTTTCTGGATCTGCCCCTAGGTGGCGGGGTAGGATCCTTGGGGTCAAGGATCACTGCCCTAGAAGGTTCTTTAGGAGGTGGGACCTCCTGTGGAGGCTTCATGGAGACCACATCCTTCTTTATGGTATCCCACCAAAAGATAAAGAGCTCCTTTACCTCTTGAATATTGAGGCCAGACGATGGGCCTGGCATCAGTGCTTGTCCGTCCTTAGGGTCGGGTACCGGTGCCTGAAGCATAGTCAGGTCAGGCGTTGGGTCCTGGGGTAACCCAGCATCCTCAATATCCCCTGACATCTGGTTGTCGGTGACAGGTGCTCCGATGTCCTGCTTAGACGTCCCCTGGTGACCAGTTGCTAGCGGTGTAGGCGGGGGTGGCGTCGGGTCCCTGGGACACTTCACGGTCACTGGGTCTGGCGTCCACTTCATTTCTGTCATCTGCTTGATGGACGTCAGCTCTGCTGTCTTCCTCGGGGGGCATCCGAGCCCCTCAGAGATTGGGAGACCGAACGTTGGTCGGTGTCCCGGCACCGGTCCTCAGCGTCGGTGCTGGACTTAGCTGCCAACTTAGACTGGTGCTTCTGCCAGTCTAAGGCCTCAGACCTGGCAGTAGAGCCAGCCGGCCAGCTATCTTTAGGGTTGGTCTTCAAAGGTTGAAGAGAGATCCAACTGGAGCCCCCTGAAGTCTGGACTTGCACTGGAGGGGGCTGAGACTGAGCCCGGGAGGGAGATTTTTCTGACTGGGCGGAGCTGGAGCTGGCCCGGGAGTCCGAGGCCTGACTCGGGGATCTGTCTCTCTATCCCTGTCCCGGTGCTTTTCTTTATGTCGCCCCGATTTGTGGTGGGATGATTCCCCTCTGGAGGAAGGATCTTTTTCCATAGCTTTTAGTTTTTCTTCAAGAAGAAAACTCTAAAGTGCTTTCTGGCGGCGGATCCGGGTGCGGCTATTGAATTGCTGGCAGATGGAACAGGCCTTAGTGTCATGGTACGGGCCTAGGCACCGCACGCAGGCCAGATGCCTGTCCTTGAAGGGGATCTGCTTGCCACAAGCACACTTCAAGGAGTGTCCTTCTGTAGAAGGAGTCGGGGAAGAAGACATGTGGGTAATCATCAAATTTTTTGAGAGAAATTAAGTTCTGGCATTGTTCGTAGGCTGAAGACATCCGTGAGCTGATGCTTGCGAGTCAACGGCGGGAAAAGAACTGAGGGATGCTGGGGGACCACCCCTTTTATAATGTATCGGACGTCGGGGGGCCGGGCCGACGACAGATGCGGTCCCCGCTGGGTATAGCTAGTTAGAAGTTTCTGTGGGGTCCTGCCAGCTTCAGTCCTTATGGTGTAACCTGCTGCAAGAGCTGTCTCTCGAAGTAAGATCTGCAAATTATCAGGCCCATATATATTTAAATATCAAAATACTGTGGGAAAGGCCAAAGCAGCTGCCCAAAGCCTCCCCGAGGGTACCCCTAAGCAGGAGCTCTTGAAAGCTCTGCAGGCAGGAGCAGCCAAAGGTAAACATCTCCTATGTTCTACATATGATATTTCTGATGCTTCTGCCAGGGCAGCAGCTTCTGGAGTATGGCTCGGGAAGCATTCCTGGTTAAGTCTGGCAGGCTTTGCGAATGATGTTCAGCAGTCCATTCTCAGTGCTCCCTTTAGAGGATACAGATTGTTTGGCACAGACGTACAAGATATCCTCTCCGATCTGCAGGCCTCTGGCTAAACCCTGAAATTGGTGCACTCTCTCTATCACACTCAACCAAGGGCAGGCAGTTTTCATCTAGCTAGCAACAGGCATCATTCTACTGCCAGACAACAGGGTAAGAGTAGAGGAGCAATAGTTTTGCCTACCTCAGGAGTTGCCCCAGGTGCCCACTCAAAAGTCCCTAGAGGTGGGAATGTGGCTGCAGCCACAGCATCCTGCACTGCACAACTACTCCTACAACCCCAGTGACCAGTGCCTACAGGGGTGGTTGTCGGGGGTCGCCTGTCCCTCCACCTGGACCAGTGGAGGATGGTAACATCAGATGCTTAGGTCTTGCAGATAATAGAACAAGGTCATGCACAGCTTCTGGAATTACCTCCAGACCATCCACCAGAGCCTTCCCCTTGCCCTCCAGAGCACATCCCATTGCTTCTAGAGGAGATCCAAATGCCACAGAACCTGTTCCCTGGGAACAAAGGAACACAGGATTCTATTCTCAGTACTTCCTAGTCTCAAAGTGCACAGGAGATCTTAGGCCCATTCTAGATCTCAGAGACTTGAACTTCATCAAATACAAGAAGTTCAGAATGGTAACTCTGCAAGGCCTATTCACACTACTGCAAGTAGGGGACATGATTTGTTCCCTGGATATGCAGGATGGTTACCTGCACATGAAGCTTTGCCCCTCACAGGAAATATTTCAGGTTACTGTTTCAGGGGGAAACACTACCTGTTCAGAGTATGCTCTTTGGCTTATCATCTGCACCACGGGTCTTTTACAAATGCTTAGCAGTGGTGGCAGCAGCCCTTTGCAGGGAAGGACTATATGTCTTCCTCTACTTGGATGACGGGCTTCTCAAAGCTCACTCCAAGGAGCAGCTTTTTCATACCCTAGCATGCACCAGACACTTGTTTGATGCTGTAGGGGTTACTGTCAGTATGCCGAAGTCCATCTTGACCCCTTGCCAGCATCTACAGTACATTGGGGCAGTCCTGGATACAGCTCATGGCTTAGACTCCTGCCCCAGGACAGGGTCGAGCATCTAACTGCAGAGGTCCAGGTGGTCTACAACAGGTACGTCACACCCAGGACATTCCTGAGACTCCTAGGCCTGATGGCAGTGGCCATTATCACAATGCCACTGGCCAGATTACATATGAGAATCTCGTAATGCACACTAAGAGTCCAGTGTGAACAACGTGCAGATGACCTAGAACAGAAGGTTCTATTAACTTCCCCCGCCTGAAAAGTACTTCAACTGTGGATGGAACCCAGCCATTTATTAAATGGGGTTCCCTTCCCTTCCTGATTCCTTTCCCGCAACAGATTCTCACTACAGATGCCTCGGGGACAGGCTGGGGGGAGGGGCACATCAGACACAGTGTACATGGACAAAGTGGAGAGTACCCTCCACATAAATGTCCTAGAAATGAGAGCTGTTCTCTATGGGCTACAGGCCTTCCAGGCTCCTCTATCCCTGGGTCCAACATGAGCGTGACACACTACATCAACAAGCAAGGGGGAAATCATTTATTTATTATTTAGTTTTTGTTGACCGGGTAAGTGCACTAGACAAATCCTGCCTATTTTCAGGCACGACCCGGGGGAGAGGAATACAGATGAATGCCAACTGACCTTGAACCAGATTAAGCTGTTGGTGGTATTTTTAGTGAATGAGGGAAATTTGGCCAGGACACTGGGGAAATTCTCCTACTCTTTTCGATAAGTGCCATGGGATCTTTAACATCCACCTGAACTACCACCAATCCAGGCAGATGGGACCTCAGGTTTAATGTCTCATCCGAAAGACGGCACCTCAGAATGCAGCACCCCTCTCATGCTGCACTACAGTGTCAGTACTGGGATATTAACCCAAGTGCCAGATGTGGGAACTGAACCCACAGCCCTCTGATCTCCCGGCCTCACGAGTGTGCTACCTACTGAGCCACTGACACTGCATTACTACCACCTGTGCAGAGAGGCGGTGAGAGTCTGGTATTGGGCTCTGGAACATGGTCGAGAACTGTCAGTAGTGCATGTTCCAGGGGTCCAAAATGCCCTGCCAGACTTTAAGGAGGTCACAATCCAGGATGCATGAGTGGGAACTGCCGTCTGTCGCAGAAGACCTGTTCGACAGGTGGGGTCATCCAGAGTTGGACCTTTTTGCGTCCCCACACAACATAAAACTGCTGCAGTTCTGCTTGCTTGCTCCAGGGCCTGGAGTTTTCTGGCAAGACGCGTTGTCCCTCTGTTGGAAGGGGAGGTTCCTGCATGCCTTTCCTCCCTTCCGTCTAATTCAGAGAGTGCTAATCAAGCTCCAAATGGAGGGTGCTACTCTGATACTCATTGCCCCCCTGTGGCCTCATCAGATTTGGTTTCCCTCACTACAGCAGTTGGTACTGGAACCACCAATATCACCGCCATTATGCTGGGGCCTACTGGGTCAGGAAAAGGGAACCCTGGTCCATCCAGACCTCCTGTCACTCCACTTTCATGCAGGGCTTTTGAAGATGTAGCCATTGCTCAGTTTGGGGTGTCACAGAAGGTAGCTGATAGAAGACCTTCCACCAGGACCACTTATTCCACAAAGTGGAAGTGGTTTGCTTAGTGGCCCGCTTCTCACCAACTGGATACTTTTACCTGTCCAGTAAATCAGGTTCCGGAGTATTTGCTGTCTTTGTTAGATGTTGGTCTGCAATACCCTTCTATCAAAGTGCACTTGGCTGCCATTGCATCTTTCCACGTGTCTACTGATGTTCATATGGTTGCTCTGCTGGAGGTGGCCTGTATGTTTTTGAGAGGCATGCTGCACTTCAAGCCTTCTATCCGCAATCCAGTCCCATGGTGGGATCTGAATTTTGTTTTAGAAAAGCTTACTTTGGCTCCTTTTGAGCCAGCTGTGACTTGTGGTCTATGCTTTCTTTCTTGGAAAGCACTATTTTTAGTTGCTATTACTTCTGCTCAAAGAATTTCAGAGCTTCAAGCTCTAATGTGTGAGCCTTCTTGTTTGATTTTTCACAGATCAGTCCTACGTTTCTACCAAAGGTGGTGTCTGAGTTTGCTTTGAATCAAATTACCCACCTGCCAGTTTATTTTCCTAAGCATACCAATCCAGGGTAAGTATTGCTCCATACATTAGATGTACATAGAAGACTCAGGTACTATATACACTGTACAAAGGAGTGCAGGACGTCGTACAGCTTCTTGTTTCATTCGCCCCTGGGAAAGAGGGTGCTCCTGTTTCCAAACAGTGCCTGTCCGAATGGCTGGCCAGTTGTATTACTTTCTGTTACAGGAAGTACAGTAGGGAATTTCCTAGGGTTGTTTGTGGCCATTCAACTAGAGGCACAGCTACTTCAGTTGCCAGTTTTAAGAATGTGTTTGCTGCAGAGATCTGTGCAGCTGCCACCTGGGAGTACTGTCCACACCTTCACTAAACACTACAGTTTGTACATTGCCTCCTGACAAAGGGCAGGCTTTGGCCTAGCAGTTCTTCAAGGCCTTCTTTCTTAGGCCTGTGGGCTGCAGCCACCCAGACTGTTTCATTGTCAGTACTGCTTGGTACTCCTTTCGTAGGTGTGGCCTGATGAAAGAGATATCCTCGAAGAAGATAGATTGTACAATGGCAAGAAAAAATCCTGGACTCTGATTGGTTGGTCTTGGGCTGGACCCATGCAGTTATCCCAGCACATCATCACGGGTCTAGTCTCAGCCTCACTGTGAACCTGTAGATGAGCATTTTATGGAGCTTTTGATTAATTGTTTCATCCTCTCTTAAAAAAAACAAAACAAAAATATTTTCCCACACAAAAACATCTTTAAAATTATTTTTTTTATTCTGTATAACAACGAGCCATTGTATAATAGCAATAATGCCCTCCAGGGTGTGTGTTGTTTGGGATAATGTCATGCCTCAGTCATTGGACACACTGGGCCTGCGGCCTCGTGCCCAACCACCTGAGGCGTGATGTTATCCCAACACGACACACACCCTGCCATGCATTATTGCTTAATTATACAATGGCAAGAAAGAATCCTGGTCTCTGATTGGTCAGTCTGGGACTGGAGCTGTGCTGTTATCCCAGAACAATATCACGGCACTAGTCTCAGCCTCACTGTGGACCAATGCAGATAAGCTTATGGCAGATTATCTCTTTTTTTTTGCTTCTCCTCTTTAGAAACAAAAATAAGTTTCCACACTAATAAAAACATTCTTTTAAAATTATTTTTTTTATTCTGTATAACAATGAGCCATTGTATAATAGCAATAATGCCCTCCAGTGTGTGTGTGGTTTGGGATAATGTCATGCCTTAGTTGTTGGACACACTCAGCCTGCGGCCTCGAGCCCAATCACCTGAGGTGTGACGTTATCCCAGCACGACACACACCCTGATGGCCATTATTGCTTAAATAGTTTGTACTTACCGTGACAGTAGATCTTCGAGAGAATCTCTTTCATCAGGCCATGCCATCCCACCCTCCATCCCCATGAGGACTTAGAGCTCTGGAACTCCTATCTCTTTTTCCAGGAAGGTTTACCTGCTGTTTCCTGCCTGCCAGGTAGGCAGAGCCATAGGTTTGCTCCTGGTTCCATATAGGGAGGTCTTCTGAGCACGCCCTCCGGCGGGGAACTGAGGAGGGAAGGGGTTGCCCACGTTTATTTGGGAAATGGCGACGTAGGATGTCATTGTGGGTGGCTCATAGTGAACTGCTTGCAAAAGTTCCCGTGTGGTCCTAGTGCCCAGCTGGAGGCTCTAGTTCCATGGGTGTGGCCTGATGAAAGACATTCTCATGAAGATCTACTGTTACGGTAGGTACGTAATTGTTCTTTCTGTTTTTCACACATTTTTATGTGTTTTTTCATTCTTGTTAGCTGAAAGCCATTTTTTTGTGAGAACTTCTGTATAGTGTGTCTCACTGGTCAAGAAGGAGAAACTTTGTGTATCAAAAACATTAAAAATGCTTGAAGCTGTAGTTTAACAGAGTAGGGTGTAATCATCTTCATGTAATTTATATATATTAGATATACATAATTTAAAAAAATGCACCTCACAGAGAAGCTAATTCTGTTATAACCCCACAATACAAGTGAACATGCTGCCTCCACCGTGATCTCAATTGAGCAGTTTAGGTCTTCGACCCATAGTACATGGATACCGCAGCTAGAAATCTTCATATAGACAGTCTTTCAATGCTGGAGACCATATATCTTAGTAAAATTCAAGTTTTTAATATTAAGAATTTATTTTCCAAATTAGACCAGTTGAGATGCAACATGTCCTTTACAGTGCAGCCCTGAATCTGCAGGGTTTTCATTTTCGATGGAAGCACAAGGTCAAGTAACTTGCTTAAGATCACACAGTGAAGCTAGGCTTTGAACCTCACTCTCCCAACTGATAGTCCTTTGCACTATCCATTGCCGTGCCCATTAGGTATTTGATCTTCGGTTAATGGCACGTTACTGGGCCAGAGTCCTAAATAGCGGAGAGTCTCTGATTTATAAAATGTGCTAATTTGCAAATGATTAAAGAACAGCAGTGAATGTAACTGTGATTAAAATATACATACATAAAACTTGTATCAGCTGACATTAAACCCAACTTTACCTTTAGAAAAAAAAGTGCTTAGTCCAAGAACATTCACAAATATTTTTGCAATACAAAAACAACATACAGTAGTCAGATATACAAACATGTGTGATTCATTTTAAGCAACAAACAAATCCAGCATTTTTATTTAAGAATGCACGGTCTTTTAGGTGACAGTGTGGAAAGCTTGGGATGGAACCATACTGTGAATGCAGGGATACTGTTCAGGACTGGAAAATCTGTCCTTAAAGAGACCGTTACCATTAAAAGGACACAGTCAGCTTCCCCATGGACCTCAAATTGTCCCTAGTTTACCAAAACGCATTTAAACAATGAGGTATGACAAGGAATGTGTTATTGTGGTATAATAGCATGCCTCAGGAAATGAAGCACAAGGCAAAGCAGAGTGCCTTACACAACCCAAGAAGTGCCATTATCCCATAACTACGCACAACCTAGAGTGTTTTACTGCAATTATGAAATGGCTTTCCTGCTTTTAAATTTTAGAACCTTGTGATAGTGATGGGCTCGGAAAGGAGCTTAAAGGGGAGCAGTCAGCACTAAGAGCCCCACACCCAAATGTAGGGCTGGTTCCAATTTGCACTTCATGTGCAAAAACATTTTCTTTCTTCCTTACTGTTTACTTCAGTATACTGGATTGTATCAGTCTGATTCAGTTGACTTCCAAGCTGACATCTGCTACAGCCAGAAAGCCAAAAATCCCCTGCAGCTGACATCATAGCAGATCTGCAGCAGTGGGAGATTCACTATCCTGTAGAAATGTTACAGTTTTTATAAGCTTTGATCTTTTGTTTACTGGCCCCGAAGTCCTCCTGGAGCCAAGTACCAACACAGAGGACTGTACTTAGCCTTGGGAGAACAGCAGGACTGACAAACATCTGATTTTATAAAATCGCTTATTATAAAATGGGTCTCAAAAATCCTGGTGCCTCATTGGTCAAAACATGTCACATGACTGTGTAACTCCTGCAACAGACAACCAGTGATGACTGCTGATCAAATGTTTACTTTCTTCGAACCTAATTCAGTCTTTTTTTAATTTTAATAACAGATTCATTTTATAATTGCAATAATTCACTTCAGGGCATGTGTAGTACTGGAATTTACACACTTGTGTGGTGAAAGTCACTCAGCTGTGCCTCACCACACACCACACAAGGCGTGTATAAATCCCATAACAACACACGCGCTGTCATGCATTATTGCTTAAACATGCACTGCAGGTTACTGAATCAAACACTGTTGCAAATCTGCTATGACATCAGCTGCAGGGGATTCTGGGATTTTGGGTTACAGTAAGTGTCAGCTTGGAAGTCAGCAGAATCAGTCCGGCACTGTTTACTGCAGTACAGTAAATTGCAAGTAAAAGAAAATAAACTGCAAATTGGGACCAGCCCAACACTTGGGTGTGTAGCTCTTACTGCTGATTGTCCCCCTTTATGCTATTGTCCGAGTGCACCACTATTACTTAAAGTGATCTACTAATATTAGCAGTTTTGGCCCTGCCAGTGATTAAAGAGGGACTTACCACCACGGGACTCTGCATATGTAAATATTCCCCCAAGAAATGCAGCCTTTTAAAAGTAATAACACTTGTAAATTTGCAGACACCAGTTCCCAAGGACTTCCTGTTTTTTTCTGTGCCGCCTAGCTCTGCCCCTGTGCTCACCGGCATAATGACGAGATGCCAGTGAGAGCGCGGGGACGTGCCCCATTATAGTCAATGGGCAGCAGCTTTTAAATCACTTTTTGATAGCATTATGGCAACTTGCTAATGAGACGTTGGCACCAGTCGACTACCAAGGCTCTTGGTAGTCGACCAGTGTCCATGTCCCAATTAGCGCGGCCATAATGCTATCGAAAAGTGATTTAAAAGGTGCCACCATTGAATGTATTGGCGCCGCTCGTTACCTCACTGGCATCTCGCCATCATGCCAGTGAGTGCGCGGTGAGCTGGGTGTAAGAGAAAAAACGGGAAGTCCTTGGGACCCGGTGTCTGCAAATTTACAAGTGTTATTACTTTTAAAAGGCTGCATTTCTCAGGGGAATATTTACATATGCAGAGGTCTGTGGCGGTAAGTCCCCGTTTAATCACTGGCAAGTGTAAAACCTGGTCAATCTTTTTAAATAAGTGAAAGTGAGGGAACTAGTGCTCCCCTTAAGCACCATGACACACTGCTTCCCACAGGTCCTTCCGATACCTGTCCTCCACACAGTGACATCCCTGCTCTCAATGGATTGTGGGAGCAGTAGTATTTACAGTTTAAAAAATAGGGGGACAGAATTCTGTTGAAGCACTAAAGATTCTGAGGAAGGTCTTTAAAAAGAAGTCATAATGGCAAGGAATGCTAAATTGAGAAGGACAGGGACCTGTAATCCTTTTTGTTTTTAGTGAGGAGACCTTCCTGTTAAAGCACTGCCGGCATCTTGAAGAATGCTGACAGCTTACCTTGCTTGTAAAAACATTTTCTGCATTTCTTTCTGCTTCAGTCTTTTATTGCTAAGGACATTTTCTGAAAAACAGCATTTTTTTCCCCTTTGCACATCAGCTCTTTCTGCTGCTTGTCCTCACGTACAGTCACAATCTCCTGTTTATTGAGTCAGTCTGCAGCTGTGAAAATGGCTATGAGGTCATAAGTGGAGGATCTTCATGTGCACACAAGCAGCAGGAGCTGATGAAAGTCTGAGTGACAGATCCAGTTTTCAGATAGCAATTCTCAGCAACAATAAACAAAGGGAGGCTGACCGTTGGCGCAGCACAAGTGCTACTGCTTGTAAAGCCAGTAACCCGGGTTTTGGAATAAGCCTGCATTGCTGGAAGCTGGCAGGGGAGAGAAGGTTGAAGCATCCCCAAAGGATATTCTTCTCTTGGAAAGGAAGGAAGGAAGGAAGGAAGGGGAAAGGAAAGAGGGAGGGAGAGGGAGGGGGCACGATGCTGGTGCAGCAGTGCAGTCTGGGTGACTATCGGTGAAGCAGCAAGCATGCATGCATATGCGTGGGGAGATGTTTGCTGGCACTGTGCGGCAGCACACTCTGATGTGTACACCTGCGCATGGCGTCACAGAGCTGGTGTGGGGGACAAGACAACAGAAAAATGACCTTGGTGCATTAGGTGACAGGTCCTGGTAGATCCAAGCCCCCGGCCTGATGCCATCCACCTGAACATGACCATTGTTGGTGGGTACATCCTCCATATCAACCATGCCTGGGAGGCAAACCAAGGCTCTGGAACAACAGTGGTGTCAGTGAGCAGGGATGTAGGGTTCGGGGTACACTGGGGCTCCTTAAGGGGGGGGTCAACTGCCTGGGACAGAAGGAGGGGGCAAATGAAGTATTGTTTAACAACAAAAAAGCAATAAATGAAGGGAAGATAAAATACTGAAAACATATCCAATACAAGCTTGTGTCTAAATCTGTTTACCCAGAGGCCCTACTAGACTAGTTCTGCTCAATTTGCCTAGGTGGACACTTTGTATTAAGGTTAAGCAATAGAAGGCTCCACTGTCTAAGGGTGTTAAAGGTAAGATATATAACTTGCTGTCTTAGTTTTGCATTCCACATTGTTATAGACTATTAATCAGTCCCACAATTACCTAGCTGTAGTCTGTAACGGATTGATGGTCAAATGTAAAACATAGTTTTCATGGTTCATTAGGGAGCTTCACTGGTATCTAAAGTAGGATCTAAAATCGAACTTTAAAAGCACAGCCCAACAGCCCATCTTCTAAGAAAACGTCAAATGTTTCATTAGTTTCAGCTATAAATATCTGTTCCCATGGCAAGCAAGTATACCATGGCTTGTACTAAAATAACAGTTCAGCAAATTAAAAAAAAAAAAGCACCACAGTTTAAGATGGTAGAGGGAAGCTTAAGTCCTCTTTTCACTAATGTCACTCAATGTAAATGAACAGTCATTTGTCACAGTATTTAACGGTTTACTTAACTGTTCTCTAGTGAGGTAACACGTGGGAGAGAAATCCAGGTAATATGAGGAAAGGAAAGCTACACCTTAGTTTTTAGGGTTCTTATTTTGTCTGTAACACACACACACGCACACACGCCCGCACACACACACACACACACAATCTCTTGTTTTAATTACAGAGCTACTGGATTAACTCCATTTTCTTTTTCTTTCTTTTTTTTTGTAGGTTACAGTTATAGGGAGATAAGTGGTTTCCTCCTGTTAATTGCCATATTGGTAAATTACAGATACAGTGAAGGCATACTTCAGCCCATTTCCAAAAATGATCACCCATTTCCACTGCCATCTTGCAGTCTCACAAAAAGGAAGCAAAGGCTCTAACTCTGTCTCCTCCTATGGCATTTCTGTGGTGGTGGGGGTCTTGCAAAGCGATAGGATGTGGCCCCTAAAACAGGGCTCTGGTCATGCATTTACTTTCAGGTTTTGCAAAAGACCTCTACAGCAGTATGCAAAGAACAGTAGTCTTGGTTTTCCAATCATGCCAGCACTTGCTGTCTCAAAATTTTATAAAATGGCTGCAGCCTCAAATCAGTATAGGGCAGACTCATGATGATGGTAACCTATGTGAGCAATGAGCCATCACTCCGAGGGAATGAGGCACAAGGCCAAAGGCTGAGTGTGTTTATGCCCTTGGGAGTGCATTAAAATCCTTTACTCTACACCCTGGAGTGGCTTATTGTGTGAATAAAATGGCTTGCAGCTCTTATGTACTATATGTAAAGTGAAATATTTTTAATAGGATTTGTTTTGTTTACAGAATTTGTTTAAATACATTCTGAATGCAAACTTGTGTAAAAAAAAAAAAAAAACAGTCCCTGATTGTGTAGGCAATGAGGCTTTTTTTTGTCTTAGTTCCTGTGGGCTCCTGCCCCATTTAACCTCTGTTGGTAATTAGATCTGGCTCCTGACCATGCAGCGCTAGCTTTTTAATGCATGGTCAGGTAATCCCTCTCAGCCAGTAAGGTTACAGGGTTTTTCTGTGATGTTTTATGCAGGTTCAAATTCAATACCTTGTTTAAAACAGCTTTTCATGTACTTCTTCACCGTCAGGGACACAGTTTGTGAACCCTCCCCAGTAAATCTCACTGCATGTGGTTCAGGGCTGGTTTATCTTATCTCACCTCACTGCGTCACTGAGGAATATAAGGCCCCAAACCATCACATTCATGGTTTGAGACACAACTGCACTGCATAGTATCTTCCAAATATGGTAAGCCCCTAGTACACAGCTGTACCTTAATTATATATGCAGATGCTCTGAACCACGTACTTCGTGTGATTTCAATAACGTTTTAAATTATAGTAACTTCATTCTATCTGAATTAGAAAAATTAACATCTGAGATCCAATTCTTATGAATTATGCAAAATAGTCGGTAGTATTAAAGGGGACAGGTAACTGGCAGCAGGTAGTAATGTTCCTGTTTACAGCCATGAAATTCATCCCTTCAAATGAGCCATATTTAACCATACCTGAATAAACACTGACGTGAAAAAGTGTGTTTTCAATTATTCTCTTTTTAAGGGCAATATGCTGCACAGTTCCTTTCATGGAACCACTAATTTGGAGTTTTTACTGTGTCACGGTTTGTGTACTACAGAATGTTAATTATGAGCTGTTGACCTATCAGAACCCTGTTCAGGGTTCTGTGCACAAACCATGACAAAGCTAAGACTCCAGATCACAAGTTCCATGAAGAGAACTGTAACAGAATGCTGCCCATAAAAACAATACAATACAAAATATTGTTTTTCATATCACTTTTTATTCAGATACAGTTAAATATGGATAATTTAGGGGAATAAATATAATTTCTGAAAATAAGAACTTTATAAACAACTGCAAATTAAAAATGATGTTCTGTCCTCTGTAAAACGCTCTGCAGGCAATGAAAGATCTGCATGTAGACTTATTCCTGTTCTGAGACAGTGCTCCAAGTACAGTTCTTTTGGCCTCTGCCCAGTGCATAGTTACTGAACGTTACA
This sequence comes from Neoceratodus forsteri, assembly GCA_016271365.2. NCBI lineage: Eukaryota > Metazoa > Chordata > Ceratodontiformes > Ceratodontidae > Neoceratodus > Neoceratodus forsteri. The sequence goes on from JADMNL010000032.1 coordinate 44,989,762, forward strand.
TGGAAGAGACACATACTTTATTTTATTTTAGTCTTTGGTAACCAGATAAGGCCCACTAGGCACAAGTGCCTGTTTTCAGGGGTGACCTGGGAGCACTGGGTGGTTAGGTGACTTGCTTGGAGTCACACAGCGTGCAAGTGGAGGTTGTGAGAATCAAACTCAAGTCTGGTCTGCTGGATGTATCAAGCTCGTTCACAGCTCGTTACTCTAACCTCTAGGATATACTGCCAACATACAAATTTGACCAGTCCACCTCAATCAGATATAAAAAAAAACAAGGCCTCAAAAATGGGCCCATATCTAGTGCCCCCACCAACACAATCCAGTCAAACTCCTCATCACATCTCGCACCAAATGGTAGAGAACTGCTTAAAATTTTTGGGAGGTAACAAGTTGAGTGAACCTGGAACCAATGAAACAAAAATAAAACAAAGACAAGTCCCATCACAAGCACAAATAACAGCAAAATAAAACCCCAAAACAAGCTTTGTGATAATGCAGACATCCGCTTATAATGGACAAATAGGCATTGCAGCAAGTAGTCTGTTGTAAGCGGGTTGTACCGTACAATCTTGTTTAAAGCAGCAGTGCAATGAAAAATATGTTTTCCAAAAATCTAGCCTCAGCTAAAATTAGTAACAGATACTTGCATACCTTTGAAGTCTACTTTTCTAGGTACTGCCTATGCTGCACACCATGTTATTTTATTTATTAATTAAGCCTTGCCAGGTCTACAATACTATTTCTAAGCCAAAAGTGGAAGCCATCTTTAAATAAACCATTTATAAAATATTCACTTTGGTGGAACTCATTGTTTTTTGTTGCCACCAAACAAAACTAGAAGATGCCTGGAATCTTTTATAATGAAAAGAAGGTAGAGTCAAATGTTTTGCCCAGTTTTGTGCACTGCTGCTTTAAGCTTCTCTTACTTTTGACAGGGTATAGAAGAATATATTTCTGAGAAGGTACAGTGACTGTTCAGCAGACCCAGCAGATCCCTTTTCAGATCTGGCTTCAATGAAGTATGTTTGAGGAGGCGAGGTTGATCTTTGTTCCGCAGCAGTAATTTTGCATAGGTTGCAAGGCAGGGCTGGGTCCAATTTCTTTTTATCCCTATTACTAGGGGAAAAAAATCGAAACCAGATACTAGGGTTGGATTTTCAAAAGTGGAACAATTGCGCACTTATGGCAAAGTAAGTTGTACAAGGGAGGGTAACCTCACACAATCGCAGTTTTTTTTTTTTTTTTGCAACGCTGCAGTTTTCAAAAAGGTTGCTCTTTTCTGATCCTTTCCACAGTTTACAGCAGTTTGTGCAATTCTTTTTGTGCAGCTGTACAAAAAGGTGAAACACTTTCTTTCTGCGCCTATGTAAAAAAGGAAAACTACACCCATGTGCAAAAAAAAAAAAAAATGAAAATAAAAAGTATAATTTTTACCCGGTGTGGATTTTTTCCTGCATCAGCAAGCTGTTGACAGGGATTCAGAAACCAGGTCATGCTAAGCTCTTTGAAAATAAAGCCCCAGGTATCTAGGATTTGGTTTCATGTATAATTAATGCAATAATGACCGAGAATCTGGTAATTTCCGAGGGATTAACGACCAGTTGGGGGGATTGGTGACCCGAGACACAGCTGAAGGCCATCTAACTCCAGTCAGTCGTTAACCCAAGGAAATGACCGGCTTCGAGGTTGTTATAGTGATCGTAAGTCTAATCGCAATAACAGTGTTCTTTTTTTCCATTTACTTAAGGTTTTAAGCAGAGTGGCACGAGACGTGCGTACCGCACAGCATCAGTTGGCAGTGGGAGCGATCATTTCTAAGATGTTAATGACTATCTGCCAATCAGGAGCCTAGTTAGACTCATGAATATTTAATTAGACTTATAATAGCTGGTATTGGTTACCAAAAATGAAACAGACCGAACTGTATCCATACAGATGTTCACTGCTGACTTTGGATATTACTGTGTAGAAAGGCAGAAATTGCTTTTTGGTCACCTGACTTCTTCATGCAAAATGTTACAAAAATAAAAAGTAACAGCCCCAAATTCCTCTCTCCAATAACATTTGGCAAGATTTCCCCTAACAGTAAAAGGATCAGGTGCTGGCTTCCAGATACCATCAGTATCATAGCTTAGGATTATATTCAGGGGTAATGCTAGAAAGCATTTTCCCAGAGGGTGGTGAACCTATGGAACAGTGTTGCAGTGGAGATGGTGGACATGAAGACAGTACAAACCTTCTAGGCAAGCCTAGACACATTTCTGTTTACCGAGGTAATCACAGGTTACCTTGGGTGGTAGACTGGGTAGAGAAATCCCTATAAATTGATATGTTTGCTTATGAATCTTGGGGGGGACGGACTTGATGGACGTACAGTGCTTCCAATGTTAGTTTATGTTACTATATTTAAAAGTGAGACAAGTGTTCACCATCTTAACACAACCAAGAACGTTACTTGGCAACAATTATCCATTCTTTTCCCTTGTGTCCTCGTAAAGGACAGAAACTCCTTGTCCAGCCAACAGTACCCTCTAGCATTCTCCATTTTGCACTTTTCATCATCTTGTATTTTAACCAGTTCCATCTAAAATGTTCATGTTACATCCTCTGAGCCTTAGTGAAGGTAACTTATGCCCTCCTCAAAACAAAAGTATAAAAAAAAAAAAGTTCCCGAACTACAATACAAAATATTATTATATAGGTCTCCCAATCTATTCACAATTCTCTTTCAGAGATAAAAAGCTTCATAAAGTGTTAGCCAACTGGGAGTTCACCTATACTTACAGGTAACATAGCTTTCAAGGTAAAATTTGCAGTGGCCCAAACTGAAGTCATTAATGGCATTATTTTGGGTTAGGATAAACACCCTAATCTCAGGGGTCACCAGCCCACTTAAAATATAGGCCTTTTTTGTAATATCCCATAGTACATTTTGGGTAGCCAGTGGACATTCATGTCCCACTGAGCAGGAAGGCACTTAGTGTGCGTGTCTTGTCTTTTACAGTATAAGTTCTGAGAAAATCCAGACCTATAAAAGGATGACGTCAGTAGTGTTAACACAACACGATCCATCAGCTGCCTTGGTAATATTCACCCAGTCCACCCCCAACACCCCAAATAATTTTCCCTCGATGGTACACCATGTTTTTAAGTTGATCCATCTTTTCCACTGTCCAGTTCTGTAAATCCAAGGTATTCAGGATTTTCCACTGTGGGGGTAGTGAATCCATTAACAGAAGAAGGGGCAACCATCAGGTATTCGGGGTTGTCCTGGTATGGTTTGGTGGTGGGATCCTGGTTCCAGTAATAGGGGTTATCGAAGGCCTGTGAGTTGCTGGATGGCCCAAGCATACTGCGTGGAGCTAAGTATTCCGGATTCTCCACCGCACAGCCAAATCCATTGACAAAAGTGGTCTTTGGGTCCCTAATAAGCCCGTTTTTGCCACGATGGCCTTTGTTTTTTTCCAGGGTGGATACCTGGAGTCTTTGGTGGCTTGAAGATGGATGCTGTTCAAACTGGTTCACATATTCTGTGGGAAGAAGAAACAATGCTGTTATTTTTAATCCTACTTCACCTTTTTACATTGCAGTTTGAAATGGCTAGCTCAAGTAAGCATAGTGGAGTGGTGTGACCCAACACTGCACCAAAGCATGACCTCACCATGAGAATCTGAATTGCAGTACAGTGCTCCCATATGAGATATGATATGAACTTAATGCACAAACCTGGTTCAGTAACAGTTGTTCAAGAAGAACTGCATTAAATAGATTAGATAGTTTGTCCTCTAGAAGCTGTTTTAAATACTGATTCCACATCTGTTATTGTCTCGTCTTTATGGGTCAAGGCTAACTGGATGTTTCTGGTTCACACACTGGCACAGCATACCATTTTAGAAGAAAATGTTACCTACCTTGTAAGCACGTGCAGGCTAGCTCCTTGAAGTGATAAGCAGAGAACATTGACGTTGCATTTATTTATTTATGTCTTTGATAACCAGTCCAGAAGCAAATGATTTGATACCTTTTATTGGACCAACGTTGTATTTATTTATTTATGTCTTTGATAGCTGGTCCAGAAGCAAATGATTTGATACCTTTTATTGGACCAACACAGATGTAACAAAAAGAACAAAGTTCTTTAACTTTCAGACCAACACGACCTTCCCAGGAAGGACTTGTTGGTCTGAAAGCTAAAGCACTTTGTTCTTTTTGTTACATCTGTGTTGGTCCAATAAAAGGTATCAAATCATTTGCTTTTGGATCTGTTCTTACAAGGACCAATATGGCAAAGACTAAATCTGAATGTTTGATAAAGGGGTAAGTGCTCTGGTCCAAAGGACTGTTTACAGGCACGGCCCGGGCCAAGAGGCACATGTACAGACAAAGTATTACACAGAGAAAATACAACACGCTTTAACAAATTATAGTACATTTGTGATCAAAATGCTGTGATAGGAAGCATAATGATATACAAAAGCAGATTGCAGGAGGTTAAGAGTACAAGGAAAACTAGTAACAATTTGACCATTCAATTGTGCCAGTTATAAAAAAGGTGGCGTGGAGTAGACGACGACCAAGAAAAACTGGGGTACCACAAACCCCAAATAAGAAACTCCCTCCCAACAAAGTCCTGACAGTCTCAGTGACCCATCACAGAAACAGAAATAAGTGCAGACTGAAATTGTGCTGTAGATAATAAAACAGGTGAAGAAATCCTAAAATACACAGATGTTCACATAGCTGCATGTAGTTGCAATCTAGCTTTGTTCTACTTTAAATTATAGGGATTTTACAGCAAATTAAACCTATTTTCCGTGACTCAGTCAAGGTCACCAAGTTTTCTTGTCTTGGAGTGCTTTTTCCCTTCATTGTACGCCAGGGAAACTTTGTTAAATGCAACCGGTTTCACAGCAGCACCTTCCTGTTTCAGCTGTTCTGAAGAAATCCTAACAACCTGACTGGTCAAGAGCATCATGTGACTTAGGCCTCAGCATTTGTTTGCATTAAATGTATGTTAATTTTGTATGACTTTCGTAAGAGCAATAATGTCATAGTGTATTATAGTACCTGTTGGAATGTTGTTCTGCATGGAAATCCATGCCTAGAATAGGGTTGCTATGCTGCAGTGATGTCACCGCTGCAGCAACACTTAGAATGCCGCTGCACAGTTGTTTTTCTCTAGCCAATTGAGCATGCAGCGTTTTTTTTAACTTGCAGAAACAGCTGCAGTCACTAGCTGCACACTGAATCAATAATTTGGGGCTGGCAGTATAGCCTAGAGGGTAGAGTAACAAGCTGTGAGTGAGCTTGGTACATCCAACAGGAGCTAGGTTTGGTTCCCACAACCTCCACTTGCATACTGCCTGGCTCTGAGCAAGTCATTTAATCTCCCCAGTGCTCCCAGGTCACCCCTGAAAACAGGGCTTGTGCTTAGTGGGCCTCGCCCAATTACCAAAGAATTGAAAAAAAAAAAAAAAACAGCCTGCCACCAACTCTCACGTGCCCCCCAACTGCCAGTTCACTGAAAAACAGAATGGGCCCGATTCTCAAGCAATGTAGAATGCCGCAAGCCACTGGTGCATGGAACACACGGTGCATGGAGCTTGTGGCATTCCCTAGCCAATAATCAGGATTCACGATCCTGTACGCCACTTGCCCCAAGATAGACCTGCTTCCTCTGGTCTAACTGTGCCAACCTTTTTATGGAGTTTGCGTCAAATATCTGGTGCAAGTCACCGTAAAAAGGGTAAAGTATCACAAATGCGCACAACATTTTAGAATCGGATGCAAGGTGCACCAATATGCCTGGCGCAGTGCAGGTTTTACGCAGAGCTTGTGCCATTTCAATCATTAGGGATTGTGCTCTCTATTGGTGGTACTCATTACCCCAAAATAAACAAATGATTAATCTTATTTATTTATTTATTGATTGATTGAAATGTTTCATCGGAAGGCACATTGATGATGCTTGTCTCGGTCCAACCTGGGGGAGGAAATGGAGGTACACATACTACAAGTAAGCATAAATCATTACATAATACAGTCCAATGTCATAAAAGAAAACAAAATTCATAAAGACAGTGCACAGATTACAGCAAGTGCAGGGAATACAGGAATTAAACGTATAGCTGAGAAGTCAGATAAAATAGTTACATATGTACAAACATCATATCATAATTCAGTACAGTTGTCCTTGGGATGACAAAAAATCATTAATACAGTGCTCAAAATACAGGCGTTTAAAGCATATAACTAGGAAGGCACAGGAAATTAAATTATACGTAATGAAGGCAGGTTTGAATACAAGTGCTAAAGTTCCAACGAGGGGTGAGGTGCGAGGGCCAGAGGAGAGCAGATGATGGTAGGAACTAACAAGTACAGCCAGAGGAGAGGAAGTTATGTAGGGCTAAGGAGTGAGAATGGGGGGAGGAGGAGTGTCGTATTTGAGGGGGGAGGGCATTCCAGATTTTAGGGAAGTGGTGCACAAAAGCAGACTGACCAGCAAGTGTAGAACAGCTGGGGATCAGAAAGGAGCGAGAGTCAGAGGATCTTAAATCATGAGCGGGGGAAGGGGAGTGAAAAGAGAAGGGAGGATAGGTATTGAGGAAGAGAGCCTAGCCAGTATTTTGAGATGAGTTTGGCACAGTGGGCAAGGCACCTGTTAGCAAGAGAAAGAGTGATAGAGATCACAGAGATGAGTACATGCAGGAGAGTCCAGGACAAAGCGGCAGAAAGAATTAAAAAGGGGGTCCAATCTGGATAAGGTGGATTTGGGAGTGGCACTTTAGACTGCATCACAGTAGTCTAAAATAGGAAGAATCATCTTTTGGACAACATCGCGCCTGGCCATAATAGGGATGCATTTACAGTTCCTGTATAATGCACCAAGCTTTGGCGCAGCTTTTTCAGGATGGCGTTGATGTGACCAGAGAAGGTGAGGTGTTGGTCCAGCCAAACCCCAAGGTATCTAAAACAGGAGGTGTCCTCAAGCAGTGTCCCATCCGGGGTATGGAAGGTGGGCAAAATGGGGAACCTAGCAAGTCTCTGCCTTGTGCCAAAGGTCATGGAGACTAGGAAGAGTTGATGTGATGCAAGCCAGTGCTGAAGCTTATTAAAGTCGAGCTGTAGTCTGGTTTCCACATCAGAGGGAGATTGGCCAGAGGTGAACAAGACGGCACCATCAGAATACATGTGTATAGATGAGGAGGAGAAGGCTGACGGGAGGTCGTTTAAAAAGATAAAGAAGAGTAGAAGGCCTAGCACTGACCTCTGAGGTAAACCAGTGTGAATTTGGCGTGGAAGAGAGCTGGACTCCGCAATCCTAACTGGTTGAGTACAACCAGTGAGGTAGGCTCAGAACCAGTTTGTGGCAGAAAGCGAGAGCCCGGCTGTGGAGAGTGCTTGCAGGAGCAGTGTGTGGTAAACCATGTCGAAAGCCTTGGCGAGGTCGACAAAGATGGTGGAGGTAGTCAGGCCATTGTCCATTCCAGTGAGGACTGAATCAGTAAGCCTGAGCAGGGGGGTTAGCGCTAGAATGATTTTTCTGAAATCCAGATTGGAAAGGGGTAAAGAAATTAGAGTCAGAGAGAAAGGAGGAGAGTTGGGAAAAGAATTGCTCCTGGAGTTTAGCAAAGGTGGGGAGCAAGGAGATTGGACAATGGTTGTTTGGGGAAGTGGAGTCACCACCTTTGGGGAGGGGGAGTACAATAGCATGCTTCCAGGGTGTGGGGACCATGGATGTCCTGAAGGAGAGGTTTAAGATTAATGAAAGTGGATCAGCAATAGCTGGGGCAATGAGGCAGAGGAGCTTGGGGTCAAGCTCGTTGGGAGAACTGCCCTTTGATGGGTTAATTGTTAAAAGGGCATTAAGGGCATCAGCAGGCGAGACCAAGGAGAATGAACAAGGGAGATGGTCATGAGTTTGGTGGGGTCAGCAACTGTCTGTGTAGGAGGGGGAAGGCATAGTTGGGCAGGCGGGGAGGGAGGCTAGTAGAGCCGAAGCACAAGATGCGAAGTATGAATTGAATTCTTCTGGTACCAAAGCAGATCTGCTATAAGGGAGTTGTTTATTTTAAGGTCAGGGGAAGGTTGGTGAGAAAGGGGAGAGAAGAGGGCATGGACCACTTTCCAGAATTTGGAAGGGGAGTTTAAGTTAGTGAGGAAGATAGAGTTTAAATACTCGGCCTTGTAGCTTTGGTGCACACATTACAGAGTTTACAGTATGTAATGAAGTTACTAGGGAGGTTAGTTGTTTTGTGTTTCCTCCAAGCTTTTATGCACTCTCTGAGGCAGGCCAGCAATTCAGGAGTAACCCAAGGGACATGGTTGTCTTGTACCCGGGTGCGCTTGAAAAGGGCAGAGTAATTCCATATCACGAGGAATCTATCTTTGAAGTAGGATAGGGCATCATCAATGTGAGTAGCAGTGGTTAGTGGAGCCCAGTCAGAATTTACTAAGTCATGGAGGGGAGAGGTTAAATCAAGGGATTTGTAAGAGCGAGCCATTAGTATTTTATGAGGTAGTTTGGGCCTATGGACCTTCCGAATTAGATAGATCGAGTGATGGTTACTTTGGGCATCTGGTAGGATACCAGATTTGATCACACGATTAGGGTGGGTGGTGAGTGCCCACTCAAGCAAGGTATGATTTTGGGTTTTGGTGCTCAGACGGATAGGTTCTTGGATAAGTTGTGCCAGATTATGGGAGGCTATTCTGTTACGTGTTGTACTTTGAGAGGGAGACAACCAGTTTAGGTTGAACTCGCCCAAGATGAACAGTTCTCCTGACTGTGAGTAGGAAACAATGGTGGTAATGAGGTCAGTGGCCACAGTGGAGGGAAGATTAGGGCAACAATAAATGCCCGCAACAAAAATCGGGATCGAGAAAGGCAGGGAGAGCCGAATGACAAGGACCTCATATTTGGACGGCTCAGAAGAGGCAAGAGTGGTGGCATATTGTAAGGAGAAGATGTACATGGCAACACCCCCTCCTCTGCCAGTTCAGTCTTGTCTGGCCAGGGAGTATCCTGGGATAGAGATGGCGTGGTCAGGTATCTTTTAACCAAGCCAAGTTTCTGAGAAGATTAAGATGTCAGGAGTCAGGGAGACAGGGCTTGGATAAGGTCCAGTTTGGGTAACAGGTTGCATAGGTTTAGGTGAAGTAGCTTGAGTCCTCTAGGAAGGGTTAAGGAGCTAGCTGGGGCTTGGGCAGGATCGGAATAAGGAGGTCCAGGTGGGGTAACAGCAGCTGGTCCTGGATTAGGGTGGATATTTCCAGAAGAGAGGAGCAGGAGAGCTGTAATCAGATGATGTAGTTTCAGAGATTTAAGGACTAGGCGGGGCTTATAATATTTATGGGAGTAGGGACGTGAGTTAGGGGGAGACGAGGCATTTAATAGGAGCCTGATAAAAGCAAGAGAGGCAGGCACTGGGAGAAGTGAGACTGCTGGGGGAAGGTGGAAGTGGCACCAGTGTAGGAGGAAAGGAGCAAGGGAGGCAGCATGATTAGAAGTATAAGTGTCAGAGACAGTTAAGTAAACCAGAGAGGGAGCGTTGGGATTTGAGCAGGAAGAGGAGAGGAAGGGGGTGATGGGGAGGAGAAGTAGGTGAGAGAGAGGTGTGCCAGGCATCGAACTGGCTTAAGAAGTACTTTTTTTTTTTTTTTTTTAATTTAGGTAGTGGTAATGTATAAGTCGGGTTGGACAGCACTCAAGGCCCGCTGCATAGTGAGTGGCTGCTCAAGTAGGTGGGTGGAGCTCGGAGTGCTACAGAAGCATTTAAAGAGTGCCGGGGCAGTGGAGGGTGGGCGAGAGAAAATTCATAATGCTATAAGCTAGCTAGAGAATCCGGCCAGGACTCCACTTAAAAAAAAAAAGTAAAAGCCGAATCAAAGAAACTGCAGAGAGCAGTTGAGGGCCAGAGACCAATGGCATGCTAGAAGCAGACACACAGACCAATGGCAGCCTGGTGGCTTCTTAAAGATTAGCCAGTGAGGATCTGGGCTTTTGGTCTAAGTAGCCAGGGAAGGAACAGTGGTCGTACCTGAAAGTTTCTGCGGGCAGGACATGGAGCACAGTCGGCTGGCTCCAAGAGCGGGGCATGCTAGGAACATGCAAACTGCAGTGAGTAAGGACAAATTTGAGAAACCCATTTGGGTTCCCTCTAACCCCTAGGTGCTTTTTCCTTTTGTCAAAGTAACTCCCATCAGAAGTAACTGCAGTAGATAGTGTTTCAGACATGCACTAACACTGGTGGCTTGGGCTTGATATTTAGCATCAATGCCCTATATCTCACCCCCATGTTCCATAATTTGTATGCCTGGCATGGCTGCAAATGGGACTCCAAGCTTTTATTAGTCATAAATACCAGTGCATAAGAACATTCATGCAGAAACTCCCCCACAGTTCAGAGGTCCAGTGCGGTGGGATTTCTAGCCATTTACCCCAAATGGGACAAATGGCACCGCCGACTTCTGGTAAAGCAAATTTATGAAACTGTTAGTACACTTTGGGAAGAATTATCTCCCACACCCAAAATGATGGACCCTTCCACCCGTAGTTTTTATAGCCAGTTTGTTACCCTTTCTAACAATGTATTACATTTGGGAACAATATATTGTTTTCTGGGTAAAGGGGCTCCTGGAAGCTGTTGCAGTGAATGTTAAAAATACTTAACCCTGACTGTATGTTGTAGTTTCACCCATGTTTCAAGTGAGTTTCACTGGAATTAGATCCACTAGATAATTCTTTAGGAATGTATCACATTAATGGGTTGATCTTGGTATATGACACTGTCAAGGCCCCCATCTCTCTCCACTGCAATTCATAATTCCTATTCCGGTCCTCTTTCTACCCACTTATCTCCAGACTTGTAGGCCCCCTCAGACTCTACAACATTTAAAAGTATTATTCAAAGCCAGGAATCCCTTATTTAAGTTTAACAAGTGCAATCCTTCGCCTGGCAGCAGTAGCACTGGAGCTTTTAGAATTTTATGCAAATTATGGAATTTAGAATGAAATTCAAACTCTGCTGTGCGGTTTAGATTTAGGGCCCCTTGTCCCTTAGGAGATTTCACTGTTCAAAATGACTTCCTTTGGAAGTTACCCCATTAGATAGTTGTTTAGCCAAGTGTCACACTGGTGGATTGAAGGCATTTTTATTGACTTCAAAAGGCCCGAATCTCGCCATCATGTGCCATTATTTCTATTCCAGGCCCAATGCCATTCACTTTCGAGTCTCGTTATCTCCCAGGTCCTAAATGAAGGACACCATAACTCCTGCATTTGGAAAACAGGGGTCCCAGAAACCATTGCGGTGACTATTTATATGCATATCTGTTTACTTTTCCATGCGTTGCTACACGTGGATGTACAGTACATCCAAGCTGTTTTTCTATAGTGTTTTGTTTCCAGTTTTTTATATTTGTACAAACTGCATTTTCTTACAATGCCACATGTTCTTCTGAAATGTTTTAACTTTAAGAAATATACTGTGGTTATCAATGCAAATTCTTATTCTGTGGGATATATTCCTTTTAAGAATTTAACAAAATGTTCTGTACTGTATGATAAGACCCATCCCATCGGCTCAGCAGTAGCATTAGTGCTCGTATCACTGGTGACCTAGGTTCCAAAATGAGCCCAGGTTGTCGGGGGCTGGCTGGGGGAGAGTAGGATCGAGTGTCTCAGAGGATTCCTTCCTCCTCCAGGGAGGGTAACTGTCTCTGCTTTAGTGCTGCCACCTAGGTGGCCATGGGTGGCAGCGCAGTGAAAGGGGAGAGGACAGGGTGGCTGCTGGCGGGGCAGGTAAACAGCATGCTGTTGTGTGTGCTGTCAGCTGCACCCCATGCACGTGAGCGACCTGGGGAGAAACTAGTGGAAAATGGCCCCAGCGCCTAAAGAGAAGGACCCTGGTACATCCAGGCCCCCTATGTCCATCATGCATTGCCGCCTGTCAAGACAGGAATGTTTGGGGTATACCTCCCCTATCTCCAGCCCCACCTGGGGGGCAGAGCGAAGGCTCTGTGGATAGGCAAGCTGAATGTAGAGATACAGTCGAGCCAGGATGGCCCATATAAGTCAGGAGAGAATGGGAGCTGGAGACGAAGTGAGCTTTATAAACTGTAAGTAACAAAAAAAAAAAAAGTTCTGCACTGCATAGGATCATGAGAAACATAATTTTCAAAAAACATAATTGTTAGGAATACTTGTTATTGGACTTTTGTGCCGTTTCTCACTTGCCGCTGATAATATGTAAAACATATTCTGAATATAGAATTATGATGTAAGATTTTTCATATTAAGGTTTAATAAATGCAGTTTAAAATGCTTTAAACATTACTTGCATGATTGACATACTGTTGAAGACTATGGCTGCATGTGAAGAAGCCAGCAGAACAAGGTCATTTGGTCTATCTAGTCTGCTCATATTGTAGGGTCCACAGCTTAAACTACTGACCCTGCCCCCTCCTCAATCTTCCAAATCTTTCCATCCATCCCTCCCATGACTCTTATTGTCCGCTTGTATCTATCCCAGCCTCTTTGGAAGCATGTCACTGTCTTTAACGAGACCACATCTTCCAGCAGCACATACCAGCTGGCCATCACCCTCTCCATAGAGAAGTGCTTCTTAACCTCCCTCCTAACCCCCCCCCCACCACCACCACCACCGACCTGAGACTATGCCCTGTCATGTTTTGGTTGCCACTTAAGTTTACAGAGACCCTCCATTCCACCCTATTTATCCGTCTCAGGTACTTCAAGGTCTCCGTCATGTCCCCGCTCTCCCTCCTGTCCTCCAGGGAGTACACGTTCAGGGCCACATCAGAAGACACTAGTGGCTTTCCAGTAACGCAGAACCACACCTGTCCACCCGACTGGCTTAACGGCAGTGCATCCTGCTGCCAGGTAGGTGACTCAAGTTTGGAAGCAAGTTCAGGACGCCACATCAGGAGACAGGCCGGACCACTGCAGCAGGTGCTCGGTAGAGCACTGGGGTCAGGAGAGAGAGCATTGGGCACCGGGTGCCACAGTGACTCCTGCAGAGGGCCATGAGAGCTCGCTCCCACTGCAGGATGTCACAGTGTGCAGCCAAGGTTGTCAATAGGCTCCACCCATGCCAGGGGAGTTGGTAGGACAAGGGAAAAAAACGAGGGGAAAGCATCCCATGACCACTGATAGGACAGCAGGTGGTTCCTGACTTCCCTGGGTCCTAGTGCCACCGACACTGGATCCTGTCCACGTGGTGGACTACCTTGGTGGGGGGTCCTCCTCCCAGAGCTCCTACTCAAGGGGTGGAAGTTGTTGGAGCCAGCATGTGGCAGCTGGACATGAAGGGATGGGGAACCTGGTGCCTGAATATGGAATACAGTATTCCTGGGACCAGGATATATCCCTGATGATGTGGAAAAAGGACAAAAACCTCTACTGGGAAAAACAAGGAGAAATATGCCTTTTTCTAGATACATTTGAGATTGCCTTTTTCTCCTATTTTGTAGAATGTCCATTTCTCCCTATTCTGAGTCTGCTATAACATTTTCTAAAGATGTGAAATAATAAAAGGAGTTTTCCTTTAAATATGGCTAGTCCCAGGTTTGTTCATTTTTTTGCTCCTTTGACCCCCTGACCATCCACTCCTTCAGGCCAGGCAAGGCCCATACCACTGCTGCAGAGTCCCAAATGCCATCCAATCGCCCCTAATTGATGTGTCCCCAGGTAACCTAATGTAACCCTTTCTCAGGTGGGCCCCTACCCCGTGGGAGGCTGCCAGGAGAGGAGAATTGCCCTGGAGGGCTTCCAGTGTCTTCTGAGTACAGCAGGGGTCGGCACGGATGCTCTTGTCCAGGTTTCGGGCATGTGGTAGGACCGGCAGCCGTCATCTGGTTGGCCGGGTGGGTGCCTTTTCCTCCATTTTTCCTCAGGGAGCATGACGTGCCACTTTACATCAAGGCACAAGCCAACATCCGCCATGCAGCAAGGCCCGATGTGTTGCCGTGTCCCTGGCCTCTGCCAGGGGCCAGCACACACTGAGCCATGAACCCCCCCTCCCAGGAGAAGGTGAGCGGTTGTTGGACACCCAAGCCATCTCCCCAGGCCAGCCCTCCGACTCCAGAGACCATCCCCAAACCCGGGTCATCAGTGTCGTAGGCGGAAATCCAACCCGTTTCAGTGGGTCGGCTCCCAGGTTTTTATTAGTATTTTCAGCTGTATTTGAACACCAGTTGTGTAACATCTTTTCTCTTGTGACTAATTTGAACTAACATGCAAGACATTGCTCCCTGACACTGTGTCTTCCTGCATTAAGTAACTGGTCAGTGTTTGGAAAGCACAGTGCATTCCTTAATATGGTGTGTGTGCTTTAAACATACCTGGTGAGGAGATGCAGGATCCAGGTGTGATGTAGCCATCCACTTCTAACCCATTGTCCACATCGTCATCATCCAGGATGCAGGTTGGATCCTCGCTGTACCGCAAAGCAGTGCTGTCTTCCCGTGAGGGATGATTGAGTGGCATCTTACCACCGGTGCACTCTTCTTCCGTGAATACATCTGAGCATTCACTTGCTGACTGCTGGGAAACACTGTGTCCAAGACAAGGGTACAGCGTTGACACTCCAGGCAGTTCCACATCTCCTCTACTTTCTGTGGCACTCTAACCAAGAACAAAGTGATTGCTGAATAAGAATCCCTATTTTTTATTATTTAAAATGCTAGTTATGTAAAATCAACATCAAACAATACATGCTCCACAGATTATCGAATGATTCAAGAGTAAAATATATATAAAGCAGATGCAGCTATTAACACCAAATTGTAACAGTGCTCTGGGTGCCCACTGGTTTTCTTACCAATTATTTTTTAAACTATATAGACAAGTGCCATGGAATTCTGCGATTCCATGGTCCTGAGATTTTATGGAGAACTTGTAGAGTGTGCTGCCGAATACATGTAGTGCTGTGGAACTTAGTGCTCTTGGTGAATTTTCATTTTTTTTTACAGTTAGTTTATTTATCCTCCTCTGTCCCCAGGCGACTCTGCATAATGTAATGCCCAATTCCCCAGCCCCGTCCCCCACTCGCAGCTTACCTTCTGCCTTCTCCATGGCTTACCCCCTGTGGCGGGGATGGCAGGGATCCCTCAACCCGCCAGAATGGATCTGGTACGGAGGTTACTGCATGTTCGGAGCGGGGCCTGCAGGGATTGGCATTCATCCTGCCATGCCCAGGGCACTTTTTTTCCTCCATTTTTCTCCCCTTAGGAGAGGAGGTGTGCAATTACACCCTAAGGAGAGAACGCGCACGCACTCCTCCAAGTGACTGCCTCCTCTCCTCTCCTTTCCTAAGTGTTGCTGCACGGTCCCCCAGCCACCACTAGGGGCCAGTTGAGCACCGACAGCTAGTTGACCCCTCCCCGGAGAAGGAGAGCAGTCCCTCAGATGCTCGATCCTTCTCCTCTCCTGCCGACCCCCGGTGACCTGTGCTTGTTCCCGAACACAGGTCACTGACGTAGTGCGAGGTAAGGCATCCAGCACCTCAGCAGTCAGTGCCACCGGGCCGGGAAGTGAATTTTCATTTTAATATACAGCTTAGAGGTTAAGCATAGTAAGAGCAGACATACTAATGGATGGTTAAAAAGAGGGGGATAACCATAGGCTGTTCATAGCTGATGATGCTGGTGCCATTCCCACACTCTCCAGTGGCTCAATCTGACTCCTGTTGCCTCCCCCTTATCCAGCTGGATTCTGTGGAGGATAGCCTGTCTGTGGGACTGAAGCTGCAGGGACAATTGTGGGAGCAATGCTATGCCAGTGGCAGGACCACTGGGCTTAGTGTGGGAATGGCAGATTGGAGCAACTGGATGGAAGGTTTGCCAGGGCCCTTCTCATGATAGACTAGAAGCTATTTATTTTCAAAATTTTCACCAGGAAAAGACATACTGAGCTGGTAACAGCTAGTTTCCAGATGTGTCCTGGTGGGAGGGGTAGTGGAGGGACATGAAGATTAATTAGAATTGAATTACATAGCAAATAAAAAACATACTAATATCACATACACTTTATGTAATAAGCAACATAGAGGCATTAAAAAACAAATTATGTATGACCAGCCCGCCAGTGCAGCGGTAGCACTACTGCTCGTGATGCTGGTGACCTGGGTTCAGGACTGAGCACAGGGAGTTGGAGGGCCAGCTGGGGGAGGAAGCTTGAGCATCCGTGGGACTGCTCACCTTCTCCAGGGGAGGAGGAGGGGCAAGGCTTGGTGCTTGACTGGCCTCTGGTGTTGGCCGGGGGCACAGCAAGCACCAGTCCAGATCTGGGTGGGGGTGATGGACATCAGCATCTGTGCCTTGACATCACAGTGCGCGTCACACCTCTGGCAGAAAACCAGAAAATGGTCCCAGCACACTGGGAAGACAGGAGTGCCTGGCACTGATCAGGCTCTCCCCTGCCTGTCCTGTGGCCTGGCATCCCAGCAAAACTGTGGAATTATGAGGGCATGAGCAGCCCACCTCATCCCCACCTGGGAGGTACAGTTATGGCTCCATGAGGGATGACCTTGACCACTGAGCTCAGGTAAGGAGAGGATGACAGCTGCGGGGATGCCTTGGCGACTCCCGATGCGGCGGTGTGCTGGTGGCAGGGGGAGCATCATTTGAAACTGAAAAAAAAAAATGATGTACATTGGCATAGACAGATATAGCAGGATGCATCTTGAAGAAAAACATGAGGATGCAGTTTAAAGGGGCACTGACAGATTTGCCTGTCCGTTTTTTTATTGTATGCAAGTAGTACGCCTCTTGGCACACACCTATCCAAGACCGAGTCTTCTATGCGCTCATACCGCAGATATTTAATAAAAATTGCCAGTTTTTCTATTTTTCAAAAGATTATTTGGTCAGTTGCATCGACAGAAACTCACCCGCCAGACAGAAGCATTAGCTAGACAAGACCGCGCGTCCGCCACAAGCGCAGTCCCGAAGTGTGGTTTTGGAACATGCAGTGAAGAAAATCCATTTCATTAGGAGCATAGCGAGTCCCTGAACTGCAGTTGGTGTGTACCAACAAAAACCGAGCACCGGGAGTGCAGTAATTTACTTTTTTAAAACGGGCCCGAAATTGGGTGCATGTGCAAGTGCAGCTTGTTCTTGCGCATGCACGGGATCTTAACTCATGTCACACTTGCGCATGTGTGGGATTTTGGAACAGTTTTTAAAAGTAAGTTACTCTTAGTGCTCGGTTTAATGTTTTACTACCAAACAATTGAGGGTCCGCTATGCTCTAAAGAAATGGATTTTCTTCACTACATGTCCCAAAAGAGCACTTTTGGACCGTGCTTGTGGCTGACGCGCAGTCTTGTCCAGCTAATGCTCCCAGGTGACGGGTGAGTTTCAGTCATCCCAACCGACCAACTATGCTTTTAAAAAATAGCAAAACTGGCAATTTTTATTAAGTATCTGAGGTATGAGGGCATAGAAGACTCGGCCTTGGATAGGTGTGTGCCAAGGGGCACACTACATGCAAACAATAAAAAACAGACAGGCAAAGCTGACAGTGCCCCTTTAGGTGCACAGTGCAGAAATGCAGGCAGTAGTAGCTAAGCTAACTAGCAGCTATTAGAAGAGTCTGTTTGGAGGTGGGGAAACGGGGGTTGACAGCAGGAGCTAGGGTGAGGAGTTAGAGAGGGAAGGAGACAAGGAGAGGAAAAGGAGGGGGGAGTGGGAAGAGAGGTACAGGGGGGCAGGGGCAGTTGCAGAGTAAAGAGGAGAACTTGAGGAAAAGAGAGGAGAGAGAGCACAGGGATGAGGCAGAGTGAATGGAGAGAAGCTTTATAAAAATATCACCAACATGAGCCTGTACATTTTCTCTCTGGGCTGAAGTGCCAAATTGCATTTCTCCACCCGCTAGAGCGAGACCAAGAAAGTCTGTTTGATCCTTGGTGCCACCAGTAGGGCCGCCAGTATCAATCATGGCTGTTTTAGCTGAGGCCCTCTTTCCATCTCATTTCTAGCATTTCCAAGTACTTTTCTGGGTGTGCTGTAGTGATATACAACTCTGAGTGGATATGGTCAACTTACTCTGGCAGAGGACATTCTGCTTCTGTAGTTTGACGAGGTCTCACTGCTGAAGAATCCTTGATGGGGTTCCAGGTACTGCTCAGCATCTACTAGGTCATTCATGTCCTCTTCCTCCAGCAGAGTTCGGAAGAACTTGCAGTCAATGGGGCTCGCTAGGTTCATCATATTATCATTCTGAAAGGAAAATGGGAGAGGAGCTGCAACAGGGACAGCACTACAGCAGAAGTAGGGTGCAACAGTCAGCTGGACCACAAGAAAGGAGGAAACTGGACTCTAACTTAACACAATTGATTTTTCTGCTAGTTCCAATGTTGTTACTAAAAAAATACCAGCATGGTTAAAATGTTGGTTTTTGTTTTACAAAATATTGTTAGATTCTGCCACAAATTCTAGAAAGTAGTTGTTTTTGTGTTTGTTTCTGTCAAATGACATGCTTTTTTACCAAGTTAGTACTCTTCTACTGACAATGTGGATTTTATTAACTATGCAAATGTGGTTTACAGCGCTGCTCCCCCAAATTCATCCTGGCCAGACTGGGTCCCTTTTTTCACTCCTTCTGCTGCTTTCTCTTAAATGCCCCTCCTCTCACCCATCACTGCTCCCTGTACTCTGACTGCTTTCTCCCTTCCATTGAGGACCGCCATAATTATCACTGCTCATCATTCCTGGCTTAATTCTGTCTTCCTTTCTTCCTTCTTTCTCTCCCTTTCCTCCCTCCTTTCTCCTTCCACCCATTTATTCATCCCCCTTTACTCTTCTAATAATCACTCTTGTCACATCCCTTGCTGCAAAACCTCTGCTGGCCTGTCTGTTTTCTGCCCCACCTGCCAACTCTCTGGAATACCCTTCATCTCCCTACTTGACTCTCGCTAACTGCCCCACCCTTCAGATTTGCAGTATTAATTGTCCTGAGGCAGACTCCCAAACTTAAAAGAGTACAGTCATTTTCCACACCACCTTGTGGAGCTTAAGATATCAACATATAAAAGAGGTAACAACACAATACATTGATAGTGAAATGTGCGTCAGCATACAGGTGATAAAAGTATTGTTGGTATGTAAAGAATAAGACATGGCCAGCTCGGTGGTGCTGAGGGCTGAGGAGCCAGATGCCTTACCTCATGATACGCTGGCAACCCGTGTTCAGGAACGAGCACGGGCTGCCGTGGGTTGGCAGGGTTGGAGAAGGACTGAGGATCTGAGGGACTGCTCTCCTTCTCCGGGGAAGGGGAATGCCAGTGGTCGGTGTTCAACTGGCTCCTAGAGGAGGCTGGGGGGCAGTGCGCCAACACTGCAGAAGGGCGGAGACAGGGCAGACACCTGGAGGAGCACGTGCGGACACGCTCCCTCCACTGGCATCATTGCATGCCCCTCTCTGCAAACATGGGAGAAAATGGAAAAAAATGGGAGTCCTCGCCATGGATGATGTCTGTCCCCCTCGCAGTGCTGCCGAGATGGCACCTCCCTCGAACTGGATCTGGTCTGGTGGGTTGAGGGTCTCCCCACCCCCCGCCACGAGGGGTAAGTCATGGGGGCTGAAGTGGAGGGGGTCTCATACCCAGTCAGCACGGAGGGGGGGAGTCACATGGCAGGCAGAGACTCCAGGAGAAACAGCACCAACAACAACAACAAAAAATAAGGCATGACAAACCGAGTACTATACCACAGTAACATGCCAATTGGGGAGCTGATTAGCTGAGGCACTCATAAGTGGCCAGACACCATTTGATAAATATTAACAATAAAATACATATATTAAATAGCTTCCTAGAAAGGAACGGGCTGCAGGATGCCAGACAGCATGGGTTCATGAAGGGAAGATCTTGCCAGATGAATCTGTTTGAATTTTTCATCAGGGTTACCACAGTTATAGACAATGGGCAGGCAGTTGATGGAGTATACCTTGACTTCAGCAAGGCCTTTGACTCAGTCCCCAACAGGAGGCTGGTCAAAAAGATTAGGGAGCTAGGAGTAGAGGAAAAGATGGTGAATTAGGTAGATAGCCGGCTGGGGAGCAGAACACAGATGGTGGTAGTCAATGTTTTTTTCAGATGTGAGGGAAGTGACCAGTGGGATACCTCAGGGGTTGGTACTAGGATCACTCCTCTTCAATATTTTTATCTGTGACATAGTCAAAAGTATTCAGAGCAAGATCTGCCTCTTTGTAGATGACTCAAAGATCTGTGCAAGGGCAGACATGGAGGAAGGGAAAGGGGAAGTAACAGGGGATCTGGGCAGGTTGAAGAGGTGGTCTAATATTAGCTGAACTTTAACACTACAAAATGAAAAGTAATACACATTGGGAAAAAGAACCCAGTGGTGCAATACAAAATCGGAGGGGTGGAGCTGGATAGCACTCTGGAAGAAAAGGATTTAGGGGTGATGATATTGGAGACCCTTAAAATGTCTGCACACTGCAACAGGGCAGTGAGCATAGCAAGCAGAATGCTGGGATGCATAGGGAGAGGCATAAGCAGTAGAATGTGGGAAGTGATCCTCCTTCTGTACAGGTAACTGGTGCGGCAGCTCCTGGAATACTGAGCAAGATACTGGAGCCCGCACCTGAGGAAAGACGGCAACAGGGTGGAGTCAGTGCAGTGCAGGGCAACTAGGATGATGCATGACCTAAGGGATCTGACACACAAGGAAAGGCTGTAGGAGATGTACACCCTGGAGAAGAGGCAGAGGGATAACAGAATTGGAACA
Organism: Neoceratodus forsteri; assembly: GCA_016271365.2. NCBI lineage: Eukaryota > Metazoa > Chordata > Ceratodontiformes > Ceratodontidae > Neoceratodus > Neoceratodus forsteri. The sequence continues at coordinate 45,010,540 of JADMNL010000032.1, forward strand.
TGCAAGTACTTGGATGGGATACATAGAGTAGATGCCAAGGAACAATTTTCCTCAAGTTCAAACAGAGGGATGAAAGGGGAGGGACAGGGGTGGGATTCAAAAAGGACATTTGAAAGCACTTCTTAATGGAAAGGGTGGTGGATAAGAGGAACAAGCTACCTGAAGAAGTGGTACAGGCCAAGTCAATTGGCAGCTTCAAGCAGGGATGGGTCAGATAGGTGAGTTTAATTACAGAAAGCGGGGACAGCAAAAAAGGGGAGGATTTGCCATTAGGGCAAAGCAGAATAGTTAGGTAGAGTGGGCAGACTGGATAGGCCAAGAGACTTTTTCTGCCGTCCGTGTCTAAGTATCTTAGCTGTGAACATTTAAAGCTGATATATCAATATTTATTTATTGGGGTCTGGCCACTTCTGTCTCCTCATTGGTCGAGGTAGAAGGCATCCTTGGTTTACAGACTTACTGAGTGGTAAGTCAGATTCTGAGAAGAAAAAAATAAATAAAAGTAAACCCACAACTTTGGATATGACATTTAAGCAATGTCCTTCTACCCATCTCTGGTGGCTGTTCAGGTTAAAGATCCTAGGGCACTTTTTGTGAGAGAAAGTAGAAAATATTCCTTGGCATCAAGGCCAACATTCACCAAGTCAGTAATACAGATTCATGTAATACTCCCTCCTGGAAGGCACCAGGAAACAAGGTATCACAGCTCAGAGTGCCTTTTCGGATCAATAAATTACAAATGCTTTGTAGGGTCCTTTAATACACTGTAAAGTACTAAAGATTGCTGCAAAAAAATATTTAATGTGACATTACTAGGTAAACTCTCACTGCTAGAAGTAAAAATGCCTTACTTTAGTAATATTGTTTCTTCTAGAGGGTTTACTGGTGATTCATACAATTCTGCAATTATCTCAGAATTGTATAACTCCACTACTAAACTCTCATTACTAGAATCTCATATTTTTTTGTATTTACAGGAAGAAGACCATCAGTGAATTTTCTCACCTGGATGACCACATAACGCTGAGGATCCCTCGCCATTCTGCTGAAGTCTGTCACCAGCTCACGGAACCTGGGACGACAGTCTGAGTCGATCATCCAGCCTTGGTTAAGGAAAGAGGAAGAGAAAAACCCATTGGTAATGACATCTGCCATAAGGAACCTCACCCATGCCTCTCACACTTTTGTCACAGAAATATGGCATACTGACGCTCAAAACATGGGAAAATGTGGGACACTGGCCCATGAAATCGGGGTCATACCTCAAACATGGAGATACAAGCTCAGAACACTGCGGAAAATGGAGCTTTTATGTATGCAGTTTGATTCTGATTTAGCACAATTTATTATGAATGTGTGCTTTAAAGGGAAACAGTCAGCACTAAGAGCCCCACACACAAGTGTGGGGCTGGTCCCAATTTGCTTTGTGTGCAGAAACTTTTTTTTACTTACTGTTTCTTGCAGTATAGTAGATTGCATCCAATTGATTTTGCCCTCTTGCAAAATTACATTTGATGTTACCAGAAATCCCAGAATCCCTGCAGCTGACATCAGAACAGAGCTGCAGTAGTGAGAGAGTCAACAGTCTGCAATGCATGTTAAGAGTTTCTATAAGCTCTGGGGCCCGATAATCAAAATTCTGCGTAGTTGGAAATGGGTTTTTGCCCTGGCAAACCGAGTTTTGCGCCAAAGCATGATATTCAAAAGGGGCGGTTGCACGGACAAACAGGGTTAGTGCCCTCGCAAAAAATAATGCATGTGGGTGGGCAGAGGGAAGGGTGATGACAGGAATACCTGTGCAACCCGATATTCAGCGCATCTGCTCTGTGCAAAAGGGGTTAGCATGGTCCTTTTGCACAACTCACATACCACCAAATCAAATCCTAGCTTACTCCAGGTAACCCTAGAGGCTACCAGAGTTACTGCAGCCAACTACCAAGTTGGCCAGTGGGGAAGCTCACCTGCCCTCGGTGTCCAATGCCCCCCTCCAATTGCCAGCCTACTGACACAGTATAGTATCCCTGGTGGCCAGTGTTCCCCCCCAGTCGCCATGCCATGTAGGGAATAGAAGTCCCTGGCATCCCGTGGCCCCCTAGGTTCCCCAGTCCCCAAACCCCTTCACACAAGAACACTCCCTGGTATCCAGTGGTACCCCTCAGTCCCCGATCCTCAGTCCTGTTACATTAAATAGACTCCTGGTGGTCAATGGCCCCCCCCGGCACACCAATTCCTGTCCCCATAACAAAGACAAGACCTTGTCCTGTGCCTGGGATGACTGTCAATAAGTTACGGTGCATGGCAAACAACCACCCAAAATATCCCATGTTGTCCAGTGGTACCCCACCACCATCCCATTGCCATTCCTCCCTGTCACACCCGTAATCCCTGGCATCTAGCAGCACCGACCACCTACCCTGCAAACTACCCCCCCCCCCTTACCTGACTCCTCGGTGCTGCGGGATCTCATACAGTGGCCGGCAGAGCCCTCCTCTCACCTCCTCAGGCCGGTCGCTGTAGGAACCTAAAGGAGCACATGTCCTATGTATAGTAAGGCATGCATCCTCTGTACTATATAGAGGAAAAGTGCCCTGTACTATACATAGAACATGCGCCCTGTCTGCTCACTACAGCAACTAACTCGAAGAGGTGAGAAGAGGGTTGTGCTGGTCACTGTAGGCTCCGCTGGCACCGGCGTGAGTCAGGCAAGGGGCGAGCATGGTGGTCGGTGCCATGAGGGTGCTGCTAGATACCACGGATTACAGGTGTGACAGAAAGGAATGGTGATGGGAGGGTGAAGGGTACCAATGGACACCAGGGAATATTTTGGGTGGGTGGGTGCCATGCACGTCGCTACTGGCAGCATCCCAAGCACAGGACATAATCTTGTCTTTGTTACAGGGCTGGGGATTGGTGATGGGGCACTGGCCGCCGTGTCAGCTTAATGTAATGGATCTGGGGATCTGGAACTGGGAGGACCACTGGACACCAGGAAGTATGGTTCACATAACGGGTCTGGGGATCGGGGAATGGGGAAGGGGGCACTGGATGCCAGGGACTATGCTAGTGCAAACAGGTCAGGGGATCGGGGACTGGGAAGAACAGTGGATGCCAGGGTCTTGTCTTCCCTTCATTGCACAGTGATCGGAAGGAGGACCACTGGCCACCAGGGGACCACTGGCCACCAGGGAAACAATAATGCATTAGCAGACCAGCGATTGGAAGGGGGTTTATCCTGCATCATACAGGACTGGGCACCTCGGGGTGGAAGCTGCAAGTCTGCCGCTGCTACCCATGCAAATCAACCCATAAAATGTCCCCTTAGCGCTTTGCATGCCCAATGGGCTCACTTGTATGGATCCCTTCCAGTATCATGCCTAGCATCTGGTGCCACTATTCCCTGCACAGCAGGGATCCATGTCAGGGCAGTGGTACTTGACTTCGCACTGTGCCAACATGCCCCTATGTTCGGTCGGATAGCACCAGAGTGCTATCCAACTAAACATAACATCCTCAGACTCCTGGTCAGGGGCAAAGCACAGTGCCAAACTTTGTGTTCCATTTTGCCTATTTTTGAATATCAGGCCCCTGATCTTTTGTTTGCTGGTCCCGCTGTCCTCCTGGGGCTAAGTACAGTCAAAGAGGATTGCACTTATCCCCAGGGGAACAGCGGGACTGACAAACATCTGACTGGAGCTTATAAAATCTGTAGCATGCACTGCAGGCTATTGAATCTCCCACTGCTGCAGCCCTCCTCTGATGTCAGCTGCAGGGGATTCTGGGATTTCTGGTCACAGCAAATGTCAGCTTGTAATTCAACAAAATCGACTAGACAAAATCTACTATCCTTCAGTAAACACAAAGTAAAATCAAAAATGGTTTTGCACACAAAGTGCAAGTTCGTACCAGTTTGACACTTGCACCTGGGGCTCTTACTGCAGACTGTTCCTCTTTAAATTCCAAGTTTACAATGTGATACTGCACCTTCCCTCTGCGTGCAGAACCTTTTCCATGTGAGGTGGTGCCAACTATGAATGGTAAAATGAGGGATGTTCTCCTAACACGGAACAGATGAGATGTAAATGTGTCTATAGCAGGATAAGCCCAGTTCAAGCACAAAAAATGCTGCACATCACCAAAAAGGGAAAAAAGTGTATATATTTAAAATCTGGTGAGTAGGAAAAGGCACAGTGAGCTGAAACTGATTTTCAGGTGCATCCTGAGACAGAAGGAGCAGGGAGAATTACAAAAATAACAATCACCAACAGCAAGCACTGTACAAGGCATAATTGCAGATTACGAGACGGTGTATCATATACGACAAAGTGCAAAAAAGGTACCCACCTCCCGCACTGAGAAGGCAGGTCACTTTTTTTGAGGCACATTTGCACATTTCTTTGCCTAGTCCTCAGAGCACATTGCTTTTGGTTGATGTCTGGTCAATGCCTAAAATCTCACTGACTGGCTTTGAATTAAGCATGTGTACGATCGATCTCATAACAAAGCCTATTGCTCGATTTCAAATATCACGGAGACGGTGTTTCAAAAGGTGAGGTACTTTTCTGTCTTAAGTTTTTTGTTTGATTTACATTTATATAACAGGTGTCTTTTTTCTCTTTGAAACTGCCCCAAACACTGTCTCACCAGTGATCTATACAAAGGCAGTATCACTTCCCTCCTTCAGCTTATAATTCTCACAAGAACAGGACTTTTTTAAGCAATGTGGCACAACATGGCATGTATAATGGCATGCCTCAGGAAGTGCCATTATCTCACCGTTACACACATCTTGGAATATTGTGCTACATACTCCCCGATTTATTATTTGTAAACCCTAGTGACAGGGTTCAGAAATTTATACGGCTTGGGCTTGTGCTGCTGTGCTAGAATAATACCCAACCACGTGATCTCGTTGGATCATCCATGGGAACACAGGAAATGCTAGACGGAAAAAAAGAAAGGATCCAGAACGTTTTGTCTACTGCAGAGCAGAATGTCATAAACAATTCGAATTTTAGGAACTCCTCCCCTTCCCTCCTCAGTGACATAAATGCTGCACCCAGTAATCTTACGTATGGTAATACCACTGCTGAGACCTTTCTTATGCTTGTAAGAATGATCTCATGTGCATCCTTAGGGTGTGAGAGCCGAGAACTTAAGGTGAGTGGTTCTGATACCATAAGAATGTGAGAGAGGCCACTCTTACAACCATTAGAGTGGTTTTGGTGGTAGTATTAATATATTAATTGTTGAGCTTGATTGATTATATATTCATTTTTAAGAAAACCTTATCCGAACGTGCCCATTTCCAGGGCACCTTGCATGAGCCACTCTGCATAATAACAGTGTCTCATGCAGAGGAATGGAATGCTCTGATTGGTCAGGAGTGCTCCCTTGCTCTATAATTCAGTATGAAATGGGTGTTAAAAAAAAAATCCAGTGACCTGGTTGACAGAGGAGCTTGAAAGCCAGTGCTGGTATCCCAGCACAACAACACTGGAAAAAGATCCTTGACCTCACTGGCCAGTGTACATTAAGCAGGCACAGTTGTATCAATGCGCCTTTATTCACTTGCTTGTATTTTTTTTTCCGTTAGCTGAAGCATCTACAGGCAAACCAGCAAAATTACAGTTACTCAGGGTGAACTCTGTGCTGGGATAAGGGCATTTCTCAGGTAGTGGAACCACTTGGCCTTGGGCTTCACCCTACCTGCAGGCATGCTGTTATCCCTGTACAAAGTACACCCTGTTATGCCTTACTGCTTAATGAGAAACTAATCCAAACTGATTTTAAAAGAGTCAACATTCCCCAGATGTGCTGACTTCTCTGGGACCTTGTTTCATAGGTTTACCGCTTTCTGGGTTAAAATACTTCCTCACACTACCCCTAATTCTACCCCCAAGTGTAGGGTATGCCTTCTAGTTCTACAGCTCTGAACAATGTGAAAAAAAAGCTTCCTCTGATTAACCATCTCCAACCATTTTCAAATTTTAAAAACTGAAATCATATCTCCTCCTCTTGTTTCAAGAGAAAACATATCTAGCCTGTCTAAACGTCCTACACTGCTTACCCACTCTATTCCCTGAATTCTTTTAGCTGCTCTGTGCTGCATCCTCTCAACTGCTGCAATATCCTTTTAATACTCTGGGGACAGGAACTGCACACACCACTGCAAAGGCGGCCTTACTAGTGCCCTACAAAATGGCAGAAATGCATCACTTTCATAGCACGTTGAACCCCTTTCAGTGCAGCTCGGCAATTAATTTGCCTTTTCTGAAGTTGCTGCAAATGGAAACATAGAATTTGTTGGCAGAAAAGGACTGCTTGGCTCACCCAGTTTACTCAGATGATTCTTACCTAGTTAGCCTCCATAGACCCTAACTAGTCTGATGACACTCCCTCCTCACTGCCTATTTACTAAACATTCCCTTATGTCTGTCCCATGCATACCTGAAGCCCCCCTACTGTTTTTGACTCCACCACTTCCACCGACATTCTATTCCAGGCATCTACCACTCTTTCAGTGAAGTAGTACTTCCTCACATCCCTTTTTAACTCCCCCCCCCCCAAAGCTTCACTGCATGCCTTCTGGTCCTGGCGCTGTTCCCTTTTGAAATAGACTCCCCTGCTGCACCCTGTTCACCCCCAGAGAGGAACCTGTAGGTCTCTGTCATGTCCCTCTCGCTCTTCTCTCTTCCAGGGTGTAGATGTTGAGATCTCCAAGTCTCTCCTCATAGGGTAAGTATGCACTATTTTAGTTGCCCTCCTCTGGACTGCCTGCACCCAGTCTATGTCTTTTCTGAGGTGGGGCCTCCAAAGCTGTACACATTACTCCTGGTCGGGTCTTACCAGTTTGAGATGCAGTGGCAACACTTCCTCCTGCTGGAGATACCTATCCCAGTGCACCTCAGCATCCCACTGGCCCCACCCACTACTTTCTCACACTGTCCTGCCACTCTGAAGTCATCAGATATGATAACACCAAAGTCCTTCTCCCACTTAGTGACTGACAGTACCTCCCCCATCCTGTACTTATTTCCTGGGTTCCTATGCCCTCGGTACATAATGCTGCACCTTTTGGCATTAAACCTCAACTGCCATATTTTTGACCACAGCTAGAGTTTCCCAAAGATCTCTATGCATTCTTGCCACACCTCTTGATTGTCCGCTATATTACAGATTTCGGCATCATCTGCAAAAAGGCATACCTTCCTTTCCAGTTCATCTGCAATGTCTCTTATGAAGACACTGAAGAGGTCTGGTCCCAGTGATGAGCCCTGTGGCACCCTGCTAGTCACTCGTCCATCCTTGGCGTGAGTGCCATTAACTACCACCCTTTGTCTTGTATTTGTTATCCAATTTCTAACCCAACACACCACTTGGATCCCACTCTAGGCTGCTCAATTTCTTAATCAGTCTCCTGTGTGGCAAAGTGTCGAAAGGCCTTGCTAAAGAACTGCTACCCACTCAGGAAATAATGATGTTCTTATCCTAGGAGACATTAATATTAACTGGTTGGGGAAATACACACATGACTGCCCGGACTAGGCTACAGAGTTTTAACCTACATCAGCTCATCCCTCTACCCACTAGAACCGCTCCCCACTCAAATACCAGTACCCTGCTGGACTGGATCATGACTAATCGCCCTGAGAATATTGTTGATGCTGGTATTCTATCTGGTGCCATCACTGACCACTCCCCACTTTCTGTGTCTGGGGGTAAAGGTAGGCCTGAACCTATGAAGCCCCGCCTCATTACCTTCCCTAATTACGCAAACTTCGACCCTCAGGCCTTCTTGTTTGATGTAGCTTGCACTGATTGGTCCTCTCTCTTTAGCACACCAGATGTTCAAACTGCCCTAAATATCTTTCTGACTAAATTCCTAGAACTACAAGACAACCACTGTCAACTTGCTACCAGGCGGGTTAGAAACAGACAGACTCGCTGGCTAAACTCTGACCTGTTATCTAAATTGCAGCACAGGGACAAAATCTGGTCTCTTTATAAAATAATCAGACCTTCTTGCAGACTTTCACGCTTACTGAGCCCTGAGAAATACCTGTAAGAAAGAAATCAAAAAAGCAAAAAGTTCATACTGCAATGCCCTCCTTATTGACTCCCAGGGCGACCCCAAAAAATGTTGGTCCCATATAAAGTCCTTCTTGGGATCGAACCAGTCATCCACTCCAAATTACATGTCTATAAATGGCATCCATTGTAACAATCCCCTCACTATTGCTAACTTCTTTAATAGGCAATTTGCTGACCTTACCCAATATACTTCCACTTTCCCTACTTCGTCAAACCCCATCTCACCTACTAACTCTTCCTGGCCCACTTTCCATTTTAAGTCCGTCCTAACTTATGAGGTTCTCAGACACTTAAGAAACATCTCAGAGCATGCTGCTGTTGGGTTGGATAACCTGGAACCCAAGCTCCTAAAGCTAGCTGCCCCCTTGCTAAAATCTTTACCCTCTCTCTGTGTCAAAGCACTGTCCCAGATATCTGGAAGATGGCCAGAATTACCCCTGTACTTAAAAAAGGCGACCCACTTGACCCATTGAATTACCGTCCTATTGCCGTCCTATCTGTCCTCTGTAAAATACTAGAGAAAATAGTTGCCACCCAAACCACTGACTTTTTACTGAAGCATGACCTCTTAACAGGCGCCCAACATGGCTTCCGCAAGGGTCATAGTACCACTACCGCCCTACTCAAACTCATGTCTGATACCCTAGTGGCTATGGACTCTGGCAGGCTGACGGGGGCCATTTTTATTGATATGACCAAGGCATTTGACCTTGTTGACCACTCCATTCTCATTGCAACCCTAAACTCTCTAGGCCTTGCCCCAAATGTTGTTAACTGGTTTGATAGCTACTTAACAGACAGGTCCCAATACATGAAATTTAACTCCACCCTCACTGACAAGGCTACCATCAACATTGGTGTACCGCAAGGGTCTATTTTAGGTCCTTTGCTCTTCTCTATTTTCATTAACAGCATCACCACAAATCTTCTCGAACATCCTCCCTACTATATGCAGATGACATTGTTCTGTACAACAGTTCTAACAGCATTGATGACATTAATGCCAGGCTCTCCTGTGATTATCAGCTTATACAACAGTGGCTTATAAATCACAAACTTGTTCTAAATAAATCAAAGACACAAGCTATGTTATTTGGCTCCAGCCTCAAACTCAAGCACTCCCAAACTCACTTCACTGTCTCCTCCCTGGATGGCACATCTGTTGGGAGTGGTTAACTCATTCAAATATCTGGGGGGCACTCTTGACCAGTCCTTGAGTTTTGACCTCCACATCCATACTATCTGTAAGCAAGTAAACTCCAAACTTGGTATTGCCTACTGAACAAGTTATGCGCTCACTCCTCCTGCCAGACTCGCCATCGCCCATGGGATATTACTACCCTCTCTCACTTACGGGGTTGCAACGTATGTTTCAGCTGGAATCTCAAGTCTTCGTAGGTGGGATGTTACCTACAATAACATCTGTCGCTTTGCATCCTGCTCCTCACGGTTGAAACATCATTGTCTCCTCTACTCAGATCTAGGATGGCTTCCTCCGCTAGAGCTAAGGTCCTACATGCTTGGATCCATTACTGATAACATTATTAGATCCTGTATTCCCAAGTCACTGGCCTGTCTCTTTCCCTATCAGAAAACCAACTATGCTTTGCGTTCTGCTGCAAATGTCCCTGTCCTTATTCCGAGACACCATACAAATAAAGGTGGTCGTGCCTTTGCCTGTCATGCACCCTATTACTGGAACTCACTTCCTCTAACCTTATGCCAATCTGCATCCCACATTTCCTTTCAGAAAGAACTTCAACACTATCTCTTCTCCTCCTATATATGCTCTTGCTTCAAACCACCCTAGTCTTTGCTCTCTAACTCCACTCTCCTCTTGTCGTCACCTAGGAGCTTAGGGTCCACCCCAACATCGAAACGCTTCCTCTTTATTTCATTTCCTTCTGCTTTTCACTTCATTCTTCCATTTCCTTCTCTCCTTCCCAGGTGATCCTATCCACCTTCTCCACCCTCTCCCCAGCCCCTCCCTTTATCTACCTCTGCTTGAAGGCTATCGCTCTCTCAGCACCTTACTCCTCTCCTGCCTGCATAGCTGTCTGGTCACTTATTTTGACCTGCTTGTATTGCCTTCTGTAATTATTAATGTTGTTTTTGCCTTATGTAATTATTACTGCTGTTTTTTGGTCTCACTACCACAACTTCCCAATTCTGACCTTATTGTATTTGCCTTATGTTAACTTAAATGCAAATCTTGGTCTAACTACCTCAATTCTTTGTCACATTGTTGCTGTTATGTAACTTGTACCATGTATTTTGTTGTTCTTTGAAGTTTGTCACTGTACTGTCCTGGGTCGTGCCTGAAAATAGTCTTTTTGACTAGTGCACCTATCCGGTTAACAAAAAACAAATAAAAAATAAAGTCCAGATAGGCCATGTCCACTTTCTTTCGTCCCCTAATCAATGTTTCTGGTTACCCAATCAAATAAATCAGTCAGGTTTGTATGCCATGACTGCCCCGCCCCGTGAATACAGCCTGTCTTTGGTCTTACAGCCTATTTGATTCAAGATACTGTACCAACCTATCGTTTAACCTCACCTCGGCAGACGGGAAGTGAATGTGTGAATATGCAATGAGTTGTTTATTTGTGTGACTGGCCTGCAAGATCGGAATGTTTTTTGTTTCTATTTCGTTTATTCAAATAAAACAGTTTTTTTTATAAATTCAAAAGGAGTGGAATTGTTTCAGTCCAGTAGGAGTGGTTGGAGTTGGCAATGCCGAAGGCATGAGATTTTAACTAACTGTGTATTGACTTCATTTAAAAAACCAAAAACAAAAAAAAACCAAAACTTATGACTGAAACAGAAACCTTTTTTGGGAGTCAGTTGCGGTCATTACTTTTATTTGCAAACTGGTACAACAGTACTGTGAAACAAAACTAAACTGAGATTGCGATCCTGAGGTTTTTAATGGTGGACAGGTAGTCAGTTTTAGAATTCTGCTTAGAGTTCCAATTCAAAATGTGGCTTTACTTTTACTATTTTAATGCTCAGGTGAACGGGCTGTGCAAGTACATTAAAGATTTATGTAAGGTTACTGCAGCTACAGTGGCCAATCAGAAGCAACTGATTACAACACCCTTACTACAATAGCAATAAGCTATGTCTGAGGGTTATGTTAATGGACAGTTAATCACACCCTGGAGCCATGTGGCACTCGGCTTCACCTTGTGCCACATTACACCCCCAGGGTGTGATTAACAGGCCAGTAACAAAACCCTCAGACATACCTTATTGCTTAATTGTGGAATTTAGAACTAGACTAAAGTTTAAACTCTGCACTACGGTCAGCCTCCCCCTAACTGCCTTTCTTCAGATTTGTTTCTCTGCTGAAAGGAGCAATTGTCCTGAATTACAGATCCACACTTCTGGTCTACAGAACAGTTTTACAGTGTAATTTCATTTAGGTTTATTTATTTTAGTTATCCCTCAATACTCTGCATTAGTTAGGATGTTATTTTTATTTTTTTTATTATTGCATATTTTTCCAGTTCCTGACTGGTTCCCACTAACTGGAGAATGCGCAAAGTCAGAGCAGTTCCCGTCTTTGGGGAATCACTGTCTTATTAAAACTAGGGATTGGCAAAGCTGGGGTGGATTTGGATTTGGTTTTAGATTTGCCAGATCCAGGACAAGTTTAGATCTGGTTTTGCAAAGGATCTGGATTTGCCGGGTCCGGGTTTATCAGAAAAAAATACATATTCAGGAGAAAAATACCATGAAATGTACAGATACTGTGGTATAACAGTACAGAGTATATGAAGAGTGAGACATCGCATTTTGCTGTTAACATTTTTTTTTTGAACCAACCTGCAAAGCAAAAAAGTCGGTCCAGCTGGGACGGGCTTGTATGAATATTGCTAGTCCGGCCGCTCTGGCCAGATGGGCCAGACAGGCTTATACTTATCTCTCAGTCCCATTCTGGTGGTCTGGATTTCACCCCTGTCCAAGATGGGGTGCACTCTAGACCACTGGGACAAGTTTAGGCCAAACAGGTAAAAACCGGACTGATCTGTTCAGTCAAAGTGGTTGGACCAGCAATATTCATGCAACTTGTGCCTCGTCCAGCTTGGCTGGCCACACCGAGCAACCTGGATTTTATGAATCTGGCCCAGTCCAGATCTGGGGGTCCAGTTCTCACTATGTCCCTTAAATCCCTTGCATGTGAGACTTGGCTTTGCAATACATTTTCCTAAAATTCCTACAGTAGCAATTGTACGTTGTCCATCCCCAGCCTAAACAGCAACACTGGCCACATTGATTCTTTTCTGACATTACCCAAAATGCTGAATAGCCACACCTTATTTAAATTCTTATTGGAGCTTTGGGTTGTGGGCAGCAACATTAACCTAAACTATGTAGCCAGCCTACAAGATGTGCACATCTGTGGGCACATGATGTAGCTTACAATCAATACACTGTTAAAAAAACACCACACACACAGACACACTAAACAAGTGCTGCCTAATAAAATTACTCACATTGCTTTAGTTAAACATTACATAAACCTGCACTTCTGCACCAGCCATAAGATCAAATACCCAGTTCAACTATGTAATAGGCAACAGTTATAAAACAGTATAACCAAACACTAAACAAAACCAAAACACAATGCTAAATGCCAGTGATTGCGTGCCAGTTGGGTGTGTCTGATTCACTTTACGTTTTTTATAGCCCATGCACAACATTTAATTTTTATGTTCCTCGTGTTACACCCCACCATGACCCAGAGCCACTCCCTGGGCCCCTGGCTGCCTGGTCTCCATTAAACAAAACCTGATCATTTTATAGCATTCTCAATCAGATCAGCACCAGCATTTTAAATAATTAAGAGCAATAATTAAATACCTTCCTTAGGCTGCTGCCGAGTCCTTTGCAATGATGTCCACTCCTGAGCAACCAGTCCTGATTCATCTCCACCTGCTTCAGCTTGCCCTCCCATCTGTTCACTCCACACAACTAGATGCCAGTCTGGACCACAAGCTTTCTTCCCCACATGTCTGATTCTGGTCCTCACGAGCCAAGGCTTGCATGGCCTGACCGCCACCCAACTGGCGCCTTTTCCACAAGGCTCTTGTTAGTTGAACACTGGCATCAATAGGTGCCAAAACCTGACATAATCAGGAAATTACATTTGAAAAAGATGCTCCATTCAAATGAATGGAGTGCACCCCCGTGCTTGACCTATAACGACATCACAAAACCTCAGAGTATGGGGGCGAATCAATGAGTCAGGAAGTGGAGCGGGATCATGCGGCCAACCCCTTGTGGGCAAATTACAACCCCTTCCCTTCCTTTTGGGGCTGAATTAAAAAAAAGCACAATTAGCCTGGAGGAGCTCCACATGAAGTAAGGGAGCTCCCGGTTTAATATGTCTGCAATTTAAAACATAATGGGAAAGGTGCTCTTTAAAAAGTATCCTGGGGCAATCATGAAAGAGGAGAAGACTTAAAGGAGTTGGGCTGTGAGTAAGCAGCGCAGAACACTTATGTATGTATTATCATAGAAACACAGAATCTGTCGGCAGATAAGGACAATATGGCCCACCTAGTCTGCCCATTTCCCTACTCACTGCTGCAGCCCCAGATCCTACTTGATCTTCTACTGAACATGATATCTTTAGGTAGTGGGCATGACAAAGTTAATATCTGTTGTGCTAAAAATAAATGATAGTATGTAGAATTGGTTATATGTCATTAAAGTGTCAAAGAAGGGTCCTGCTGCTGCAGGATCTTTAGTAACACTGGTTCTACCACTGCAGGCCTCAAAAACTATTTTCAAAAGGTTCTTTGGAAGCCTCAACCATTTGTACCCTCCTGTGAGGGATCCAGTCCTTCCCTGAGACCTAAATGTGTGTACTGCCCAGCTGATGGAAGCTCCCTTTAAGCCTACTGTTACTGCTACCTTAAATATTTCACTTAGAAAACAATATTCCTAGTGGCTATGATATCTGTTAGGAAAGTGAGTGAGCTCCAAGCCCTCTGCACAGATCCAGACTACCTAATCTTTCATAGGGATGAGGTAGCTCTCAGGACCAATAGGAACTTCCTCCCTAAGGTGGTATCAGAATTCCACCGTAACGAGTCACTTGTCCTCCCAGTTTTTTTTTTTCACTGAGCAGTCTAGTACAGATGAATAAAAACTCCATTGCCTGGGCAAAGAAAGGGTGCTGAGCCACTGTCTGGACCACACAAACTAGGTCAGGTCCAACAGCACTTGGCTTTATATCACCTATGGTGAAGTGGCAAAAGGCAAACCAGCAACTAGGAGAACTGTCTCATGCGGGATAGTCTCCTGCATTCGATTTTGTGATGAGAAAGCTGCCAAACTGTGGACCCCACTGAAAATGACCTTGTGCTCAGATGGGCTATCCTTTTTCTTGAAAAGTCCTTAAGGAATCAACTTTTACAAACAAACAAACAGCCCCCAAGAGGTCTGAGAGCACATTCCACTACAGGCACCTCTGCCTCTGTGGCAGCAACAAGTGGCATCCCCTTTCAAGAGATTTGTAAAGCACTTACCTGGAAAACAGCACACACCTTCACAAGACATTACTGTCTGGATATACAGTGCAGAAGGGATGCCAGCTTTGGCACTGCTGTCCTGCAGAACCTTTTCCATACACAGGTTTTGCATCCAGCCTCCCAAGATATTTCTGTGGAGTCTGCAGGTTGTGAATATATACTGATGGATTCCTGGGGCTAGAAGAAAAAACTACTCTGCATAGTAATGTTGTTTCTTTTTTAGGGATCCATCAGTAATATTCACAATCCCTTACCCTCCCCCTTCCCCCCAGAACCTGGAAATAGGTCCAGACAGGAATCAGTTTTGTTCTTTATTGGCTTGAGCTTTACTTACTGCAGTGTGTTACAATTCTGAATAAGTGGTCTACTCAAAAGTCTGTTTTTTTATTGTTTACTATTTTCAAACTTTTATTAACACTTTTGAAACATTTTTGGTAGCCATTTAGCTAGTTTTAGTGGTCACAGCTCCCCCTAGCTTCAGAAACAAATCTGACATTAGGTAGTTATGGGGAGGGTGACCACAGTGCAGAGTTTGAACGTCATTCTAATTCTAAATTCCATGATTAAGATAAGTTCTTTCTCTGGGGCAACTCAATCCAGTTGACTGAGATGCACTTTGTGAATATTACTGATGGATCCCTTAAGAAGAAGCAACATTACTATTGTAACCCCCTTGTTCCCAGGGTTACTAGAATCCCATTAGAATCAGTGGCAGGCAGGCAGGGAGAGACAGCTAGAGAAATGCCAGTTAAATGGGTTTCACACTGTCATTCTCTGGTTTCAGTCTCAGCTGAACTGGAGGATGATGTAATCATAGAACTGTCGCAGCAGCATAAGCCACACTCGAGCTAGCTGCAGGAAGTTAGCTTTGGAATGTTCAGTTAGAGTGAGAGAGTCTGTAGAGTGGAGTTCCAGGAGGAGGCTGCAGCCTGCAGCAGCTCCTCAGTTTTAGCTCTGACAGAGAGCTACCACTGCGTTTTGGGTAGTTTGTTCTCACCCTAGAAGAACAACATAGAAGACAGAGATTGAAGTGGTGGAAACCGTTCCGAGCGGGTTTTCCTTTGCTCCATCCCAGGAGGGATGGGGGTGATCTTCAGGATTCAAGGGCAATCCCCTCACCCAGTCTGGACTGTGTTGAAGCTGCCTGAGATTTACCTGCTCTGTGAGTACCTGTGACTTTTGTTTGGAAAAGCCCTGGGGCACCTGCATTCCTTGGGGTGAATTCTCTGTCAGAGGGATCCTGTCACCTAGACTGTTTTCTGTTTAAAAGTGTCTGCTAAAGTTGGGGTCTAGTGAAGAGACAGTGCCAATTACAGAACTTTTAACTTTCTGACACCTCAGAGGTGTGTAATGTAGTATGTTAAATGTGAAAGACATTTCAAGATATCATCTACAAGTTTTCTGTGAGGGTGTTATTAACCAGATGGATGTCCAAGTATAAATTTGGAAGCAAAAGGTGGGAGACCCCCCATCTCAAGCAACCAGTTTACCACTCTGGGTTTAATTTGGGCACTTGTGTTTTCTCTCGGTGCATTTGGCCAGTGCCTGAAGAAAATAGTTTACCCAGATGTGGGTTGGATTCCTGTGAGCCTGTATGTGCTCTTTGGTGGTCGAGGGTGCCACCAGTAATTCCTCATGAAAAATGGAGAAGTGTCCTAGTACTGGCCGTGTGTGCCTAGTCAAGAGGAAATGTACCAGTTCTGGCCATGTGTGTCAATCTCTATTTCAGAACCAGAGAGTTCAGTGTGTAATTCAGAACCAGAGTTCGCTGTTTAATTCAGAACCAAAGAGTTCACTGTTCAAGTCAGAACCTGAGAGTTCACTGTGTGTGTTCAGTATGCCTATGCTAAATGGGAATTTAGGAATGTCTGCACCTCAGTAATCTGTATTACCAGTAGAACTAGCCCTGTGGGGGTCCATCTTCGCTTTGTGATTATTCTCTGTGTATGTGAATAAAAGCCACACTCTAGAATCCCAACCTGGTTTAGTTATTGCTTCCACTGTGTCTGGATTTATTTGGGTGCCCCTGTCCAGAAGTGCAAACCTAGCATAATTGTGAGCAAACGTTTTCTCCCAGGGACCTAGGTTGATGGCCATGGTAAATGGTCCCACCAGGTGTGTGCCAGGTAGTTGCCACACTTGGTTTGCCTGTCTGTGTATAGCAGGCTCAGAAGTAGATGTACTAGTAAACCAAACTGTAGTGACAACCCCCACCCTTTCTTTGGCGCCATGTGGTGAGAGGAGCAGCCCTGCTAGTTAGACAAGGGGGGCCGGTGGGGGTGGGTTACACTACGGTGAGTAATTTTTTTTCTTTTAAACCTAAGCGTAGCCCTTGCAAGAATTAGGCATAATTACGCTGCTTGTGTGAAAGCTTTGAATATCTGTTCCTGACTATAGTTTGAAAGCAAACAACCAGATGGGAAGCATGACGTACATTTCACCATGATCATGTAGACATCGATGGTGCAGTTTGGAGGCTGAGGCAGTCTTTCCCCTTTCTCCAGCAGCTCAGGGATTTCTCGGGCTGGAATTCCATCATATGGCTTGGCTCCGAAGGTCATCAGCTCCCAGACTGTTACACCTGAGGAGAAATTACAAAAAAACAGGTAAAGTTTTTTTATCACGAGATTAATAGCCAGCTCCTCCATGCCATTTAACAGCCTAGTCTCAGGGCCGTGACAGCCATGGGAAACAACCTGCAGAAACTGCACTCCTTCCTCTGCTAATCTCCATTACATTTCTGATGGCTTCATTTAGCCAGCCATGCACTGCAGTGCATCTGTCATGATCCTACTACAGGGTGGAGCCAAGATGTCATTTATTTGTAATATTTGAGTAGTCAGTTTTTTGTCACTTGCCAAGCGTGATACCAAAAGCTCATAATACTGTTATTCGCAAGTTCTTTTTCATAATACAGTCAATCTAAGGCCAGACCGACACTGTTAAAAAAAACAATCTGCCAAGTATGAAAGCAGTTTTAACTCTAACTGCCAACTGCAGTGAAAGCTCTCGAGTGGTGGGGGGGGGATGACAGACATGGCAAATGGGAATGAACAAAGTATTTCATTCGCTGAAATCAGTTAATTGCGGCTCAAGAAATCGCCACGGTGAAAAGCTGACTACCCATATATTACAAAAAATAACAGATGACTTAACTGTCACTAACAAAGCTGAGTAATTCTATCTTGGGATTCGAGTGACATACGCAAACTTCGAGTTTCGATCTTGAGGTTCTGATGTCGCTAGAATCCCTGATGAAATCACAGCTTTGTTACTGATATGGTAAGCCATCTATTGGGCTATGGATTTGGAAACTTGGTGGGGTGCACTCGGCTTAGACTAGTCAGTTTTCAGGCATGACCATGCCAAACGGCAGGCAGTGACAGAGAAAATAAAATCCACATACAGAATTATTAGGTTACATAAGTCCAAGTAAACATTCAGAAAGAGTTGATTTAAACAGTGTAAGCATCTCTGAATAGCTGAATATTACAGTGTAAATAAATCAGTCAAGTTAGCCGGACTGTCGGCGCAGTGGACGCACTACGCTTGAAATGTCAGCGACCAGCATTCAGAAGTGAGCCTGGGTTGTCAGGGCCCGGCCGGGGGGGGGGGAGGATCGAGCATCCTGGAGGATGCTCCCCTTCTCCATGGAGGGAGGACTGTGTGCTCTGCTATGACATTGCCACCTGGGTGACCACAGGCGATGGTACAGCAGCGCTGCGATGGGTGGACAGAGTGCCTCCTGACCAGGACGTCTGCATGCTTGCTTTCAGGCATCCGCCTGCTCCTAGCCCACAAGGCGCTTGGGGTGGAGACTAATGGTTGGGGAAGAAACAAAACCTCCCTGGCCTGTAGAAGCATGATGCCACCTCTCTCTCTGTATGCCCCACACCACTCACTGGACTCCTGACCACAACCCAGCAATAACTCCTCCCAGGCTGGGGGAACCTAGGAGGCTCCACTACAGTGGGTAAACTATGGGGCACTGATCTGTTTGAAAGGTAAGTCCTGGGGACAGTGGGGAATGGGGCTGGGAGAGAGAGTGGCCAAGGTCAGCAAGGCAGGGAAGAAAAAAGTAAACTACAAAAAAAAAAAATTCATCTTAGTTGAATTTATCATGCATATATAAAGCAGCACATATATGATTTACAATCAGGGGCTTTTTCAGCTCATTCCTGAATACGGCATCATGAAGGGTCAGACTCAGGGAGTTGGGGAGGCTATTCCACAGCTTAGGAGCAAAGCCAATAGAGATCTTTCATCTCACGGCAGTGGAGACGTGGGGTTCATAGGGAAGCAGCTTGTCCAAGGATCTGCTGCCCCTTGTGTTTATTTTGGGCACAGAAAGCATTTTAGCGCATAATGATGGGGACTGGGCAGTTTCTCAGCCGTTTATCAATGAAACAGCCTAGAACGGAGGATTGATTTCGGTAAGGAGGTGATCACTGCAATATATATATATATTCCCTCACCAGACGTCACCACATCTGCGTGATGCACTCTGTTCCAGTGTGGATTTTTGGGGTCTATGCAGGGACCCCAGTCTCACAGCTGGCAGCTTGAAGCACTGCCACAGCTCTTCTGGGTGAGTTAGAAAAATATAAATTCTTAAAGAGCAGCTGATGCCTTAAGGAGAATTTTAACAAACCATAATATTTAGACACAGTTCCAGTTGTATTTCACATTAGCTTTGTATTCCTCCTCCCCATTATTTATTACTGATGCATTTTGCATGAAAATAGGATCTTTGCTCCTGAAGAGTTAATCTGTTTCTGTTGCTTTCTCCCTATTAGCAGTCATGATGCACTGCTTGTGACATCACAGTTACACCAATGGCACAAGGTTATGATGTCACAACAGAGAATTATGGCTTGAAGTAGGGAGTAAGCTATAGAGGCAGATAAACTCTGTGGGAACTCAAAGGGATAAAAATCATGCACTCATTCAAATTTACTCAGTAATAAATAGCAATGAAGAAAAATATATAGGAATACATATGGAATGCAAGCCGAACTGTGCCTAATTATTAGCTTTTCAGAGTTTTCTTTGAGGCATCAGCAGCTCTTTAAGAGAAGTATTAGCTTAGTGCAGTGGTGGAAATGGAAGGAAAACCCAAGGAAACTCAGTTCTAGAAGTGAAATGAAAAGTCTGACTCGGTTCCAGAAGCAAAATGAGGAAAGACTGCTCATGTCCAAAATGTAATTCTAAAGTCATAAAATTAATACAATGTAAAAATGGAACATATGATGAGGAAACGTGCCCCTAGAACCCTGTCAGGTATGTTTGATACCATTTCCTACAATGGCTTAGTGTACCTATGTTCATAATGACTCTTAAGCCACCATCCTTCAAAAAGTGGTGTCCAAAGAAGCGATACTACCAAGACCACAGCCTACTTACCGTAGCTCCAGACATCACTCTGATGTGTAAATTTCCGGTGCAGAATGGACTCCAACGCCATCCACTTAATGGGAACCTGAGAACAGAAGAAAACCATGAGTCTGCTAAACATCATTTCTACTCCACTGACCCAAGTGATCTACGTTCACTGCAACAGAAACGTAACAAGCATTTGTCAACGGCGAACATTCGCTTGCAGGTATGTGCATTGGTGTTTGGCATTTATGCAGGCCCCCGCAGTTGTATCCATGTCCCTTCAGCACCCATATCCCAACAGAGTACCTCTCTGCAACTCCTCTTGCATCTGATTAACATTTCACTGTTATACTTCTTAAGTGTCTGTCTTAGGAACCCTAACGCCCTGTTTCTGCTCAAGGGTACGAGCCTGTGTGGAAACTGCACAACCTGCACTTGTAACGCAGTCATTTAGTGGAAGTATTTCACCAAAGTTTCAACATAGGCATTTTATCACCTCTGGTCATGAACACACATTTTGGCCAGGATGTGAAAAATGACACCTGTACCGTTCATAAGGAGGTGTGAGGAAATGCAAATGTTGAAAATCTGAAGTGAAAAATATTACAAATTCGCAAAGGTATGAGTGTGCATGGAAACTGCGCAATGCACAATCATTAAACAGTCATTTTTATAATTTTTGCACCGAATTTTCAACATAGGTATTTTAGGATGTCCCCTCATGAACCGTGTGACTGTGATTTTCTTACTCTACCAAAAATGATGTCCTACAGCGACCATGCTATTCTACGCCGGAGTTGTGAAAAAACATTTTGGCCAGGATGTGGAAAATGACAGCTGTACTACTCATAAGGAGATGTGGGTACATGCCAATGTGGAAAATCTGGAGTGAAAATATTACAAATTCACGCACTTATGAGTGCGCGTAGAAACTGAGCAATGCACGCTCGTAACACAGCCACTTTATGGACTTTTGTCACCAAATTTTCAACATAGGCATTTTAGGACTTCTGCTCATGAACAGTGTCAATGCGATTGTCTTACTCTGTAGCAAAACACTGATTTCCAACAGCGACCGCGCTATTCTGCGCCGGAGGCGTGAAAACACATTTCAACCAGGATGTGAAACATGACAGCTGTACTGTTCATAAGGAGGTGTGGAAATATGCCTATGTTGAAAATCTGGAGTGAAAATATTACAAAATCGCGAACATATGAGTGTGCGTGAAAACTGCGTAACACACGTTCGTAACAGTCATTTTGGAATATTTTCACAAATTTCTAACATAGGCCACCATGAACACCAGCACTGTCGCTTTACATTCAGTCCCAAAGGTGATTCCACGCAGTGATCGCGAATCACCTTTCAAGACCGAATAACGCATGACAGTGACTGAATTATGAGAAGGTGTGTCAAGAACCCCATGTTGAAAATTTGGTGTCGAAAGTTGAAAAAAATACCTGAGATATCCACCTAAGTTGTGAAAACCCTATTTATGCCATTATACAACTTACCGGCATTTCCTCAGTTCCCGGTCGGCTTTGAAGAGTGCAGACGTGTTCCCAGTCCACTGAAGATTGTCACACCGGACTCCAGAGGTAAGTGTGGGGTGAGGGGGTGTGTGGGGAGGTGGGTGCATAGAGGGTGGGTGCTGGTTGGTGGGGGGGGGCAGGGACTCACCGAGGGACTGTTTTCTTCTTTCATAGGGCATGTTAAAAAAAACAAAAGAAACAAGACGCTTTTGGCATGCTGGGGTGGGCTCACAGCGTGTCACCAAAAGAAACAGATGCCAGCGTGACACCAAAAGAAACAAATGCTTTTGGCACACTGGGGTGGGCTCTCAGCGTGCCACTTATGTGTTTGTTTCGGGGGTGGGCTGGCACCAGCGGGGATTCCGCTTTTGGTACACTGGGGTGGGCTCCCAGCGTGCCACCTACGTGTTTGTTTGGGGAGGCTGGAGCTGGCGGGGATTGGGCACCCTCGCCAGCCATACAGTGTGGGGGGAAGGCATTAGCATGCTGGGGTGGGCTCCCAGCGTGCCAACTGGTTGTTTGTTGGGGGGCAGCAGCCGACGGGGGATTGGGCACCCCCGTAGGCCACACAGTGTGCTGGCGGTGGCATGAGCCAAGGGGGATTGGGCACCCCCTCGGCACACAAGGTCGGGGCCGGGAGAACACTAACGAGGGCGGGGGAGGACATCAGCAGAGGGAGGAAGCAGGAGGGTTTTTTAATGCCGAGCTGTGCACGACGACAGTTTGGCTGATCGGTATGTAAATTGCATACACGCTACAACCGCTGATTGCAGCGGACCTTTTGTTAGAAGTGAAGGCCAACACAGCCGAACTGCTGTCATATGCAGCTTGGCATGTATTGGTCCCCTAAGGTCGCACCTGCTACACTGAGCACTACATTGGTGAGGAGGGTCACACACCTCCAAAAGTAGTACTGTTGCAAGATGTTCCTTGCGCATGCGCGCAAGCGAACATAAAAATGAAGTACTGAATCTGGCACGTAATGACATATTTTAGAGGTAAGGTGAGCTTTGTCATTCTATTATGCCCACTTAGGGTGAAGCAGCATGAAACAAAGACATTAGCAATCCTGGGTGAACCTGATAGAATGGCAAATTATACACTGAAGAACTGCTATTATGAGTTTTTTGAGATATCTTAGTTTTTAAATCTATTTTTCTTTCCCATTTTAAGAGACTACAATTCAGATGTGAAAAGGCTGCCAAGACTTCGCTCTTCTAGTCTACCTCCCTAGCCAATTACAAGGCCAAATTGATTGCTACCCCTTTCATAATCGCTACATGGGATCTGCAAGACAAAATCTGATGAACTGTCCATCCAGTTGGCTCCCTGTGTTCATGGCAGTGGCAGGCAATCTACTTCAAAATTCAACACTGAGAATTTTGCCCTGCCTTTACCTGCTCAAGTCTGCTACTCAGTGATAGGACACTGTTAATGTAGTAATTTTAATGTGCCAAATAGAGCACTACATTGATATAAGCCCTGCCTCCAGCCAATCATAACAAGTCACTTGTAAACCATATAAAGCTTCCACTCTAAAGATGATGTGATATGGAAGCACACAAAGAAAGGGAACATTGTTTAACCAGGAGTAGCACACTAAACTGAAGCTCGTTTCCAGATGCGACCTGGAGCACAAGGAAGTTAAGTGACATGCTCAGGATCACACAGTATGCACCTAGGCGACTGCGGGATTCAAACCCAGATCTCCAGATCTGCAGCTCAGAGCCTTAACCCACTGCGTTATATTGCCTCCCCACTCCAAGATTTGACTCCAAACCAGTAACAGCTCTTGTGAAGCGTGGTTACACTGGTTGCACTGCTACTTTACTGCCAGCGTCTTGCACTCTTAATATAAGTTCACTGACCAGCTGTTTTTTTAAGGTGTGTTAAAAACTGGGAAGATACAAACAGCACAGCTTTGGAGTGTTCCCAGAAAAAACAACAGCATCTGATGAGCAGCTTGCCAGCTGCTAGCAATAAACTGGGAATGGTACCAGTTCATTACCACAGACTGTAAATCTCTTGACCACTTCTCCTTCTTGGTGGCATGATATAATCAGCTAGTAGTGTTGTTGCCAGAAGCAGTCTGTGCCCTGTAAGACTCTGTTGGAAGATTTACTGTTTCACAGGGGGGATGTCCAAATAGTTTGCTGCCTAACTTCTTTCCAAGCCTAAAGCAGCAGTTCACGTTATGATGAAACATTTTGCACATAATACCTTCATATTCTGTTTTAGATCACCCTTTTTTCCCTTGTCTTGTGAGATGCCAGGGAGGAAGACACGGTGGGAGAGGGAGTGACCGCCAAGACTTTGCATCATACTTTTTTTTGTAGACTCTCTTTATACACCAGTCCCGAGGAACTCTCTCCAGTTACCGCTCACGTCCACGGCTCTACCTCCCTGTCTGAAGCTCGCTACTACCTGGCCGACCCAGCCCAGCGGATCCCAGGCTCTGAACCCCCCCCCCCCCGAGGTGGGGCTGCCTTATGCCCTGGTGCTCTATCTAGAATCCAGTGCACCAGGCTGGAGTCGGGGAGGGGCCCTGGATAGAGAGCCTGATGGCAGGAGTGTGGCCGGGACACAGGAGGTGCCTTCACCTATCCCCGAAGCTGTGGATTTTCTGTGTAAGTAGTTTCCCCCCCCTGGGAGCATGGACGTGCAATGACACTGGCACGAAAGAGCTGTAGGCATCCTCCGCGCTCCTCCCCTACACTCTCCAGGCACAGGTAGTTCCTCCAGTCTCCACCGGGGGTCTCTACTGCACCGGGGAAACCTGGATCCTTCCTCATGGACAGAAGAGCAGTCTATCGGACACTCGATCCTCTCCCTCCTCTGCCGACCCCCGGCGCCTGAGCTTGTTCCCGAATTCGGGTTGTTGGTGTGGCGTCCAGCACCTCAACCCTCAGCGCCACCGGGCCAGCTGGCTTTGCATCATACTATTGGTAGGATCAGGCAGACTGGAAAGGCCAGTGGGCTTTTTTCTGCCATGAATGTCTATATTTCTCTGCCCATCTTTGCCATTTTGAGTCTGCTGTAAGCATTTGTTTTGCTCTGAAATAATTAAAGGAGCATTCCTTTTAAATATAGCCATCTCCAGGTTTTCATCACTATACTCAGTTGTTTTGGAATAACCACTGCCCCATAAGGTCAGGGAGCAGTGTCTGTTGCATGGTAGTTCACCTTTAGTCACATGAAAAATGATGTTAAAAAACAGACGTTTTAAAAACAGCTGAGAACGCTGACGGAAACCTGGAGACAGCCATTTTAAAAGGAGGGCTCCTTTATTTATTTCAAATCTAAACAAATGGTACAGCAGACAATACAGGGGTAAAGGAATAAGAAAGGACAGTATGAAACAGGATAAAAAGGTATTAGTACATAATTCTCCCAGCAACATGCACTGCTGCTTTAAATGTGCAAAAATGTATTCCAATAGATCAAGTTTCCTAAAGCCCAGTATCTTCACCGCTTGACATCACTTCTGTTGCAAAGCATCCAGAA
This sequence comes from Neoceratodus forsteri, assembly GCA_016271365.2. Taxonomy (NCBI): domain Eukaryota; kingdom Metazoa; phylum Chordata; order Ceratodontiformes; family Ceratodontidae; genus Neoceratodus; species Neoceratodus forsteri. The sequence goes on from JADMNL010000032.1 coordinate 45,035,589, forward strand.
TAGTGCTGGGTAAGTCTTCACTGCCTGTGGGGAAGGTAGCTAAGTGCAGGCAGGACTTCCCTACTCCTTTTAAGGACAGTCTGGGCAACAAACACCGTGAAGAGTAGTGTGCACCTGTGCTTCACGTCACACTTCAGAAGTTCAGCCAAAAACTTAACAGGAAGTGCGCAGTGGGCATTGGTCGTTTACTTATAAGGGTGATTCTATGCAGAATCCTACCCCATGTGACAAGATGTGCTCTTGCTGTGGCTTATGAAAGGCTGTGGGGGAGGGCTGATTGACTACAGAGTGCATCTCTCTCTCTCTCTCTTTCTCTCTGTACCAACAATGCCATCTGCCGCCTGTCACCTGCATTAGAAGAGAGGTGCACTTCGCAAACATCTCCATGAACTTTGCTTTACTATGGGCAGGAGCAGCTGGTCACTGCTAGCATTACAAAATCTTCATACAGCTCTAATCCAGAGCTGTGACATTGCCGGCACTGATTGCAAACACAACTAGACGGAGACACAATGAGTTGTTGGACAAAGCAATACCTTTTATTGGACCAATGTTAATATTACACACATATCTGATACTACACAAGCTTTCTAGGCCACACTAGTCCCTGTTTGGCACCTCAGGGAACAAATGTGAGCCAGTGTGTCCCTGCACCTGTTCACCCCTTTGAGGTACTTGCAGGCCTCTATCATGTCCCCGCATGTTCTCTCTTCCAGAGCATACACATCAAGATCTCTCCGTTTCTACTCATAGAAAAACCCTGCACCATTTTAATTACCCCACTCTGGACTGCCTCCACCCCATCTGTGTCCTTTCTGAGGTGTGGCCACCAGAACTGAACACAGTACTCCAGGTGGGGTCTCACCAGTATGTGAGAGTGGCAACACCACCGTCCTCCTCCTGCTGGAGATACTTCTCTCTATGCATCCCAGCATCCTACTGGACCTACCCACTGCTTTGTTACACTGCCCTGCCACTTCAAGGTCATCAGATATGATAACCTCAAGGTCCCTTTCCTGGTTAGTGACCATCAGTACTTCCACCCTCCCCCCCCCCAATTCTATACTCAGTTCCTGGATTCCTATGCCCTAGGTACATGATTTTTGCACTTGTTGGCATTGAACCCCAAGTGACATGCTCTTGCACACTCCTCAAGTTTCCTGAGATCCCTACACATTTTTCTATCCCCATCTGAGTGCCCATCCTATTACAGACTTTGATGTTATCTGCAAAAATGTATACCTTCCCTTCCAGTTCTTCTGCAGAGTTGCTTATGAAGACCCCTCCCCCTCCCGGTCCCTCTCCCATCATTACAGTGAGTGCCATTAACCACCACCCTCTGTCTCCTATCCATTAACCAGTTTCTAACCCAGTTCACCACTTTGTATTCCACCCCTAGGCTGCTTAATTTCTTTATCAGTCTGCTGTGGGGCACAGTGTCGAAGGCTTTGTTAAAGTCCAGAAAGGGCATGTCCACTGCCCTCCCGATCTAGTTCCCGGCACCCAGTCAAAGAAATCAATCATATTCATCTGGCATAACCCTCCCCCAGTGAATCCATGATGCCTGTGGTCTTGCAGCCCAATGGATTTAATATACTCTACCAACTTTTCTTTTAACAGGGGGTCCATTCATTTCACCACCACTGAGGTGAGACAGACCAGCCTGTAGTTGCTAGCCTCCTCCCTGCTGCCGCTCTTATGTACGAGCACCAGGTCTGCTCTTCTCCGGTCCTCCACAACAACACCTTTTTCCAGAGGCTTATTGAATAAGGCTGTTGGTGGGGCAAATAGCACCTCCTTAAGTTCCTTTAGTACCCTTGGGTGTATCCTGTCTGGTCCCTTAGCCGTGTCCACTTTCAGAGCTACAAGTCCCTTCAGGACTCTTTCCTCTGAAAATGGACTCCCCTTTATTTCTGCTGTTCACTTGTGGTCCGTCCCCCATCCTTCCATTGTGAAGACTTAGCAGAAGTACCTGTTTACAACGTATGCTTTTTCTTGGTCCTCTTCTATGCAGTTCCCCCCCCCCCCTTATCCTAACTATCCCTCCCCTTGCCTGCCTCTTCTCACAAATGTACCTAAAGAAAGAATTTTCTCCTTTAGCTGCCTCCTTGGCTATCCTTTCCTCTGTGCCTCTACTCCCCTTGTCTTTCCCATTTCTCTCTGTTTTGACATCTCCCTGTCTTCCTCCCTCTGCATTTACTTATACCTCCTGAATGCCACCATTTCTTTTCTTCCCTCACTTGACCCCTTCCCAAGAGAACCATAACAGTCACTTTTTCCTTCTGTTTTTACTCACCTCCTTCATGCAGAGGCTGTTTGTCTTAATTACATCCTCCCTTATTGTCCTTCACTGACTGTACCTCTACCCCCCACCCACGGCAATCCCCGCTATGAGCCAGTTTCTGTGGCAGCCTCCCATTCTTTTAAAATCCATCCTCCTAAAGTCCAGGATCTTTGTCCTCGTATGGTGTGCCTGTTTCTGTCTTAATGTTAAAGCACACTGAATTGTGATCACCGATACCTGGTGGACTGCCCACTGTGAAGCCTGTAATGCCATCCCTGTTTGTACGGACCAGGTCCAGCACTGCCCTGTCCCTAGTGGGTGCATTGACTAGCTACCTGAGAAAAGCCACTTGTGGAGATTTAAAGATGGTCCTGCTCCTTGCTGAAGCTGCAGTTGGAAGGCTCCAATCTACATCTGGTACATTGAAATCACCAACTAACAACCCCACCCCCTAACGTGCCATCCTGCTGATGGCTTCCCCATGTGAACTATCCAACTCCTCTCCTTGTGTTGGAGGTCTGTTACCACCGCTGTACAGAGAGCAGCCCCAGTGCTTGTCTCCAGGATGACCCACAGCATCTCCAGCTCTTCTGTTTCCTCCAGGGGACCCTGGAGCTCCGTGACCCCGATTCCCTCCCTTACATATAGTACAGCCCCATCTCTATTCCTTGCAACTCCTGAACAGTGTGGTATGGCCATGTCCCAGTCATTACTTTCAGTGCACAACAACTCCATTATGGCCACCAAATCCAGGCTAGCCTTTGCCATGATGGTTTCTAGGTCCGGAATTTTATTTCCCAGACTCCTTGCTTTGGCACACATGGCTCTCCATACCTTACTGCTTTCCTACTTCCCCCTCTCCTGCTTGTTCTCTTTCCTGATGCCCCCAAGCCAGCTTGTCGCTTGTTATCATCTCCGTTACCGACCTCCTTTACTCCTTCCTTCTTGCTTTCCTGACTTATACCCCATCTGTCCTCTGCCTTTTGCCCACCCCTGTCTTCTTGTGCCCATGCCTGCTTCATCATCTAGGTAGGGAAGTTGTTGCCTCCCTTAGTTCTACAGCCTCACCCAACCTCGCTAGTTTAAATGCTCATCCAAGTAGCTTTTAAACTTCCCACTCAGGACTGTGGTCCCCTCCCTGAAAGGATGCAGGCCATCTCCCCTATAGAAGCCCATATCCTTCCAGCTTGGCCCCCAATGCCCAATGTAGCTGAAGCCCTCCTCCATGCCTTTAACCAACTGTTAAAAGCCCATGTGCAGAGTGTCATTTCTTCTCCCTGGCCATATAGAGGTAACACCTTTGCCACTTGCCTAAGGCCTCTCCCCAGCTTCCTTAAATTTCTATGTGTTATACTTGGAGACTGTAATACACTATTACCTTTGCCTAAGCATTATCAATACTGGATCCTCTCTGTATGTTTTGGACTAAAAAGACAAATCTTATCACGATGGCAAGCCACCTTCGTACCATCATTTCAAAGATTGGATATAATATATGGTCTCTCCAGTATTCAACAAAAGAACTAGCTACTTTACCGCTGATAATATTGATTTATTTCACTAATATGGAGTCCTTTTATTAAATATATTGAAACAACACTGTCAACCCTTTTTTCATCATCATATTTTTATTTGAAAACTCCAATTTTACGATTACTTACCTGCTCTAAAATTCATTGATATTGCTAGTGTTTTATCTGCTTCCTTTCTTAGTAGAATGGAAATGCCTGCAAATGGTGTAATAATATCCAACTTTGTTTTGAATCCTTGATCTACCCTTATTGCATACTTCTTGAACATGACAAACACCCCCGAACAGTGCAGTCACTTTGGTTGTGATAGTGTCCTCTCCTCCCACTGTATCTTGAGTGTCTAGGCTGTGTTGGGGGTGTTTCCAAGTCCAGGAAAGGTGCAGTGGGAGTTGATCACAAAATGTAAACTAACGTGTTTTAGTGTGGTAACACCAGTATTGCGGGCAGTCTGTTTTTCACTTTTTAAAAGACAAAAAGAATCAGAAGCAACCAACCAGCTACATCAACAATCTCTACAGAATGTGAGCAATCATAATGTGTTGTTTAAATTTTGGAAAATTTGAAGCCTGAGGGGGTTGACAGTGCCCTTTTAATTACACGATGCTGTCTATGTCTGTTTTTTGAGTTCTTACACCCATTTGTCCTAGTCAAGTTTTAACAGTAGATGCATGTTATGCATGTAGTTATCTTTGTTTTGTAAAAAAAATCATGTCCTGTATAAAGTTCCTTCAGTGTATTGTTTACTTTTAAAATCAATAAAATATTAAGAAAATGTCCACATACTACCCAAAGTATGAGGGTATGAGAAATACAGCTTTCTGATTAGCTCTAAGCACTATATCAGCAATGTGTTATTCTTTTGTTGACATGCATGTTGAACCTAAATCTAATGTTGAGCAAAGTATACTATATAAAGGGAAGCAGTCATTTGCAGAAACCTTACCCTCCGGTTTAGCTTTTGTCAGAAAAGTGGCTTTTTTCTCATGCCACAAAGTAGTTTAATTTAATTATGAAAAGTCTGCTACCCAGAAGTATGGTGGACACTGGGGCGGCTCCATTAACTGTAAGGTGCAGGCGCGTGTAGGCTTCAATGCATTTGTACTGAATCACACAGTGCGGCAGCGCCCCACGGTTAATGGGCGCTATAACCCTCCTATACTGCCAGGTAGTAGACTTTTCATAATGAAGTTCAAGTACTTTGTGGCTGAAGAAGAAATGCGCTTTTCTCAGAAAAGCAAAACCAGAGGGTAAGGTTTGCAGGGGCAGGAGCCCCTGCAAATGACTGCTTCCCTTTAAAAGACATTCATATAGCCAGCCCGGTGGCACTGAGGGTTGAGGAACTGGACGCCACACCTTGTGCCATGCCGGCGACCTGGGTTCGGGAATGACCTCCGGTCGTCAGGGTGCTGGCACAGGGGGGGGTAGGGGTGGAGCAGGACTGAGTGCCTAACAGCAGCTCTCCTCTCCTGGGGTGGTTGTTGCCCCTTGTAGTTCTGCTGCTACCAGGTGGAGGTCCAGTGGCAGTGCAGGTAGGAGGGGGCGGCAAGTCAAGAGGGCGTCTCAGAACGCGGCACATGCACGCCACCACACACGCGCATCCGGGACTGGGGGCGGATGAAAATGGGAAAAAAACCCACATAAAATGCATAATGAAAATGAAAATAAAAAATGTTCTTATTATACACCAATGAGGCATTCCCAGGGGTCATGTTAATGGTCAGTTATTCACCCTCTGGGGCATGTGGCACTCGGTTACGCCTCATGACACATTACACTCCTAGAGGGCGATTAACATATTTATAGAATAACACATGGTTGGGTGGGTGTGTGTAACCAGAATTTTATACATACCTAAGGTGTGGGATGCTGCATAAACCTTGAGGGTAAAGCTCAAGGGGTTTATACAAGCATCCCACACTGAGGGTATGTGTACAATTCTGGTTCTACACACACCCACCCATGTATTATTCTTTATAATTACTGGTGGACAAGTAAATCAGTGGGGGTTCACATGTTTGAGAAACTGAAAATGGCTGTTGCTTTGGTAGCGCTCGCGTCTATGTACACACGAAAGTGATTGACAGCTGATTTTGTTATTTATTTATTGGAATTTTTTGACAGGATAAACCCATTGGGTCTCACACAGTCCCTTTTTCAGTGGCGATCCGGAATTAATTACAGAAATAATACATCAGGAACAACAATTGCAGAGAAGATTTGGACAACAACCAATACAAGGGTAGCAAATTAGGTTATAGAGAACACATTTGTATGAAACAGTAACAATGCAATAACACTCTATATGAGAGTTACATCAGTGTACAAAGGAGTCATAGGAATATTTCAGAGCCAGAAGACTTGCAACCATTGTGCTCGCTAAGTAAAAGCTTTTACCCTTTATAGAATTTATCGAGTTTATGTTTGAATGCCTCTGTAGTTTTGCATGCCACCACCTCCAGGAGCAATCTGTTCCATTCAAAAAACACTCTCTGATTAAGCCATTTGCTGGATTCACTAGTTTTGTCTGTTTAGCCTTCAACTGCATGGGATGTGACCTTGTGTTATACACTTTGTAAGAGGCTTCAAGGCCTAGATTGTCTCACAAATCATTCTCCGACCATGCTTTGTGTATTGAGCATGTATCTCCCCCCCCCTTTCTCCAGTATTCCAAGGTAAACAGGTTTAATAATTCCAATCGCTTTTCATAAGTCTTGCCTGCCATATTACTTATTCCTCTGGTAGCTCTTTTTTGGATTCTCTCCAGCATAGCTATAGCTCCCTTATATGGTGACCAGACCTGGGCTCCATACTCCAGCACTGGTCTAACTAACTGAGTATATAGGGGCAGGATGACTTCTTTATTCCTTGCTTCTACAGTATGTGCCTAAAACTGCAGTTTAATATTTTATTGCCTTTTTGTGTTATGTTTTTGCATTGTGATGTAAATTTCATATTGTCAGTTATTAGGATTCCCAGATCTCTCTCTTCTACTGTGGTCCTTAGTGGGGTGTTGTCCAACATATATTTATACCTCGGGTTATTTTTTCACAAATGCATAACGGTGCACTTATTTTGATTTAGAACCAGGCCTGCTACTTTGGTCCATCCTGAGATATGATGGAGTGCTGTTTGTAATTGACTGGCGGTGGTGTGATTTACTATTGCACCCAACCTACAGTCGTCTGCAAATTTGTAAAGCCAGACGTCCTTGTTATCACACTGTAGCGAAGCTACATATAAGTTGAAGAGGCAAGGGCCCAACACCGATCCCTGGGACACTCCACTTGTTACTTTTGCCCATGTGGAGAATGACCCCTTGATGCATACTCTTTGGCTTCTATCTTTAGCCAGGCCTGTACTCATGATATCATGGATTTCTGGATTCCTAAATTGTACATTGCTGTCAACAGTCCTGCATGTGGCAAAATCCAGGTATGCCACATCCACTGAATTGCCTTTGTCAAGTTTCCTTACCACCTGGTCATAAAAACCCAACATGTTAGTCTGACTAGACCTCCCCTTTACAAATCCATGCTGAGTACTATCTGTTAGAGCTTCTTGATGAATGAAGTGCAATATATTATCCTTTAATATACTTTCCAGTATCTTAGATAGGACAGACAAACTTACTGGGCAGTAGTTGGACGGGTCAGACTTTGAACCTTTTTTGAATAAGGGGATTACATTGGCTCTCTTCCAGTCCTCCACCACGTCCCCCTATCCAATGAGGGCTGAAAAATGTATGTTAGAGGTGCTGCTATTTGGTTGCACAGTTCCTTGAGAACTCTAGGATGTAAATTGTCAGGCCCAGAGGATTTATATGGATCCAATACCCTTAGTCTACTCTCCATATCTTTTGGATCAAAAAGGAGCCTAGTTTGTATGTTTGCTCCTGTTGTCTGTCATGACTGACTAGTCCCATCATTTCTATTGAATACTGATGTGAAATAAGTGTTGAGTAGATTAGACACGGTGCTGTTATCCGACAGTAGTTCTTCATTTTGGTTTTTCAAAGGTCCTACCTTATTTGAGTTTAGAAGAGTTGAAGTTTATATCACAGGGTGTGCAGGACAAATAAGAAGGGCAATTCAGTCACTGATTACAACTGCCCGGTTGTAACACAAAATAACAACTGGGTGGTTGTAACGCGATTTCAAGATCTGGTTATTCAGATATCAAAAATGATCACCAATAATTACAAACCATTTACATAACCCCTGATCATGCATTATGGCTTTATTATCGTAAGATGTACATCAATTTACAATCCTATATGTAAGGAATAGCAAACAGCAAGGTAAGGACTGTGGTCCAGTAACTCATGAAACGTGAGGCTTGGACTGTGGTCCAGTAAGTCACGAAATGTGGGGCTTGGAGCCACAATGTGAACCCAGGACACCTGCTTAGTAGCACAATGGGTACCACTGGGTGGCCACCTTTATTTTGTTTTGTAAGAGTGAATTAATTGCCCCCTGTTGGCACTCTCAATCCCAGCAGCCACTGGGCCATACTGAGTCCCTGCAGGTCATCAGTCTTTGGAACTGAATTTTTTGTAAAAATTTGTTTGGCTCACTCTGCCCTGCTCTAATAGCGCACAAGGGGAACTGGGCAAAAACGTCCAAACTTGCAGTGTAATCTCAACAGGTTACCTGCCAAGGTGCAGCCAGCGGAGATGTGTGAAGCTGGCACACTTTGCTTCACGAATTAATGCACAAAGTTGTGCAAATTCGCAAAGTGCCCACCTTGCAAAGGTTTCTGCAGGTGGATTGGCACTTTTTCTAGCAAAATTATGCAAATTCACTGGCGAAGTTACAACTCTGCCCTGACTTCATTTGAAAAAAAAGTGCCACTTCCTCCGGAAAACTCGCTCCTAAGTGGGCATTTTGCAACATTTTCCGTGAAGGCGAATTTTGTTACTTTGCCAGTGAAGTAGAACTTCGCACCATCTCTGGCAGCCAAATCCTATTCGGGGCAGAACGGAAAGGGGATCCACAAGGATTAACCCTGCCACCCGTCAGCCCTGAAACACAACATAACGCTAGTAAATACTCTAATGTGCTTATTTACAGGCGTCCCACCGCTTACCTTTCCTCCATCTGCGTGGTATTCAGTTTCATCAATATCCAGCAACCGGGCCAGACCAAAATCGGTGATTTTCACATGATTTAAATTCTTCACCAAAACATTCCGGGCTGCAAGATCTCGGTGAACCAACCGGACATCTTCCAGGTAACTCATACCCTGATAGATTACATTTACCAGAGAGAAATCAGTCCTCCATAACTTGTGCTCCCTTTTATTTTGCACTGCCACTGCTCAATTCCTTCAGGTCACTTGGAGCCCCAACTGACCACCTGACTCGCCTCCCACTGCTGTTCACCTCCAGAAACCCCGGGCTGTCTATCATCCCTCTGCTTTGGCATATCCTGGTTGGGGAGGGGTCCCCCAGCTGCAGCCAGGGAGGACGTCACTTCCTACACTGGGATGGTTACTGTAAGGTGGAGCCGACCTGCTAAGAGGTCAGGTGCTATGGAAGAAGCAGGAAAGCTGTAATTCACCACACTGAAATTATACTTTTTCCTGATTGCTCAACTGCTCTCTCTTGGCCCACCACCCTCCAGGGCACACACGTCACAGAGTTGGACGGGTGCTGCACGCAGTGAAGTGTGATCACCCATGATGCCTGGCCCATCTCTGCAACTGTTAGAGAGGGGGCATTTCTCATGCCTTCCCTAGGAGGAGCGTATCCTCACAAATGCTAAGTCACCACCCTATCTGCCTCCACTCCTAATATCTCCAGATCATGGTGCAAATGTTGGGCTGCCAAGCTCGTTGTATTTTAATTTTTGAAACCTCATTTCAACATCAAACTGATGATGCCACACACTCTTAAAACAAAGGTAAGTTCCATATAGAGCAATGTAACACTGCACAATTACTTCTGTTAAGAGAAATTTGAAAGCTGATACCCCCAGTGATTTGTTAAAATGCTTTTGTTAAAGAGTGGCTGACACCTTCAGGACATAATCAGGACCATAATATTTAGACACAGGTCAACTTGTGTTTCACGTTAGTTCTGTATTTCTCCTCCCCATTATTTATTACTGAGGTCATTTGCAATAAAACAAAATTTTGTTCCTGAAGAGTTCATTTATTTCTGTTGTTTTCTCCCTATCTGAGGTCATAATGCACTGCTTGTGACATCACAGTTACTCTCATGGCAACACATTGTGATGTCACAACAGGGGATTATGACTTGTAGTAGGGAGTAAGCTATAGAGGCAGATGAACTGTAAGGGAACTCTAAGGGATAAAGATCATGTAGTCATGCACATTTACTCATTAATAAATAATGGTGAAGAGAAATATATAGAAAATTTATATGGAATGCAAGTTGAATTGTAGCTTACTAGTATGTTTTTCAAAGTTTTCTTTGAGGTGTCAGTAGCTCTTTAAAGAGCTAACACAGAAGTGATTTTAAACAACTGATTTGCAAAAACTGGCAAAAATACTGATGAAAACCTGGTCCAGGCCATATTAAAAGGAGCAGTCCTTTTATTATTTCAGATTTGAAAAAAAAGTACTAAAGCAGACCCAAATTATGGAAAGAAGGGTGTGATATAAGTCAGGAGGTAAGGAGCCATCTAAAATAGAATAAAAAAGTATAGATCAAAATTGTCACAACACTGATACACTGCTGCTTTAAAACAAAGGTAAGTTCCATATGGAGCAATGTAAGTCTACACAATTACTTCTGTTAAGAGAAATTTGAAAGCTGATGCCCTCAGTGATTTGTTAAAATGCTTTTGATGAACAGCTAATAATACAGAAACATACATAGATCTCTCCTGTCTGCCCAGACCTGCCTAATACATAAGTGATGACCCGATTGACCACCTACCCCCTTGTTTCCTTTCCCCATCCCTATCCCTAACATCCACTGATCATATCAGGCCACTGTACCTGTTTCACCCTAGGAGTGTATGTAGCATTATACACCTCGGGTATGTATTAAATTTTCATAATGCACTCCACCCCATGTATTATTCTCTGTTTAAAAAGAACTCCAGTTTTGCTAACCCCTCAGCCTAACTCCCTTAGACTTTTCTCTATAATAAAAAATGTAAGTGTTTGTGTGTATCAGATTATATTTTATTTTAGTAAACTCCACTGTCAGGCATCATGGCCGGTGCTCCGGAATGCCATCTTGTGTTAGAGTGTGGCACCACACTGCTTGCTTGTATTCTAAAGCATGTATGTGAGTAGAGCAGCGCCGCACTCTAACATGAGCTGGCACAGTACAGCACCCACCATGTCACCTGACGACTGAGTTTACGAAAATAAAATAAAGTAAGTGCAAACACTTACAAGTTCTTTTATTGCAAAAAGCCTAATGGAGGAGTTTAGCTCAATAGGAGTTTTCCTTTAAGATGCAGAATTAGATTTGATTTAGCCTGTTGCTAATGCAAAATCCCAGTTTGAGAAAATTGTATCTATCCCCATTTGTTGACTGTAATAGTTATTTGGAGGTCCGTTTCCCACTCATCTCTCAAGTCAGATGTTTCCACCTTAGAATTTTCCATGATGAAATTATAAATTCTAGAAATCAACTTGTTTCGATCTGGAGTATTCTTTGTGATAACATATAGGGCATTACCGTTTCTTATCCTGGTCTCAGGGGGCCTACCCGGTCAACAAATTTCAATAAAAAAATAAATGTATATATCCAATTCTTTTATATTACTTGTTTTCTGAAGCACCGTCCTAATCTGAAGGTAACTGAAAAATAATGTCCCAGGCCTCTGATACTGGAACTGTAGTTGCTGGCAAGATTTAACTAGATCTCCTCAATAAAAATCATCAATGCTGTATGTATTACATTGCATCAATCTCTTAATTTACATGAATAGTTTGAAATAAGGGACTGAAAGATGCTATTGGATAACACTGATATCATATTAATCTTAATTTCAACCCCTATATTTAATATAATTTTTTCCCATACTGATGGTGTATTTTTTATAAATAAATTTTCCTTACTCATCATTGACTTACAGAGAAACAATTGTGCTCTTTTTTTACAACAATCCGTCACCCCCCACCCCGCCCCCATGGAAGCTTACCTCCACAGTCCACGTTGCATAATTTTTTCCTGTTTTTGTAGGGGAAGGGATCATAAATTCTGTTCATTTGCCAGATCCCTTCCCCTTCCTGGTTCTTATAGTTGAACGCTTCTCCATCACGCTGCCCCTATGCTCCAACATTTTGTGATGTGGTAGTTTGTAGAGCGTAGGGTTGTGCTCATGTAATTTCAATCAGAGCTGGCTTTCAGTTATTTATTCTTATAGTTAAGGGGGTCACTGGGGTCAAATCAAAGTCACAGCTCAACTAACAAGAGCCTCGTCAGTGGAGCTGTGGCTTTAGTTTAACCCTTGTGACCCTCTAAACCATAAATAACTGAAAACCAGCTCCCATTGAAATCAATGGAGCACCCCCCTGCTCTATAAACTAATACGTCACAAAATGTTGGAGCACAGGGGTGGGTGCAACACAAGGGTGAAGCATTCCACTACAGGATCTAGGAGGAGAAAGGGTCTGGGGAACAAATGGAATTTATGATCCCTTTCCCTACAAAAACTAAGAAAATAAAATTATGCAGAATAGACTGTTTAAGTCATGTGGCGGTAAGCTCCATTTGTGGGATTATGCTTAAAGCACCTATACTGGTTTTGTTTATGATTCTGGAATATCAACGGATCCAGTTTAGTTTTATGGGGAGTTTTGTTAAGTTTCAGAAAATATACCCATAGAGGCAGGTTCTTGTTAGAGAATTCCTTCAATGGTTCTAGCACAACTGCCAAGTGATATTCAAAGCTGGGTAGCTTTAAACCAAATTTACCATAAGATGCAGTCAGCCTTTCTTTTACTCTGGGTTTGCTTCCTATCCATATACATTTTGAAATTAGTTTGTCAATTTTCTTGAAATTCTTAAGACACTGTCAGCTTTGTTCCTACATCATTTCTGAGCAGTGTTCCCCGAGGCACACACTAAACAAACTATTTTTGTAAAATGGCTCTGCATGTGCCAAAAGTAATATTTTTTTACCTGTTTTCCACTATTTGCTGTTATTTTCTGTCTGGCCATCCCGCACGCAATTCATCTGACCTCTGGAAGCACATCCATCTCAAGGACGCACTTCTGTAACAGAGTGCAGTCACGATGTGCAGTTTTTAGCATGTCCTATGAATGAAGCTACTTAGATGGAGTATTTCAACAGCCTAAATTGGACTGTGCCTCTTGTAACATGAAACGAGCAGTAATACAACTAAAAAATAAACTTGAAAAGCGAAGGCGAAATCCCGCACATGCACAATAGCAGCTTGGAGCAGAGATCCACGTTAAGCGCGGGAACATGCCGCTATATGGCATGCGGATTTAGGCTCTCTTTCAAATGTGCTTTTTAGCTGTATTACTGCTCGTTTTTGTTACAAAGGCACAATTTGCTTTAGGGCTGTTGAATACTCAATTTAAGCAGCTTCGTTCATAGGGCATGCTAAAAAGTGTACCCCATGATTGCGCTCTGTTACAGACGTGCGTCCTCGGGATGGATGTGCTTCTGGAGGTCAGCTGAATTACATTCGGGTCGGTTGGACAGAAAATAATGGCAAATAGTGGAAAACAGGTAAAAAAAAAATATTACTTTTAGCACATGCAGGGCCATTTTACACGAATAGTTTGTTTAGTGTGTGCCTCGGGGAACACTGCTCAGAAATAATGAAAAACATAGGGACAAAGCTGACAGTGCCCCTTTAATGGTATTGGTGTAAAACAAATACGCTTTTTGGGAGAATATTCATTCTGATATCCTATATTCTGTCTAATAATGTAAGTGACAGACCTTTCCATTATCTAAGGTTTTGACCATCCACCCTCTCCCTCCTCATTTCCAGGATATACATATTGAAGTCTCTCAACCTTTTCTGGTAGGATTACTTCCACAACCTCTGGATCGCTCTCCCCTGCATTACCTCTACCCTCCAATATGATATCAGCCCAGTGAAAAATCCAAGAGGGAAATGGCCCACCTTTCCCTGTATACTCTCAAGTATATTGATACTGAGACACTCACTTTGCCAAGCCAAAAGCCCATAGTTGCCTTGTGAGGCGTATAGGTACTCGGAAATAGGAGGATGTCTACCTTTGCTATCTGGACACACCAGTTCAGTAGATGCTGTGATCGAAGATGGTCCTTGTTCTCGCGAACGTAGTCTAGCAGGCAGCCATAAGGCATCAGTTGAGTAATCAGCTGAACTGTGGAGGTGAGACAGATTCCTAGTAGACGGCAGACATATGGGCTGCCCACTCCCGCCATCAGGTAGGCTTCCTACAAGAGAAGATATTTACAGGTTGGAGGGCAGTCAGCTCATATGAACATACAAAGAAGCCAGCAGAAGAATGCCATTTGGTCTATCAAGTCTGCTCGTATTGCAGGGTCCACAGCTTGAGTTAATGTCCCTGCCCTCTCTCCCCACTCCTCTCATCCTGCCTACCTATGATCCTTACCTTCCCCTCTATGCTTATCCCAGCCTCTCTTAAAGCTGCCCACTGTTTCCAAAGAGACGACCTCTTCTGACAGCGCATTTCAAGTGTCCACCACCCTCTCTCTGTGAAGAAGTGCCTCCTGACCTCCCTCCTAAACCATTATAAAATATTAGCTCCATCAGGAAAATGATCTTGGTTTGCTTCAATGCCCTGTTTAGAAATTATGTGTAGCCCAGAGCAAAACTACCACATGTACTTTTTCTTTCTTGCAAATGTCAGTCAGGAACGGATCCCCCAGTCTCCAACTCAATATGGCAACAGAAAGGTCCGTTTGAAAAATAATTTGCCAACCAACAGCCAGCCGAGAAAATATATGGTGATGGTTGATTTTCACATGCAGTGATGCACTGACTTGGCTGCATGCTTTTCAGAGGAAGGGACAGTTATAAAACTGGGGGTGGGGCTTTGCCCCTACATGCCAACCTGTAACAACATGCCTTGCTCATACATCATAACACACAGCATGATTCAGGGCGCCGGCAGGACAGCAGCATCACTGAGCTGTGGAAGCTGTTAAACACCAGTGGCACTGTGTGAGTCACTGCATGAGCATGATGGCCCCTGCGGCATCATACTCTGTACGAGTCTGTTACACACTGCAGTAAGCTGTACAGAAAGTGCAGTGTAGTGTAATCGAGCAGTGTTGCTTCATGGAGGAGAATACATCTTGAGGGATAGTCTCTCTCTTTACCTCCTGCAGTGACCAACAAGGATCAGAGCTAGAGAATCAAACCCTGATCCACCAAGTGGAAGAAACGTGCCTTAACTGCAAGGACACTGGCCTAGCTCTGTGAAAAAGTATGTGTTGTGTGATAGCTTGTTATTGTTAGCAAGATGGGAGTGTTTAGCAACGCTCATTAATCAGAATGTGGCGATGCATTACAAGAGTCAGTTTGATGAATTAGTTCAATATACTGGGGTGAGGGAATGGGACTGCAGGGAATCGAGGTGTACCCCTACATCAGAGAGACTACAGAGCTGATCAAACCATATCTAGCCCAAAGATGGCAGCACTGGTAGCATTAATTAAGGCTGCCCTAACCACCATGTCTAGACTCTCTGGGGCCTACATAATAAGAAGTGGTCTCTTTCAGGCACTCAGGCCCCTGTAACTTAGCTGGTGTACAGCAGAAATTTAAAACTGCAACTCTGACTTAGTTTACAGATCTGTAACTGTCACCTCACTGAACAAAAGTAACGATTATATTTGTAGGTTTGTGCTGGGGTGTGATAAAAGAGCCCACCACAATCTGATGTACAGTGATCTTAGGATTTTAGCTCCAGACCAGGGAAGAGAACTTTCATGGGCTACCCTGATGCACAACTGTGTGTTTGGACGGTACCCTGCCTACCTATGCAGGCTGCTAACCAAGTCCACCCAGCAATGCACACGCTGGTCTCAAGCTAAAGATCCTCTTCACATACCCCGTGCTCACAAGTCGTTTGGCGTGAAGGCCTTTTCCTTTGCTGCTCCATCTACTTGGAACTCTCTCTCAAGTGATGTGAAGACTTTTTTGCTACTATCCAGGGCTTCACACAGGCCTTCTACGCCCGTCTTCTTGTCTCCCACAGCTGCCAGAACACCCCGCTTGGCTCCAGTTCACTGACCACACTCCCTAAAGCTCTACCCTCTATAACCCCGTTGTGTTAATCACCTGCACTTGATTGCATAATTATGTCAGTGTTTATATGTATAAGCCTTGTTTACTTGATTAGTTTTGAAATGTTAGACAATATACTGTTGCGATAACAGTCTGCTGGGTACCCACTCGAAAAATAAGTATTGTGCCTAAATGTGGATTTCATAACTGGGTCTCATACTGGGTTTCTTGGACAGAAAATGGCCAGAGATGCCCATCGAGTCTGTCCTCCCCCACCTTAGTGGATACATTCTGGCCCAACAGTGAGTAGGTGGGCATCGAGATATCCTTGTTGCCACTTTGAACTAGGACTTCACGTAAGGTACAGTATTCCATAATCTGCCCGTTCTCTGTGTGACGAAATGTAACCTGGTGTGTCAGATTCTAATAAATAAAGAGACATGGCAGTGGCTCAATGAACATGTACCACAGTCAAATGCTGTGGGTGTTAAATCCCAGCACACACCCAGTCAGGCCAAGATCTAAACTTAAGAACAAAACAACAAGGTACTGCGTCAGCATGTGGTCTGAAAACAAAACAAAATGGTAATATTAAATGCATGTTAAAAATAGAAAATAGAGTTAAAATCGACATTTCAACCTTAGGTCTTCTTCAAGAATTATCTAACAGAGAAAAAAGCAAAGTTAGTAGAGAGGTAAGGGGAAATAAGGTCTATATGTATACCGGCCAATGCCTTTTGGGGTAACCGTTGCCTCAGTGCTTGTGCACTGAGGTTCTTTGCCTATAAGGTGTATATATATTATTGTGACGCAACAGCATCACTATAGTCACTAGCACGAACATTAAAAGAAGGTGACAAGACTTTCTATAGATACATTAGTGAAAGGAGAAAGTCCAGAGGGGGTATTGCTAAGCTTAATGGAGAAAAGGGAGCATGTGAGGAGGAGGACCCTGTAAAGGCATCTATCCTAAATAGATACTTTTGCTCAGTATTTACTGAAGAGAAGGTAGGGCAGGGCCCACAGCTCAGCATCATGGACACAGGGGAGGAGGTGAGCACTACTCCTTCACAAAAGAAAGGGTCCTACAAGAGCTTGCTAAGCTCAGGGTGGATAAGGCAATGGGACCTGATGGCATACATCCCAGGGTACTTAAGGAGCTAAAGGAGGAACTAGCAGAGCCATTAGCAGAATTGTTTAGTGAGTCTCTGAGCACAGGAGAGGTCCCAGAAGACTGGAGAAGGGTTATGTGATCCCGGCCCACAAGAGTGGTAGCAGGGAGGAGGCAGGGAACTACAGACCAGTCAGTCTTACCTCAGTAGTGGGCAAGATTATGGAGGCACTCCTTAAGGAAAGGATAGTGCAACACCTGGAATCCATAGGGGCACAGGATCCAAGACAGCATGGGTTTACAAAAGAAGGTCCTGTCAAACTAATCTCATAGATTTCTTTGACTGGGTAACCAGAGTGGTGGACCAAGGGGGAGCAGTTGATGTCGCCTACCTTGACTTCAGCAAAGCTTTTGACACTGTTCCACATAGAAGATTGATAAATAAGCTAGGTAGGCTCTGGTGGGTCAGAAGTTGGTCAACTGGGTGGCAAACTGGTTGACTGGCAGAAAACAGAGAGTGGTGGTAAATGGTATACAGTCAGAAGAGATGCAAGTCACAAGTGGGTACCTCAGGGATCAGTCCTGGGGCCAGTCCTATTCAACATCTTCATTAGTGACCTCGCAGATGGACTAGAGGGTAAGGCTTGTCTGTTTGCAGATGACACCAAGATCTGCAACAGAGTAGATGATCCAGATGGGGTGGGCAGAATGAGAAGAGATCTGGATAAACTAGCAAAATGGTCAGAAGAATGGCAACTGGGATTTAATGCAAAGAAGTGCAAAATCATGCACATAGGGAAGAGAAACCCTGAAGCCACTTATAGGCTGGGAGGGGAGTTGCTAGCAGTCACAAAGGAAGAAAGAGACTTGGGCATCATCATCACTGATGACCTGAAATCATCCAAGCAGACCTCTAAAGCAGTAGGTAAGGCTAGGGGGTGTTAGGTGTATTAGTAGGGGTATCACAAGTCGTAAGAGGGAGGTAATAATCCCTCTGTACAAGACATTGGTTAGGCCCCATCTGGAGTACTGCGCAGTATTGGAGGCCACACCTTCACAAGGACATTAACAAATTGAGGCAGTCCAGAGAAGGGCAACCAAAATGGTGCAGGGACTGCATCAGAAGACATATGAGGACAGATTAACGGAGCTCAATATGTATACCCTTGAGCAAAGGAGGGAGAGAGGTGATATGATCGAGACATTTAAACACCTTAAGGGCATAAACAAGGTGAAAGAGTCTAACATGTTTAAATATAAGAAAAATAGCAGGACAAGAGGACACAGCATGAGATTAGAGGGAGGCCGATTAAGGGGGAATGTGAGGAAATTCTTTTCACAGAAAGGGTGGTAGATGCATGGAATGGCTTACCACAAGAAGTGGTGGCTATGAATACAGTGCAGGGCTTCAAACAGGCATGGGATAGGCATAAGGGAGCAATACAAATGACTATGAATAGATAGGTCACTGACAGAGCAAAGGCCGATGGCACATTTATAAGGTAGAAAAAGAAATGGGCAGACTGGATGGGCCTTGAGGTCCTTATCTGCCGTCAACTTCTATGTTTCTATGTAGTTAGGGCTGAGTAGCCACTTTAATGTAAAACCTCAAATTTTACACCTTAATAACTTTGCCACTGTACAAGGGATTTGCCTGAAATTTTGCATGCGCAGTCTGGCACCATATATTTCTGGATCTGGCAAGTTGCATTATGGTCGGATGTACGGTTGTGGAGCTACAGAACTCCAAAAAATGCAAAAAAAAAAAAAAAATCAGACGTTTTGTGCGTTTCTTTGCTCGTGCCCACAGCCTGCACAATTTGTCTGCTTGGTCCAAAAACTTCAGGAAAGATGCAGCCTTGGTCACCGATGTGCCTTTCGAAGATTCGGTGAAAAAATATTAAACCGTTCAAAAGTTATTCAAAAAACTAATTTCCAATTATAGTCAATGGGAAAAGTTAGCAACAACCATGAAACATTCATGAGAAGCCCTTTTTACCATCGCAAATGGCCCTTTTACTTTCGTGAGGTGGTCATCTTGTCTTCGGTTAGTGACCAAGAAAACTGCCTGGCGTTTAAAATTGGGACCCTCTAGGTAAACACTGATTGTTGTGTTTACCTAATCAGGTCCTGAGGATGTTAGCCACATCTTTTTTGGGGTGTTAAACCCCCCAGAAATGCATTTTTAAAATTTTCTGAAAAATACTTTTGCAAATGTGAAAGTTTCGTGCGGTTTCCTCACGAAACGTTCATGATTCACGAAAGTAATTTGCAAAAGTATTGCCAAAATAACTGAAAATCTTTGCCAGCCTCCTGCAACAAAACCATTTGGTCTTTTGGGCTGAAATTTGCAGGGTGGCAGGCCCTGATCCTACAGATGTGCCTTTTGGAGGTTGGTGCCAAAACATTACAGGGGCCCAAAGTTACAGAACTTAAAATTTAAGCAGTTTTCCCATAGGATAACATTGCGGTGTCCGTGACGCCTTTCAGGGCCCGTATCTCGAAAACAGTTCAAGATATGGACTTTTGGTTGCAAAATTTCTTAGTCCCACCTAAAAGGGGGACTAAATTCAGAAATAGGCTGGAAGGTCATGAAATTTGAATTTTTTTCTAGCTTGTATGGTTCATGAGATATTTGCGATTTACTGTTCCAATTGCTTATTTTCATGTCTGAGGTCCACTATTATGCTCACAGACTTCGTATTCACAGCGCTTTTTGCTACCCCCATCTCAGACACAATGCACGATATGGATTTGGTTGACTCATGTTGTGGGAACTAGTCACTCTCACGATTACAACCACACTTCAATTGCATTACTAGCTGCTATGATTCCCCACATGTGGGCAAATTAATGTTACAAGGCTTCCTTGCCCTATAGGGCTGCTGTATGACTCCATGGTAATGTATAAGTGGGAGCACAGGGCTTGGAGGGCCCATGCTCCCATAAACACATATTACGCAGAACTGGGCAGCTTGGTGGGAGCGTAAGGCTCCCACCAACACATACCATTTACTATTTATATTACACTCTCTCAAAAGAAGGAATTCATTGCAAAAACTCTGTTAATCATCGATTGTTAGGTTGTTTCCACATTAAATAGTGGAAATGCGATGTTAGGTTACCAGACCCTGACCCCCGCAACCACCCCATCCTTCCTTTCCACAGACCAACAGATGCCGAGGTGTGCCATAGGGTCATGCGGCCTAACTCTCACCCCATTCTCCTTTACTATATCATGTCAACTTGTTTACATATGGAATGGGGTGAGAGCTGGGATGCACAACCCTGTGGCGCACCTCAGCATCTGTTGGTCTGTGGAGGGGTGGTGGTTCGGGGGTCAGAGTCTGGTAACCCTAGTATCGCATTTCCACACTTTTGCCACTGTGGAAACAACCCTAACTGATGCAGTAACTGTTTTTGCAATGAATATATATATATATATATATATAAGAAAAAAAGAGAGCGGCGAGGGGGGCACTGTGGCGCTCACGCAAGATGGCAGCCTCTAGATAGTGCTCAGCACAGTACTTCGTTTTGGGAGCTAATAAAAGTGACTTTTTGGAGAAACAAGTCTGCTTCAAGTGGTTATAACGGTGTGGGATAACCGGTGTTAAACGATGGGAACCCATGTAAGGATCGGAGCCAGCACGATGGAGTACAGTCTAAAGACGCTAGCGGTACAACAGCCACGCAGTCCATGCTCCACCATCAGGCTACAGACCTGGAGATTGAAGGAAAAGAAATGCTACAGTCCTTAGGTTTAAAAATAAACAGACTGATCTCCTCGGTTTTGGGGCTGTCAGATAAAATCGATGGTATAGCTAACAGAGTTACTAGCGTGGAATCAGCACTGGAAATGGTATCGGTGGAGACAGTGGAGACAAAGCAAAGGGCTGAAGCAGCCACGGGAGCAATCACTTCTGTGATCAAGGTGAGTGGTCACCTGAGAATGAGATTAGAAACCCTAGAGAATCCAACTAAGGCAATGAACATTCGATTTTTAGGTCTCCCGGAAAGCTGCAAAGGTGACCATCTAGTTCTATTTCTCCATGACTGGCTGCAACAGCAATTCGGGGAAGACGCCACCACGCGCATCAAGGGAATCCAGAAGGCCTACAGAATTGCAACCAGAGGTAGACCAAACGATCCAGAAGCATTCCGTATGGTCCTAGTGGTAACAGACGGAGTGGCCACTAGAGACTACCTACTGGCTCTTGCCAGACAGCATAAAACACTCCTATGTGAGGGGCAAATGGTGTGATTGTATCCTGACATCAGCTACGCTACCAGGCAGAGACGGAAACAAATTGATGGCACCAGAGTGCTCCTCCGTGAAGCAGGGATTCAGCACAGTATAAATTTCCCGGAGTGTCTTCAAATTACTCATTAAGGCAAGATTTTTATCTTTACTGACCCGAAGGATGCAGTGAAATGGTCCCAGAAACAAGCTCCAAGATGGCGACGTGTGGTGGAACAGCAGGAAGGCTCCTCAGAAGACGAGTCGTGAAAAATAAATGGATTACCCGAAAACAGAGGAGTGTGAGGAAACAGTCCTTCTTAAAATATTCTGTAATATCTGAACTTGGCGTAAGTACCCACTCAGGACTTCTGGTGACAATTGTTTCTGGATGTTTCCCCATATGCCTTAATTAGAGGTCTCCAGTTAAGAAATATAGCTTGCTCTGTTACATACTGTTTGTATTCATTGAAATGTATCTAAGGTTGGGAAGTTGCTGGCTAGGTTTGGCTAGTTGTAATAGATCCTGTTTTCAGGATGTCTGCATATTTTTTACTAGCTCCACTGTATTTAGTTTAAAAAGTTAAGTGCTATCATATTGGGAACTGCACTTTCAGTGCTAATATTACAGGTGAATGCATGGACACTTTCTTTAATTCCTCTTTTGAGGAAAAAGAATATTTGAAACTCACAATGATGGACTGGATAGAGTTACACCATCCAGCTCACAAGCTTTAAGTACAGCTATTTTAATTTGAAATTACTTATTTGATGTAATTGTAGTAACCCTTCTTGACGTATCTTAAAGCAGTAGAAGAATTATTTTTATGACTGTTAAGAGGAGTGGCGACCTTGGTGTGTTAAGTATTGTATTTACATATGGCATTTCACTGCTTGGAATGTAACTTAATTGTTTATTAGGTGTCAGCGTGGCTCAGTTGGTAGCACATCCGCCTCTGGACCTGAAGGTCATGGGTTCTCGTCCCACACCGGGATTGGACTTGCACCTAAAAAATCGCTGGCATCCGAGTGCAGTATTGGGGGGTGCTGTACTGCTGGGGTGTGCCGTCCTTCGGATGAGACGTTAAACCGAGGTCCCTTCTACCCATCCTGGTGTTGTCCTGGTGGGTGTCCAGGTGGAAGTAAAAGAACCCAGGGCACTCTTCACAAAGAGTAGGGAACATTCCCAGTGTCCTGGCCAACATTCCCCTTCCCATAATCCGGTTCATGCAATTATCCAGGCTGTGTGTGGGTGATGATGTGCGGTATGGCCGCCACCACACATTCAGTCACTTCACTACCAGTCTAGCATTGCTTGTAAAGTGCTTTGGATGTATGAAAAGTGCTATATAAATGCGGATTCTTCTTCTTCTTCGAAACAATAAACAAAGTTCGAAAAAGAGAGGCTCTTGGAGAAAAAGTGATAATAGACAAAGTAAGAAAATAATCTGGGAAAACAAAAAGGTGATGATGGGTATGACAAAGCATAGTAGGAGTGATGGAGCTGAGGAGTCTTCAGGTGGGGACTAGTTACAGGGACTAGTAAGAAGGCTGAAAGGTGACAGATGTGGGGGAAGGAGACAGAGATGGAGACATCTGTGGAAAATGAAAATAAATGTGCACACATAGCTGCAATGACCATGTGAGGATGCCCCCCCCCCACCACACACGATGGAAGTGTGTGCAGGCATCCCCCACACATGCAAAAATACCATTATGCACATATGCAAACAAAGATACTTATTTTTACTTGTTGTTGATTGGGAAAGGGGACTAGGCAATTCTGTCTATTTTCAGCCTTGTTCGGGGATTAAGCTGTTGGTTGTATTTTGTGAATGGGGGTAAAAAGGGTGCGGGTGAAAAAAGACGGACTTCGGTGGAAAACCGTAAGGTGGCCAGAAGATAGTAGTAGAGAATAAGTCTGTAATTTAAACTGGAGGGGTTCTGGGAGCCTAGGCAGATGATCAGCTTGGTATCCATGTTTTTTCTTTGGTCAGCATCCTGGAAACCCTGCTGAAGGACACAAACAGAAAGATCATTGACACTGTAGTCCCTGCAGGTAACGTGGGATACAATGGGTTTAGCAGTGTCTCCATTCTTAACTGCCCTGTAATGTTCCCTGACTCGGTCAGCCAGGCATCTGCCAGTTTCTCCAATGTAGATAGCTGTACACTTCCTGCAGAGATTACAGTACACTACATTAGTGGAAGTGCACAAGAAGATGTTTGTCTGATGTGTTCACACCTTGTTGGGTATCAGCATGGCTCAGTTGTTAGCACATCTGCCTCTGGGCTAGAAGGTCATGGGTTCTCATCCTCCTCAGGGATTGGGCTCATACCATAAATGCTGGCACCCAATGCTGTACAGAGTGGTGCTGTACTGTCGGGGTGTGCTGTCCTTCAGATGAGATGTTAAAGTGAGGTCCCTTCTACCCATCTATGGGTCTGTCCTGCAGGTTGCCCAGTTGGAAGTAAAAGAACCCAGGGTACTTTTTGCCAGGGTATGGGATTTTCCCCAGTGCCCTGGCCAACATTCCCCTTCCCATAAAATGGGTTCGCGCAACTGTCCAAGGCTGGGTGTGGGTGTCGATGTGTGAAATGGCTGTCACTACACGTTTACAGTCACTTCACTACCCGTCTAGCATTGCTTGTAAAGTGCTCTGGGATACAATGTGTATGAAAAGTGCTATATCAATGCTCATTTTTTTCTTCTTTATTTCTCAGTACCAGGCAAGTCCGCAGTGACTAGATGTCCCTTATGGTGACTGGAAACATGGCCTCTCCTCCCACAGGGGTGAGGGAAGCAGACCCTCCTCACTCACCCACTTTAGTAGCGGATGGAGCTGGGAGGTTACCGACAAAGACCAGACAATTAGGAGAAGGTTAACGGTTCAAGGGCAAAAAGCTATTTGAAAAAAAGGAAAACCTTGAACTTCAATAATTGTAATGAACAAGAATTCTAAAATGATGAATAAGTAGGAAAAGCAAGAAAATGTTATTTCACAAAGCACCTCATCCCAAAGGCTGGAAGCCCTGTACAATAAAACCGAATATAAAACCCTACATTATCAAAACACATTTCTATATACATTAAACAAAACAAAACAACAGATAAACACAACAAAACAGAGCAAAGGGGTCAATACAGTGATGGAGCAGGAAAGGCATGTGTAAGAAGATTAATTTTCAGTCAACTTTAAAGCGACTCCACTTACTTCAAGGATTTCCTTGTTTGCTTTTGGAGATGTGTTCTCTCTCAAAACCTTGATGGCCACTTGAATTTTCACATTTTCCCCATCAGGGATCCAAATACCCTAATAAAACATCAAGCTGTAGGGTCAGCAACTTGTACATTACGCAAATCGATTTGAGAATTCATTCCAACAAACACCTGCTACTGTCTGATACACCTCCTCACCTTGTATACAGTGCCAAAGGCACCAGATCCCAGAACCTTTATCTTTTTCAGTTCCGTTTCTTTCAGGATTCTCATCTGGGCCTGGTTGGGTAGAGCTCCACTAGGGGTAAGCGGCTCAACCAGCTATACAAAGGCGAAAAACAATTCTACAGTTAGCAACACCAATACCTTATAGTTTGGATAAACAGAGAGAGGGAAGGAGGGAGTGGTTGATTAAGTTAAACCTGACCAAAAAAGACTGGGGGTGGGGGGAGCTAAAGCTACAGAAATGTACACAGCCCAGTGCTTCAGACCACTGCTTACCACTATTGAATGATGGCTTTCCCGTCAGGGATTGTGGGTTTTTAATCTATTACATGTGATGAGTAAAATGTGAGCTGTGATGAAATCTATACTTTGAACTACTGTAAATATATGTGGCTGCTCCATGGTAGGGAAAAGGGTTACGATGGTTATGGCAGACATACCCAACACAGTATTTAAGAGGCACTCCCCTACATGCATGCGGACTTTGAAACAGTTGTGATGCTGAAACGTCAGTCAGTGCATGGGACAGTCGTTCTTATCCGTGGACAAGGGATGAGTTTCAAAAACATTTAACAAGTAATGAGCTTGCTGAATCCTCAGTAAAATTTGAATTATAACAGTGCGTGATCACTCATCAGCAACAACCTTCTGCAACACTATTTTGGACTGAAATATCAAAGAAGGAATAGAGACTGACAGAGTTACAACAGAAGGGGGCAAGCCACCATGCAATAGCAGTAAGCCGCATTTCAGAAAAACATTTTTGCTACTACTGGTGTGGTGATTTGTGTAGATGTGCTGGCATGACAGCCTACTTAGTAGACAACCTAACATTGTTTTTTAACATTTTAGACCAAGAGTTTGAAAGTTATCAATAAAATATGCATTCACGGCCCAATTTCGTGGTACTGGTTGGGCACGTTGCAGTCCTATGTGGTGACCTGGATTCGCTGTGCAAACCTGCCAACATGTCCTGAGCTGGTAGAGCCATGAGAGTGTTGTGGAGACTGCGCCTTATGGCTTAGGGGTGGTGGGGGTGAAGACATATACCGTTATAGCAGTGCTTCCTGTGGGCTGGGGGTGGGCTAGACATTGTGGGTGACCATGTGACATTGGGCCCACATCCACAGGCCAGTGCAGCGATGTGATGTCACTGTAAATACATGCCAAGGTGGTGAGAAGGAGATGAACCAGGAAGAACTGCCAGTCATGGACTGATGACGATGATGACCAGCCCTCTGTCTCAAGTCAACAACCATACCTCATCGAGAAGCTGCTCCTCGGCACCTGACTCTCAGCCAGCCTTTGTCCCAGGCTGGTGCAGCTGGCTGATCTGGGCCCCATCAGAGCAGGTAAGCTCTGGGGTTATCATCGGGATGTTGGGGGTCTGAATGATAGGCACAAGATGCAAACAGTAGCCCATCAGGGGACAGCTGGAGTAAGGAGCAGCCAGATGGAACAGTATGCCCTTTCCCCACCCCCATCCCTTTACCATTCCTGCCCTCTTTTCATCCTACCTCATCCCCACTTTCTTACCCTCCACTCCCACTTCCCTCCCTCCCTCCCTCCTCTGTTTCTTCACCTTGTTCTCTCGCCTTACCCCCCTTACCTCCTGTGGGTCTTTCCTGCATAAGCTTCATTGTGGCATCTCCCTCCTTGCTCTTATTTTGCTCCTTCCACCCCCCAATTCACCCCCTGTCCTTCTCTCCTTGTAATCCCTTTCACTCCTCTTCAGACAAGACCACTGGCTGCACTTGACAATATTTATCTTGCCATATTGTTCTTTTGTTTAATTACTTTCCTCATGTTGTACTACTTACTGAAACCATTTTTAATTTGCTATTCTTGTGACTTGATGTGGAACCTCAGTAAAAGAGCCCTTGGTTCAAAGATCTTTCTGATTTGATAAATAAATAAATAAATGCAAACATCATTGAGGAATCAGCAAATAAACATGGAAGAGTGATATTTTGCACTGTTTGCATGTATTTGTGCCAAATAATATCTGCATTGCACAGTTCTAATCCAGACCTTACCCACCACTCTCCCTGATTTATCAGTGATGTCCCTAATTTGGGATCTTTGTACTCCCTCTCGTTGCCTCTCCTATGGTAACCCACAGTTGGCATTTCTGCCTCTGAAGCGTAAAGATCTGAAGCACAATGTAACAGCAGAAGTTAAAAGTCACAGAGTACTTCTTCAAAAAATGCATTTTTATTATAATAACTACAATAAGAATTCCCTGTGCTAATATTACTGTTTTTGTTTTAAAAGCACTGTGCCTGATATTGGCCACTTGTCCCTCATTTTTGAAGGCTTGGCCCCGAATTGTGGGTCAAGGGATGCAGTATAGTGCAGTGGTTTAAGGCTCTGAGCTGCAAATCTGGAGACCTGGGTTTGAATCCCACAGCCCCCACTTGCATACTGTGTGACCCTGAGCAAGTCACTTAACTTCCCTGTACTCCCAGGTTGCACCTGTAAACAAGCTTTCAGCTTAGTGTGTCTCACCTGGTTAAACAATTGGGAAAAAAAAAAAGAGAGATATAATGCAGATTCATGGCCCCTGCCACCAGAACATCTCCACACTAGTACGTGAATGGGGCAAACCAATAGGGCATGGCAGCACTGGACTAAATACTCAGGCGCGCTACATAAACACTGCTACAAGTCACCTCATTTTCTTGCAGGAGGCGCCGCATGGTGTGTTTTCTCTTCAGCTGTTTCTTCTGTCTGACATACAGAAAAATAACCACAGTGATAAGCACCGCCAGCAGAACACCAACCACAGCTGCGATGATGGACGTCACCTGGCTGCCATAATATGAGAAAGAGATGCAATGAGCAACAGCTTTGCAGGAATTTGCACGTTTAACATCATCTTATCCAGCACAGAAGTACACTACCAAATACAGCTGCCAAGTCAACACCGCTCACATGAATGTTTATCACTTAAGGAGATTTTCCCAGGACCCTAATGTATACGCCTAGGTGAGTATAAGACTGTTTTTTTTCCCCTCTTCTAGATATTTCCTGAAGAAGACCGAAGGTCGAAATGTAGATTTTTAACTCTATTTCTGTTTTTCGTGTGCATTTAATATAACCATTTTGTTTTGCTTTTAGACCACATGCTGACGCAGCATCTTGTTTTTGTTTTTACATAAGATGGTAGAACTGCAATCTAGGCCCATTAAAAGTCGAGAGAAGGGTTTGTTGTTTTTTTTTTATTCCGACGAATTGGAAGAAGTTGCAATTGTGCCATAAGATGCAGGTGAGAATGTAAAATAATGTGCAAAATCAGGGTGACACCTGAACAAAGGGAGACTTCGAAGGTAAGTGGAAAATCTGAACTTGCAATCTGCACCCCAGATTTTCGCAGTGGGCCAGCAGATGAGGACGACTCATCCAAAAGAGCATTCCCCTTCTCTGGAAAGAGAGCAGGAACTGCGTTTGGTGTCCGAAGGGAGCAACGCACCTGCCGAACAACAGTGGTAGTCAGGTGGGTGGGACAAAGATGCTTGTGTGTGTGGCTAAGCTCTGCTGTGTGAAGGTCCAGAGGTTGGGCTTACAGGCCCCCCCTCAAAGGCTCATATGAAGATCCGAGTCTGTCCTCAACCTCCATGCCTCAGTGCTGGTATGCAAGTTTCTCACCGGTAGTGACAGCAGCACAGTGGGGGACCTACCAAGGAGGGAGAAACCCCAGACATTTGGAAACAGGAAGTAAGTGGATAACCTGCTACCTGAATTGAATGGGAGGGGGTCGGGGAGAATAAATAAAAATGTTGCTGATAGCGCATCCTGAATGGTATTCTGAGTCCCAGCTGAGGCACTTACTTATTTCTCTCCTCTGTTTGTATGTGTTCAGGACAGCCCGGTTTCCAGTTGCCTTGGTGGCGCAGCTGGTAGCACATCTGGACCGATATTCTTGGTGGCCTGGGTTCAAGTCGCAGTTGGGGCACTTACTTCTTTCTCGGCTCTGTTTGTACGTGTTCCATAAATATGCACATTGCACTCTTATGATTCAAAATGTAATTATCTCTGCAGCTCCAGGTTGTGCATTGGAGAAAGAGTAATGGGCTCTGGGTGGCCCAGTTTCCATTTACCTTGGTGGCGCAGCTGGTAGTGCAACCAGAATGGTATTCTGGGCAGCCTGGGTTCAAGTCCCAGCTGAGGCACTTACTTCTTTCTGTCATCTGTTTGTTTATTAGAAATTCACCCAAATGAATGCTGGAATACGTAAGTATTGGGTGTAATTTTTTAAGACAAAGTCCCAAAATGCATACTTCAAGGACTGGATTTTCCAAAAGATTCCAGCTGCCCAAACCATTTTTCCTTTGTTAACAATATTTAAGGGTATTGTGGGCTTACAAATAAAACACCTCCCAACAGTCCACAGGGTAGGATTCAGAAATGAATGACTCTCATTGCATTCAGGTGGAGACCCTCCCTGGCCCAAGAGGAGGCATCACTCAGAAGATACACAGGGCTTTAACATGATGTCAGGGAACTAAACTGGCATACACATCAGGAGTCTTATTTTTTTTTTGCTCCTGGTCCCCCTCCCCCTTAGGGGATCAGCCTCTGTCCCACATGCCGCCCCCCCCATGCCCAGGCTTACCACCCTGGCGGGGTCGCCGGGTGGGTGCCCCCTCCCCAAGGACAACGATCTCAAACCTTGGCTTTCCCCCCAGGGTGGGGCCACAGGAATGGAGCCCCCCACATCAGGAGTCTAAACCCTAGCCCAAGGCTGGGCTGATAATGCTGCCGCCCACTATGCAGATGACCTAGGCTCAAGAGTGGATTGGACCGTTTGGCAGGAGGCAGAATCAAGCATCCCAAGGTTAACTCTCCTCTCTTTGTCTGGGGGGAGGGGGGTGATGGGGTGCTTCGCCATGCTAGATGACTGCCACCTGGTGGAAGCAAAGTGGCAGCACAGTGAATGCACATAGATGGGAGAGGGATATCCACTAGGCACCAAGCACACATTTGTGACATCGCATGCATGCGTGGGTATCAATGCAGCATCCTCTGGGAGAAAAACAGAGGAGAAAATCCTCCATCTGCTGAGTGAAGCTGGCACCCACCACTGGCTCACACATGACCCACAGGGCACCTACCCACCACACAGTGGTCCTGGGGAAGGCGTGGTCACCCTGTAGGTCCCTAAGATGATTGGTGATGGGGCGGGAGGTGCCAGCAGGAGGGGAGCAGACTGGGGGGCAGAGAAAAAGCTGTATGAAATAAAAATATAAAAAAATAAATAAAATCTAGCACAATGCAGTGCAATTCTCAGGCGATGATCAGTTTTTCAGATTGCGAGAGGTGGCTCTGTGCAGCCTGATGGCAAAGAGACATCCTGCTGTATAGCCATATGAAGTACCTGGGGATAATCCCAATCTTCAGAAGTTCATTTCAGGCAGCCCAAGGCACAGCTCTGTCAATGATGGGGGGGGGGGGGTTATCTCTGTGCAAGCTTTGTCTACCATGGACAGCTTGTCAGTGAGAATTTTGATTTTATGTGTGGTTTTTTTTTTTTTTTTTTTATACTCCTACTCCTTAGCCCTCTCAACCTGGGTAGAGCCCCAGCCCCATCACCCTGGCATCCACCAGCCAGCACAGTACCCCAGAGATTACCCCCATGATGGGGTTGGCAGAGGGGGCCCTTCCCCTAACGAAACTGGGTTTGTTTGCGCCGTGGCTAGCCAGGTGTGGGGCCTGCAAGGTCCCCCTCGTCATCCTCCAGGAGCCTTGCTTTTTTCTCTGTTTTTCTCCCTCTTGTGGGAGAGTGGAATGCAATGACGCCAGCGACTGAGCCCACACACTTTCCCGTGCATGAACCAGTCAAGCGTCTGCCTCCCCCCGGCCCCTGTGATGCAGCTCCGTGCTGTCGAGTCCCAGCCACCGTTAGGGGTCAGGCGAGCACCAGCTGCTGTAATCCCCCCTCCCTGGAGATGGAGAGCAGTCCATAGGATGCTCAATCCATCTTCTCCCAGTTGACCCACGGCAACCCGTGCTCGTTCTCGAACACGGGTCGCCAGCATGGTGCGAGGTGTGGCGCTCAACGTCTCAACCCTCAGTGCCACCGAGCCAGGGGTTATGTGTGTTTTTGATGTTGATGTGGTGTAGCTGCCTAGGAGACTGGGAGTTTGTATATGATCCCCGAATCCCCCACTGTGGGTTGGCTGAAGTAAGATATGGTGCCTGCCATCAGGGAAGGATCAGCACAGAGCACCTACTTTATGCCCACACCCTGCTGACCCCCCCCCCCCCACAAGCAGCAGAATTCATGTTGGCTATAAAGGCTCCTGCTGGTCTGCCTTCATGGCTGCGGGAAGGTTTTAACCCTGATAACCCAAATTATTGGGGGGAGGGCAAAACAAAAACATTTCTTTAATGTAAATGAAATTCTACTAGGCCACTAAAATGGGTTTCACAAAAAAGATCATTTTGAAAGTCACAACTTACTTATCTCAAACTGCTTCACATGCAAAGCAATGCCATTAGCCCCAAGCAAGTGCTCATTTCTTGCGGTTTGATAACTGATTTGAAATAAACAAATGGCCACTTCCAGGGACAAAAGGTGCGAGAGGCTAACATGATCACAGTCAGATATATGAAAAAAAGTCAGCACTCTGATCATCACAAGCAGGACAAGGCCACCTGGATTATGCAAATGAGCAGACATTTTTTGCAGCTAAAAGATGCCATGCATGAACAAACAACAAACAAAAAGAAAAAGTTTTGAGACACAACCACGATACTTCCTCCCCCTGTGTGTTTTGGTGAGAGAGTGCAGGCTTTTTATCTGTTTGATCACTGCTAGCCCATTATACATGCACTGGAATGGTCTCCTCTTCCAAATTGTGATGTAAAAATCCGCACAAAGTTAAACAGCCCCTGACATAGCTTGGAAAATGTTGAAAAATGTAAGATATAGACATAATTCAGTTTGTGTTTAATATACTGTCTGTACTTTGTTCCCAGTTTTTACTTTATTACTGAAAACAGTTGCGTAAAAAAAGTTTATAAAATGGTAAGAGAAAATTCTGAAATCTGATTGGCTGTTGTTCATGTAGCTATTATGTTCCACGCGTGGAAAATAAAAAGTGCTGCCAAATGTGCACTGATCACTACTGGAATCATTACGCTAATAGAATGTTAAGAATTCAACTGGCAGCCATTGTTTTTTTTTGCCCTGTAACTGTAAGCATCACATTTACTTGCACTGTGCCCTAAAAATAAAACTACCTTAAATACAAAATAAAACAGATTAATCAAATGTTTCTTTGAACATCACATTCGTCTTACACACATAAATTAGAAACATCAAGTATTGTTTATAGTTTTCATTACAACTGTTTCTTTACTAACAGTGAAAACTGCCCCTTCTATCTTTGCTTGCTCATTAGTGAAATCTCTTCTCCTTGCATTGACAGTGAGATAATTGAGTCTCTGGCTGTAACAGCTTAATCTGGTTCAAGGTCAGTTGGCATTCATCTGTATCCCCCTCCCCGGGTCGTGCCTGAAAATAGGCAGGATTTGTCTAGTGCACTTACCCGGTCAACAAAAACTAAATAAATAAATAAAATAACAGAGGCCTTTGTTTGTTGTGTGTGAGTATAGTTTGTTAGGAGAGTAACATTCTAGCAGTGGAACTGAACAGAATTTTGAATCCATGTATTCCATGGTAAACATTCCATAACTTGAATGTGGGGAAAACAGAGAGAAAAAAAAAAAATGAAGAAAGTAGGCAACAATACAATGACATCATCAATTACATCATTTATAGTGGGGGGGCAGAAGGACTATTTGATCATAAATACACACAAGTAAATCTATTATTTCTACATATAAACATGCTTTTTCCAACTGTAAAAAGTTTTAAAAAAGAAGCCCATTTTATAAGTGCAATAAGGCACTCTGGGGTGTGCGTGGAACACATTTTACTGCATGGCCAGTGGCTAAAGTCACTCGGCCTTCAGCCTTGTGCCTTATTATGCCCCTGGTCATGCGGTTAAACGTGTTCCACGCACACCCCATCATGCCTTATTGCTTACATCACTGTCCCCTATAAGACTTTATCTGCTTTGGTTGCTTGCCTACACCCGACATCATAATTACTTGTGTATGACACATTTCCTATCTCCACAGTGGCAGACTGACATCATAAACAGAACTGTGATGTCAAGTGTAGACAAGCAGATAGAGCAGAGATCCAGTTTTCATGCACATGTCCTTAGTAATAAAGAAATATGGGTGAGGATTACAGACAAAAATATGAAATATAAGCCGAAGTGTGAGTAAATCTCTTTAATAGTGAACTGGCAGACAAACAGGGCAGCAGAGCTGTAGCATAGGGGAGAGGACAGAATCCCCAGTGTTTAGTGGTGCTGTGCCGCTTCATTAGGGGCTGCCCTCCTGATGAAGTGGTCGCACACGCTGAAATGCTGGGGAGCCTGTTCTCAGTTTGAGGGTGCACCATTCCTGTGTGTTTGAACTTGCCTCTGCCGCTTCATCCTCATTGGCTGCGCCTACAAACGTCTCACTGTACATTCTTTTTGTTACAAACTGGAGTTATGCAGATTACACACTAGTTTATTAATTAGACTGCAGTCACACTCTTTTCATCGTTACTTAACCCCGAGTCAAGCTGTAGTGATATGCGGCCCGAGACTGGTAAGTAGGGTTGTTAGGATTCTGAGTCATGGAATTAGTCGGATTAGTTAGATTCTGACCCCATTTTCAGAATTAGGACTTTCAGGATTGCAGTCTGAAGAATCCTAGTTCTTAAATTAAAGGTTAAAACTTTTTTTTTTTTATATCGGAAGATGGTATTTAACATTTAGGGTTCCACATCCATTTCTGATTCTGAGGGCCTTTTTCAGAACTGGACAGGAATCAGAAATTCCTGAATTCATACAAAATCCATTCGGATTGGAATCAGCCACGTCTGAGCATCCCTACTGGTAAGTAGCGCAGGGGAACAGTTTATGGGGAGGGGCCATCTGACAGCTTGCCCAAACACAGTAGGTTTAGGATACTGCAATCTGAACTGAACTCGATTCATCTGTGCCTCAGGCTCCGTGCAGTCAAATGCCATAGCTTGCTATGTCCTGATGTAGCACGATGACATCATGCATCATGCAGTGACATCATCACATCTGACAGCAGACAAGGTAATGGGTATGGATGTGCCCCAATTAACCATAGTCTCACACTTGGTTCTGATAAAGTCGGCCAGCCAAGAGTTTGCTAATCACAACAGCTGAGATTCTGCTTCTACTGGTATGGCAGTAATACCTCCTCTCAGCAGTGGAAACCCATGACAGACACAAGCAGGATTCTCTTTTATACCCTAAGGGCTTGCAGACTAATTCCGAAAGAAAGAAAAATGAAATTACTGGTACCACAGGAAGGCATGCAAGTGTTATCAGACAGAGGTGAGCATATGTTTATACTGCACAACCATAACGGAGAGGCTAGGAGGCATGAAAGCTCATCAATAAACCGAGGGGATTACCCTAACTTCATTGTAGTTTCTGGTTATTTATCAGCGGTACCACTGATCAAAGTCCATTTGCCACTGAGTTCAGGATTTTCTCCCAATCCCCGCTCCCCAAAGACGTGCCTGCAAACAAGATTCCTATTAATCTTTTTTTTCCTAGTTAAATAATGACATAAATACATCAGTAGCCCACTGCTCTGAACATAAGCTTCCTGGCACCCAGCTTAAGGGTGGCATTGGCCCAACATGTATTACCGTTACACAGTAGCATGGCATCGCACCATGAGCAATACATTACCTGGGATTTTGCACTACAGGGCAACCATGTTCATCTAGGATTGTGCACCTAAATTGAGAGAAACAAATGAGAAAATATGAAAAAGCCTTCAACAAGAACCGTTTATTTTTCCTGAGCAGAGCACACAAGGCAAAACACATTCTTCTGTAAGGATCTTCCCTGCTACCCTCACTCTCCAGTGGCAACAGCTACAAAAACTAATTTCTCATTAGCATTTGTACCCCAAGCCTGGTACAAGAGGAGTGGAGGCCGGCAAGGTGGGTGACTAAGCGTCTGTGAGAATGCTCTCCTACTGAGGGTGAGCAGCGTGGCTTCTGGTGGTGGCATGGTCCCTTGTCTTGTGTGGGCGACCACATGCTGGCCAGCACCCCAGCCAGGAACCCAGTGCAGGGATCCTCCCATGGGTGACAGGTTGGACCAGATCACAGAAATGCCACCTGGTCCTTGCATGCCAGACGATGGCCCTTGTGTCTCCCCACAGCATGGCCATGGTCCTTTCTGCCAGCATTAAAAGAAATAAGGTGTTTCCTCTGCTGAAAGTGGCAGCTGCAGGGCGCCTTGGAAGGGTTACTCCAGACCTTGGGATGCTGAAGGACCTATGGGGGCCTGGAGAACATGAGCGGTGCAGATGGATTAGTCTGTCAGGCTGTGGAGCTGAAGGAGCAAAAAGAAGCTCTTACTACCCAATGGCTGAAGCAACCCCCACAACACCTGACTGCCAACAAAGCACCGCTACTCAGCTATATCAGATTGAAAAGATTATTTATGGTCTAAAACACAAGGTTGCTTTATTACAAGACTGGTGAATTCTGTGGATACTTTGGGAAGGGTTTTCAAACAGACCCAGCCAGGTTACACCTGCCCATAGTCTGAAAAGCAGACTTGTATCCATCTGAACCTGCTAGGCCTCACATGTCCATGTATCCATCTGATTTGTAGCTGAATTTGCATCTAAAGATTTTCCCTTTTCTGATGCAAATCACTGCACTTTGTGAGTTTTTGTTGCAAAGTGATGCATTTTACGACCATATGAACATGCCAGCAGATAAAGGCCTTGCAGTCAGTCTTGTCTGCTTGATTATGTTGGACCCCCAATTGTCTACAGTTGGACCTGACCCCCTCCCCGAATCCCCCCAATCTCCCTCCTCTCTTCCCTCCAAGCAACTTTCCCCTTCATTCTGCTCCATCCTCTCTTGAAGCTAGCTGCCATTTTCAGGGTGAAAACCTCCTCTGGCAATACAATCCCACCTGGCCACCTCTCTCTCAGTGAAAAGGTGCCTCCTCATCTCCCTCTTGAATCTTCCCCTACCAGCTTTAGGCTATGCCTCTTAGTGGACTTTTTCTACCGACCATTAACTCTCCACCTTTCAATTCCTCACACTTTTCTTATGCACATTCCTACACTCTGCTACGCTACTGCCATCCCTCAAGACCTTACCATTCATCTACTCTTACTGCTAATTTTTGCCTCTCTTGTTATTTAACTCTCGCCTACTGCAACGTTGTTTACCCTCTTATTAACCATGGCCTGTGGTATTATTTTGTATATAGGGCATGGCTGTATATTCCAATACATTGTACCGAGTTATAGCTACTCCTCGTGTTGTCTGTATCGAACTGTACCACTGTTAGTTTCACTGTCTCTGTAAATTAATGTAATTGTTTCATTGACCTTCCCAGGTCCACCTTGCAAATGAGCTTGACTCAACGGTGTTTCACCTGGTAAAATAAAGATTGATTGATTGATTGATTAAGACAGAGGCCCACCTACTTACACTATTAATACCTTTAAGGTACTTGAAAGTCTGGATCATATCTCCCCTCTCCCTTCTGTCCTCAACAGAGTACATTATTTATTTATTTATTGTATTCTAGGAATAACACCTTTGAGCTGGGAGCTCGTTTACAAAGGTTCCACGTCAGCAGAAAATAACACATTACATACAATTCAAATTTGTTCTTAAAAAAAAAAAAAAACAGAGTTGGAAAATACATTTAACCCTTGCAGGACTGCGGACTGATATATCAGTCCAAAATTCCTATACATACTAATTCTGTCGGCAGCCTAAGGGTTAAACACTGGTGCAGTACAAAAATAGAAGTGTAGTGAATCAAGGGACGTTTAACAATAGAAAAGTACAGGGTGCGCACAGGTGGACCAGTGGTGCAGAGAAAGGGCTGCCAGTCCAAATGCAAGCAACGGTTAACTATACAAGGGAAATTAAATGTTTCATACAAAGAAGCACAGAACTGTAAACATGGCAACTATAAGCATAATAATTTTTCTTTGTCTAAGCAAAAGAGAGAATTGGGTAGAAGAGAGAGGAATGGGTGGAAATAAGTGCAAACATGGAGGAAACTAGAAGACACGCATAGAGCCAGGGATATGCTGGAGGATTAGGAAGGGCTCACTAGAGGGAGGGGGGGGGGAGAGGTGGAAGGGTGAAGAGTGAAGTGGGCAGGAGGGAATAAAGGGGAAGAAAAAACAGGGTCAGCCCGACACAATAAGGGGCCACAGCTGCTCAGGCTGGCCAACAGTAATAACTGCTCAGATTGGTGAGGTAACGGTGGAGCGTTCTCTTATATGACCCCAGCTTGGACTCACAGGTTATAGCTGGAGGGAGCTCATTAAGCAAAAGTGGAGCATGGTATGAGAAAGACTTCTGTGCTTGTGAGCTGCGAAAGAAAGGGGACAAGCAGCGATTGTCTGGCACTGCTTCTAGTTGAGTGGGAGCTGGGAGCTGAGACGAGGAGTCTCTGGATGGCTGGTGGGGATAGGCCAAGGCAGGCCCCCAAGAAGATAAATCTGGTATTATACTCTACATTGAAGGTTCAGCCAGTTAGTTTGTGCATAAAGGTCACGCGTGTGAGTTAGCCTGTTAGCCCCAAGAAGCAGCCTGCAGGATTTATTAAGGACAACCCTGACCCTTTTGAGGGTGGAGTTTGTGGCTGCTCCATAGACCACTAGGCTGTAATCAATGATAGACAGTAGAGAGATTTTTATGGCCAGGAACAACGCATCTTGGGTCAGGCAGCAATGGTTTCAGTATAGTAAGCCAATTCTAGGATTGATTGCCTTAGTAAATTGATCTGCATGCTGTGTAGAGGACAGATTGCTATCCAGTGCGATGCCTAGATATTTGAAGGTTTGTACTTGTTCTATTGGGAAGTGTGTGTTATTCTTGATCGTCAGGAGAAAATCTTTTTGCTTACTGTGTGGGGCTCACAAATACCATTGACTTAGTTTTTTTTATAATTCATTAGTAGCTTGTGTTTGATGAACCAAACTTCCGCAGCAGTGAAGTCACTTTGAAGGTGGGACCTGAGTTGGTGCGGGTCAGAGTTTTTTGGAAAGATGACAGCATTATCAACATAGAGTAGGATATGCTCATTGCAGACTGAGGGAAGTTTATTAATAAAAGGGCTGAACAGGAGGGGGCCTAGAATTGATCCCTGGGGGACTCCCGTGAGAACCTGCTGACTATTTGAGAGGGTACCTGCAATTGTTACACATTGTGACCTGTTGCTAAGGTAGCTCTGGAGCCACCCTACTGCTTCAGTAGAAATGCCAATTGATAGGAGCTCAGTGAGTAGTGTTTTATGATTGACAGTGTCAAATGCCTTGGTAAGATTGATGTAAATCGCCCCAGCAATTTGACAACTGTCCAATGCCACATACAGGAAGCCTGAGTACTCCAGAAGGGCAGTGGAGGTACTATGCCTCTTGCAGAAACCATGCTGCTGTCAGCTTTCCTGAAATCCAACACCTTCATCTTGGTCCTGACCATCCCTCTGCCCATGTCCAGGTGGAACCACACCGCATGGTGGCCATTCCCTGCAAGTGCAGCTTTCACCTTTATATCCTGGGCAGGCCCACAATGGGACAGGACTAGGTCCAGTACGGCCCACTCCTAGTGAGCTCCATGACATCCTGTGTTAGAAATCCACTCTGGGATACATCAAGCAGTACCTGCTCCCTGGTGCTGGAGGTAGCCAGAGTTTTCCAATCCACCCTAGGTAGATTGAAGTCCCCCATTATTACTACTTCCCCCATGCCTGCCATTTCCATGGTTTGGGACCCAAGTACCTTGTCTAGCTTCTTATCCTGTGAAGGTGGTCCTTAAACTACCCACATTCTTAGTTTCCTCCCCTCAGTGGATTGGACCTGCACCCATAACGCTTCTGTCCTTCCATCCACCCCTTACTTTCTGGTACAGGTTATCCTCTCCCTCACATACACAGACACTCCCTCCCACTCATTCCCCTATCCTATTTTGTTAAAAATAGGGTGGCTGTGGCTTCCCAATGGTGCAGTGGTAGGGAATCACACTATGATACCAGAGACCTATGTTCAGGAGTGATTCTGGGACACTGGCAAATGAGTGGTTGGAGATCGGGGCATGCCACCGAATGTAGCACATTTTGGACTGGGTGGGTCAGCATTCCACTTCGGCAGCAACAGTGACGCTTGCATTAGTGCCATGGGAGGTGACATCTCTCAACCCTAGGGGTAGTTGCTTGTCAGCGAGACCCCCCCCCCAGTGGCTGGGCAGAGCACCACAGGGTTGAGGGAGGACATAAATACAGGGGCAGAAAACAACCAGTCTCTGTTAGAATAAATGGCCAGAGCTGGTACATTCGGGCCCACCCCATGAAGCCCACTGCCTGCCACCAGACAGTGAACCAGTTGCCACACAGACGTGGCCCCTCCCCTCCCCAAAAAACTGCCTTGCAGGGGAATAACTATGGGGGCTAGCAGAAGCAGCAGATTAGTAAGTGGTTGCTCAAGCTGGGTGGTCACCAAAGGTCTGGAGAAGGGATGTGAGACTGGTCAGGGAGAAAGAATCTCAATTAAAAAAAAAAAAAAAGAGTTGGACACCGTTGCATGCAGGCGATTGCAGACCCAAGCACAGATCCAATGGCTCTGCATTGACATTTTTGAAAATTCGGCCCCTAATGTTGCAAAGCTAAAACCAGACTTTTTACCATAAGCTAGACTGCATTAGTTACCTTCTGGGTAATACTTTACTAACAACTCTAAACTTTAAATTAGTTTGTTATTTTGCACATATCTGAACTTTCAAAACTGCAAAAAAAAAAAAAAAGTTTAAATAAAAATAAAAAAACTATGTAGTTATTTGTTTGATAATTGGTAACCAGGAAAGGCAAACTGAGCAAAGGCTCGTTTCCAGGTGCAACCCGGGGGACAGGGAACAGGAAAAGCAGAAGTACAATACACAACAGAAACACAGAATTTGACAGCAAATAAGAACCACTTGGCCCACCTAATCTGCCCATTTTCCTACCCAACAGATAAGCTGCAGATCCTAGTTAACAAATAGCTTACTTCCTCCTACCCCTCACTAGGACTGCCTTATGTCTGTCCCATGCATTCTTGAATTCCCCAAGTGTTCTTGACTTAACAGCCTCCTCAGGGAGGCTGGTCCATGCATCCACAACCCTCTCTGTGAAAGAATACTTCCTCACATTACTTCTGAGCCATCCCCCTCAATCTTCAAATTGTGCCCCTTGTTCTTGCACATCTCTTTTTCTGAAAGATGCTACCCTCTTGGACTTTGTTGATTCCCTTGAGGTACTTGAAAGTTTCTATCATGTCCCCCATCTCCCTTCTTTCCTCAAGGGTATACATAGTAAGCTCCTTTAGTCTTTCTTCATATGTCTTCTGGTGCAGACTCTGCACCATTTCGGTTGCCCTCTTCTGGACAGCCTCCACTCTGTCTATGTCTTTGCAGAAATGGGGTCTCCAGAACTGCACACAGTACTCCAGATGGGGTCTCAGAGGGATAACAACTTCCTGTTTTCTACTATTGATGCCTCTGTCTATGCATCCCACTATCCCCCCAGCCTTCCTTACTGTCTTCTCACATTGCTTGCCCACCTTTAGGTCATCTGATATAATTACCCCCAGGTCCCTTTCCATTTTTACTGTTGTCAATATCTCACCCCATATTGTGTACTCTTCCCCTTGGTTTTTGTTTCCCAGGTGCATTACCTTGCACTTCTTTCATTGAATCTGAGCTGCCAAATGTTTGACCATTCCTCCAGCCTTGCCAAGTCCCTTCTCATCCTTTCCAGTCCATCTTGTGTATCAACCCTGTTGCAGATCTTTGTGTCATCTGCAAAGAGACATACTTTTCCTCCCAGTTCCTCTGCAATGTCACTTATAAAGACATTAAAAAGGACCGGTCCCAATACTGAACCCTGCGGTACCCCACTAGTAACCCTCCTTTCTTCACTGTGGACTCCGTTTACTACTGCCCTTTGGGTCCTGTTGTCTAGCCTATTTTTTATCCAGGCTAACACCTTGGGACCCACCCCAAGGCTGGTTAACTTGTATATTAATCTTTTGTGTGGGACTGTGTCAAATGCCTTGCCAAAATCTAGGTAGGCCATGTCCACAGCCCCTCCCTGGTCTACTACTTTGGTCGCCCAGTCAAAGAAATCTATTAGATTCATCTGACATGATCTTCCTATCATGAATCCATGCTGCCTTGGGTCCTCTGCCCCACTGGCCTCTGGGTACTCAACAATTCTTTCCTTCAGAAATGATCCCATCATTTTCCCTACCACTGAGGTCAAACTAACTGGTCTGTAGTTTTCTGCCTCTGTCCTGCTCCCACTTTTGTGAAGAGGAATCACATCCTCCCTCCTCCAGTCCTCAGGTACCACACCATCCTCCCATGATTTGTTAAAGACAGTAGTCACTGGTGTCACTAGTTCTACCCTTAGTTCTTTTAGAATTCTTGGGTGAATCCCATCAGGCCCCATTGCTTTATCCACCTTCAATTTTATTAGTTCTTTCAGAACCCTTTCTTCTGTAAATGGACTGGTATCGACCCCCGTCTTCAGAGTGTTTCTCTTGTTTGGTTTAGGTATCTCCCCCTCCTCTTCCTTTGCGAATACTGAGCAGAAATATTCGTTCAGTATCCCTGCTTTTCACTGTCACCCTCTGCCCACATTCCCTCCCCTTTATTAAGACTCCGTATCCCTCCTTTGGTCTTTCTTCACTCTATAATGTACATATAAAAAGTCTTAACCCCCTTCTTAACAGAGTGGGCTATCCTCTCCTCGGTTTGGGCCTTTGCTACTCTGACTGCCTTCCCTGCCTCTTTCTGCTTTAACTGATAAAGTTCTCTGTCCTGCTCCTTCTGTGTTTCCTTATATCCCTGAATGCTATCCTTTCTTCTTTACTTTCCTGCCACTTCTTTTGAGAACCATTGCATTTTTCCTTCATTGTGTTTTGTTGATTTGCTTTACACAAAGGCTTGTTGCCTCTATGATGGCAGTTTTGATTACTGCC
This sequence comes from Neoceratodus forsteri, assembly GCA_016271365.2. Classification (NCBI taxonomy): domain Eukaryota; kingdom Metazoa; phylum Chordata; order Ceratodontiformes; family Ceratodontidae; genus Neoceratodus; species Neoceratodus forsteri. Next base: position 45,077,525 of record JADMNL010000032.1, read on the forward strand.
CATTGTTCCTCCACCCCTCCTTCTTGCCTGTTTGCTAGTGCTTTTCTGGGGCACTCTCTCATTTTCCCAAAGTCAGCCCTCCTAAAGTCCAACACTCTTGCTTTTGTATGACTTGATTGTATGGCTGTGTTTATCATGAACCACACTGTTTGGTGGTCGCTTGTTCCCAGATGGCTACCCACTTCTAAATCTGATATTCTTTCTCTGTCCCCATTTGAGAGTAAAATAACAAGTCAATTGTGCAAAAATTTGGTATGAAAAAATCTGTACAAAAAATAAAGTGCGGTCACAGTACAGTACTGGAACATCTGTACAATGATGAATAAAACCAGCATCAAGACACAGTGTGCAAAGAAGTAATTCTGTATCAGATAAGAGACCTGTAAGGCAGGTGTTTGCCTATCCCAGTGGTGGAAGGAAGTGCAGAGGTAATGAGGAAATTAAATCAGTAGGCAGGCAGGGGAGACCCAGACAGAGGCAAATGTGGACAGTTGGGGGCTCCAAGCCAGGAAGGCATCAGGATGATGGGTAACAGAAGCAAGTGGGGTGGGGGAGGAGTTTCAACTGGTGCCGGAGGGAGTCAGGGGATGTGGGGAGGCAGGGAGCAGGTTCCAAAGTTACACATACATGAAGCTGAGGGAGTGAGCGAGCCAGAAGGACAGAGAATAAATTTAATGACTACTGATTACTTACGAAACGGTGCAGTTTGCGGGGCAGAACTGACATACGCCATCCTCATCAGGGTATTTCCAGATGGGTACAAACGAATCTCCCTTCACCCCACTTGGGCATTTCTCTACACAGAAATTCCCATCAATGTAATGGGCACATTCCTTACACTGATCTGATCCCTGCAACGAAGACAGCAAGACTTTGTTTAAAATAAAAAAGTGAGACTGTTTAAAACACAAACATCATTATCAGTAACTGAGCATAAATATTTTGTCATCCATGTTTGTTTCTGGTTAACTGACGCACTGGTCTGAAACCCCAGGAACTCCTGTCTCTGTGTCCAGGAGGTGGCAGGAGGTTGGACGTGCCATAGGGGAGCAATCCTGTGGGGTTAAAACCAGAGATCAAGTAAGGGGGGGTGCTGGGGGGAGGGGCATTGCTGGACCTGTGGGGACGGGGGAAGGGGCAAGACAAAGGGGCATAAAACTAAATGTTATCATCTTCCATTGTTGCCCCCTTCCCCCATCCCCCATTCCAACGATGATGCTGCTACAGCTGCACCCTCCCTCCTGCTAAGAGTGCAGGCAAGCCACTGGTTTCACAGTCGACACCAAAGTTTCACCTTGGTTTGTCAACACATTTACAGGAAAAAAAAGAACAGCACTCTAATTACAGTGTTGCTTGAAACATGGTTTGAGTCTAGGGCTGGGGGGATACAGCATCCCTGTTACTGTCTAAAAGCTGGTGAGGAGAACTACTTCAGCATTCCTCAGTTTAAAATGCCATAGTTATATACATACCGGGCCATTGCAGGTCTCCGTCGCATTTTGAGGCTGGCACTCTGGATGACAAGGGATGCATCTGGATTCATTCAAGTGCTCCCTCACTTCCCTGTTGGGGGAGGGGGAAACATATTAAACCAATTACAGTTTGCTGCATTGAGGGCCCTGAGTAGTAGAGCTCACTGGCCAGACATTGCTGACCTTTCATCTCAGGAGATAAAGTCGTTATACCATGGGCGGTTTGAATAACAGGGCTGAATAAAAGTGGTTATTTAGCCCTGTTATTCACCTCCAGGGTGAATAACATGTTATCTCCATCTAGCTCTGGCTAGTCTCCCCTTGGTGACATCACAGTGATGTTGCAACTCTTGTAAGTCCCCAGGTATAAATAGGACATCCCACAGGACATTCAGGGATAAGCGTTTCAATCACTCTGGAATGCTGCCAATACTGCCAGCCTAGCACTCGTGCCTGTGCCACCTGTTGCAGGGCAGCACTATAGGCAACATTCCAGAGTGAATAAATAGCTTATTCCTGGATGTCCTATGGACTATACCCCTATTACATACCACAGTATAGATATATATAACAGATAATCCACTACAGGTCGTGCACTGATATATGCACGTCTTGGGTAATGATTGTCTTATAAAATGTCCAGAATGTTTTGAGGGAATGAAAAGAAGTGCAGGCGTGTGGTCATTATGGAATAATGCCCAGTCATATAGTTTGTTTCATCCAGTCAGGAGACTGGGTTGGCACGGATTTTTGTTACCCATTTTATAATCACACACATACACACGTATGCAATGGGTGTGGATACAAAATGCATGCTTTTTAAGGGGGTGTCTGGGCAGAGCTTGCAAAGCTGGATGTTATGTATAACAGATTTGCCTGCTTCATGCTTGACGCCCCTCTCATGTTCACCTCTCTAATACCACTGCACTTTTAAAAAAAAACGAAAACAAAAAAATGGACGCAAACCTCTAAAATCCGACTTTCAAAATGAATAATATAACTTGGTCTTTCCCCTGCTGGTTCCAAAATTCAATCCTTGCAATCTGCCACCGCCATCGGCCACGCCAAAAAAACCAAAAAAATGCAGGATCAACCAGATAAATTAACTGAAGTACAACTGAATAATTAAACTAGAAAGAAAACAGCCCAAATTAAAGTGCAGTACTCTTGCTAAGGGAGAAACAAAATGGCCATTTTGTTTCCCTTTCTCAGGCCTACACAGCCCCTCCCACATGTAATCTAGAGCCAATGACAATACGCATTGTAAATGTAGGGATATGGCATTCCTAGCAACATGTACAGCATCCTTAACGACTAGCATAGCTATGTGGAAAAACACTAGGCAGAACACCAAAAAATCCCACACAATTTTACTTTTCCACTTTAAACAAAACTACTAACCTCAGTAAAAACTACAACATAAACTACCTACCTATTGCATACATCGAATATGCAGTATTAAACCCTGTGTGATAAATGTCGTATCCACACTCGAGCTGTGTGACCTCGGGCAGATCACTTGTGGCTTACACCACTCATGAGGTTACCAGCGGTCACGCAGCTCTTGTGTGGATAAAAAAAAGTTATCACACAGGTCCCCATCACATATTCCTTATCTATATAAAATACATGGATGGGGACGTTTCCCCATAGAAAAAGCCATCATTTATTTCCCTGTATACCTGTGACTAATCTATCAGTTCAAAGTATATATCTGCACCAATTAAACAATTACAGTTATATGCCTACACTAATCAAACAATTAAAAGTATATACCTACACTTAAAAAAACTACACACCCGCACTACATTAAACTCCATGGGACACCACTAATAACACAATTAACACAGCATTAGGAAATGGCCAAACCAATTAACAAGTGCAAAAGAACCTAGAAAGAAGGGAACTTGCACAAAACCCGCCCAAACCCAGAAATCTCCCAAACTCCTACCTGTACTCACAGCACATCATTCTCTCCTTGCTGCAAGAGACCTTCAGGGACCAAAGCGTGATCGCAAATGCAATCTCCATAAACAATGCCATCCTAATGTATTATATTCAATAAACAATGGGTAAGGGTGGAACACTCGGAAGTATTTCAATTTCAATTTATTCAATCTTGGATTACAACTACCTCTGAGCACCAGGCAGCTCGTTTACAAAGGTTCCACATCAGAGGGGAGTTATATACATACAAGGGAAGAAACATACACAACAATTTCATATTACAGTGCTAACTGTAAACACAACAGTAAGGTGGAGGCAGTGGCAAATGAGGAGGGGGGTAGTTGTGGAAACAGACAGGTGGGAGAGTAGCAGCCAGAGGCATTGTCAAGTATATCCATCTCAGGGGCTAACTAGGGTAATAAAGCCACTCGCCCTTCAGGCTCGCTCGTGACCTTACAGCCCTAATTAGTCCCCTCAATGGGTATATATCCTTGTATACCACCCTCACTCATTATTTGTTTTTTATATATATATATATGTATATGTATATACACACACAACTTATGTGCTGGGATAAACGCCAGTATAAAAAGTGATATCTGAAGAAGCCAGTGAAGATAACATTGATATCTTCATGTTCCTATACGTCATCATGATATCTTTAACACTCCTATACGTCATCCTGTTCTGTAGTCATCTCCAATAAATCCTATTGGCCTCTCATAAAACTCAGCTGTTCTAAAGCTCTGCCTCTCAATCACCTGAACCCCACCACCATGACTCTTACATTCGCTATCAGTTTCACACAATCGCTAATTAAAAACACACTTATCTGGTTGATCCTGCCGTCTTATCCTCGTCTCACCACAAGTGTTTAATTTCTGATGTGCTACATATTGAGCGTGACTGAGCGCTAGCGAGAACATCGACTACCTCAGAGACATTTAAAATAAGATATTTGCACTGGTTTTATTCATTTTGTTGCTTTGTTGAAAGGTACAGAGAGAGAGAGGAGATAGCAGCTTCAGAGAATGCGTGAGCTGGTGCCAGTGTTGCCGCGGCAACACCTGCTCACGCCACTTTCACTTCTCTGAAGCTGCCAACATGTCGCCTCTCTCTCTCTCTCAGTAGCTTTTTCTAACAAAGGCAAACATGCATTAACACACCGACGCATTCACGCACACACACACAGTCATGCTTGACTTCATTGAAACAGTTGCTTTGTCATCCTGAAACACCCCTGGCCATCCCAAAAAGTGTATTAAAACTAAACAAATGCAAATGAACACAAAATGCAAAATAAACTAAGGGTCTTACGAAGCAAATATGGCTTCACCACTCATGATGTCATATGATCAAACTGCACTCCAGAAAATTATATCTATCTATATCTATATATCTGTCTGTCTGTCTGTCTATATATATATATATATATATATATATATATACACACACACATATATATATATATATATATATATATATATATATATATATATCTGTATATTGTATGTGTGTTAGCACTGCTTCTCGTAAGTTATGGTCCTGCTGTATCATACTTGGCAGTCTTAACAATGTCAATGCCGCCCTTGACTGGTTAGTAGATAGCCTCCTTAGCATACAGTAGTTAAACATGCTCCTCTGATTCAAAGAAGAGTCAAGGGCTTGTGCTCAGAATGGATTACACATGATCTCTGCAAGCTCAAGAAAAGAGGGACAAAGCCTAAGACACTTTCAGAGTGCCAGATCTGTATTTAGACTGGCAAAGCTATAGGCCAGGCCACTGTGAAACCTCTACAAGGCCAGTCCTAAGAAAGCAAAGGCACTGTATTAAAAAAAACCTGAAGTCCAAGAACCTGCAAAATCCCAGGCAGTTCTGCTCTCAAATTAATAGCCTTCTCAAAGGCAAAGTGAGCACCACGCCAGGACATACTGTACAAAAATATATGCACCAGTCACTCATTCGTTGCAGGTGATGCTTTCAACAAACATTTTTTTTGGCTTATTACAGTACTTACATAAGCTACTGTATGCAACTGTTTGCTAAACTGTGTCTCAATCCCCCTTTTCATTCTTTTAATCTCTTTACAGTAGAGTGACTTATGAAAACAAGCACACACAGCATGTACACAGACACATACACACGTATAACATGTTACACAATTTACAAAATATATAGTGTATACCTTACCCTTCAAGCAAGTTACAGGACTCCACACATTCCTGTCCCCGTAAATACCCATTACAGGTCACACACTGCATCGGTCCTGGACCCCAACATTGGTTTTTCGCACATAGGTGAAAACATCTCTGGCCCTCGTTTCCTACAGACAAATTAGAAGGAATGTTTTCCAAATTTGTAACAACACAGATTAAAAAGAAAACACTACATTTTGGCAGCTGGAGCCACAGGAATGACCCCCCAATATGCTTCCCTTGTTTCACTGTATCCTTAGAGTTCAGTCCAGACTTACCACACTGTTCGGATCTATTCGTAGTTTGGATGACTCCCTGCCGCTCATTTCTGAAGATGGTATCCCAGGGGACATTATCGACATAGCACAGGTTGGAGTTGTTGTGGAACAAAACCAGGCCTCCGCTGATCTCAGTAAGGGAGTGCAGCCCTAGAGACAATATACTAAGGTTCTGTAGCACCAGGGAGTAAGCACCCCTAAAAAAATTCCAAAATATGAGAGAGCATTTCATTACTTCTGACCATATGAAAATATGATAAAATATGTCTTAGTCCTAGTTCAGCAATAGTCCTTCTATAGCACATAGTCACAGTTCTTTGCCGGGTTAATAAAACTAAAATAACATTTCTAAAGGCAGATATTCTGTCAGAAATAATGGATATAAGTAGGATACATTTCTTCTTCAATGAACCATGATGCATTTATTTTTTCCTCTCCCTTTGGTGATCTATTTGTACATAAGACAGAGAAAATGCAAGGCAGCTGAAATGAACAACTTTGCTAGGATAACCACTAATGAGCTGACAACATTTTTTTTTATATACTTTATTTATTCACTGTTACTGACCTGAACTCCTTCGGGAGTGGTCGCTCGGTGGACGCCTTGATTCCCCCCCCCCACCTGAAGCTCTTTCCCACTCCCCTGTGACAGGGTATCCCTGTTCCCTTCAGCCACCCAGCCCCCCGGCTCCGAGTCCCCCCGAGGCAGGACCACCAGATTTATGCCTCCTGGTGCTTTATCTACAATCTAGTCGGGTGGCCTCCGGGATGGAGAACAGAGGAAGTGAGAAGAGGAGCCCGGCACTGGGAGTGGTAGGCTACACCCCGGACCCTCCGTCCTCTATCAGGTGGCTGAGGGATTTTTTCTTGAAGTGTTTATGCCCACAACCCCCCTCTCCCCCACGAAAGCTTGGATGTGCAATGGTGTCAGGTCACCTGTCGCAGCTCTCGTCCTGCTACCGAAGTCCTCTGGTGTGTGCAGTACCTCTGGTTTCCACCGGGGGCCACTGCAGTGCCAGGACAACCCAAACCCACCCAAGAGACAGGAGTGCTGTCCTCCAGATGCTCGATCCTCTCTCTCCCCTGCCGACCCCCAGCAGCCCGGCTCATTCCCTAACCCAGGTCGCCGGTGTGGTGCGAGGTGTGGCATCCAGCGCCTCAACCCTCAGCGCCACCGAGCCGGCCTGCTGGCAACTTTTTTTTTTTTTTATACTTTATCTTTATACCCCCTTCTACTCCCGGAGCCCACTCCTTCCTTCCTCTCAACTTCCCCCATTTCCACCTCCGGTGGGATCTGCCCTAGAGTGCCTCCATCCTCCTGCACATTTGGGGTCTGTCCCTCTTTTCCGTGGTCCTGGGATGGTACCGAGAGGCTATCATCTAGTGCTACCGGGAGGATTTTTCTCTTTTTTTTTTTTCTTCCCTAGTTTCCCCATCCCTCTGGGGAGCGACCCGCTAGGACATCGTCCCGGGCGGCGTGCTGGCGTCAGCTCATCCTTCATCCGTAGCTGGCGTCTCCCTCCCCGGCTCCGGCCAGGCGGGCCGCCTCCGTCCCTCCCCTTGGTCGGTGCTTCCACCGGCCGCGAGAGTGACGCAGATCGCGTGACGCGGTCATGGCTCCCACCCCTGAGGGAGGAGAGCATCCGTTGGGACGCTCGATCCTCCCTCCCCCTGCCGACCCCCGGCAACCCGAGTCCGTTCCAGACCGGGTAGCCGGCGTAGCGCGAGGTGTGGCGTCTAGCGCCTCAACCCTCAGCGCCACCGGGCCGGCGCTGGCAACATTTTTAATAACTGAAATTGAGGTAATCTTCATCCGATAAGGCAGTACAGCCTAGTTGTTAGAGCTCAGCACTCTGAACCTACAGACCCAGGTTTGAATGCCACACTGCAATGCAGAATTCCAAAAAATACAGCCACGTCAAAATAGTTATTTTCATCAGTTTTTATTTCTGCATTAATTCTAAACCTAAGTTAATCAAAAAGTTTAAACTAATTTAATTTACTGGTGGTTCCCAAATCAAAAATTACCCACTTACTGAGTCCAAATATGTATTCTTTTCTTGTTCTACAGATTTGGAATCCATAAAGCAGGTCATTTTCAATTTTGGGATCACCAGTACATTAAGGTGGTTTAAATTAGATCTAGAATCTTGCAGTATAGGTGTATATTTTGTATTTTAAAAATAGGACCACCATCTCCCAGTGAAGCCTATCAGGTGAAACATTGGGCATGTTTTAGGTGGACTGGATTAATTAATGCAGAAGTAAAAACTGATCAAATGAACAGTTTTTGTGTGACTGTATATTTGGAATTCTGCAATGAGGTGTACCAGTATATATGGCCCCCACCTACGGTGGACTTGTTCAAGAGGTGCTCCCAGGGGACTGCAGAGGACTTTGAATGCCACACCTGCCACTTGCTGTGTGACCCTGAGCAAGTCATTTAGCCTCCCTGTGATTAATTCTCCTTTTCTCTCTGTGTATAACCAGCCTGACCATTCCTTCACTTCTCAGTGTAGACCTTAAGGCTGTTGCCGTCATTTCATGGATATCAACACTTTGGGATACTTCCTGTTGTGTCTAATACACTGTGCGCTGGTACATAAAGTAGACATAAAATGGCGTGGAACAGACAAGCTATCTGATTGGTCACAACTGATCACATGACCATACATCAAGTTAATTAATACATTAATTAAGTACATTAAGTTAGGTTTGAGATTGCCTGACCATCCAGAGTTTTAAAACGCATTAAAGAGATACTTGTTCAGCCTGGCGTATCTGGATTTTGTTTAATTTGGATTTGACATATTTATTGAGCTGTAGTTTATTTATAAATGGCTGGTTTGTGATGACTATTTTTAATTACTATTTTACTTGTATGGTTTTACGTACAAGTGCTTTGATCTCTGGAAAAGTGCTTTTTATAAATAAAGAATGATTTGATAAGTTCAGATTGCCTCATGGCTCAGATTTTACTCCCTTTTTTTCTTGATTTTTTTGAACTTTTAAAATCATATATTTGCTAGGGAGCATTTTTTAATATCTGAATATCAGGTTCTTAAAATCATGTTGTAATTGTGCGCTACAACTTGGTGGTTGTAATTGGGGCCTGTCAATCAAGCTCATGATGAGACTGGCATGAGCAAACACACAAGTGCCACCAGTAAAAAGAAACATCCCACCTGCTTGAAAATGCCCCACTAGTAATTATAAAAAACAAAACACGGGCGGGTGTGTAACTCAGAATTTTACACACACACACACACACACACACACACACGGTGTGAGATACTTTTATAAACCCCTCCAACTTCGCTTTCGGTGTTTATGTAGCATCCCAAAGATCATGGTGTGTGTAAAATTCTGATTACGCACACCTACCGATGTTATATTCTCTAAGTTATAATCACAATTACACACTCCAGTGTGAGTGGTAAAGCCATAAATTATGGCACATCCAAGGTGGTTGAAGGCACTCAGCTGTACCTCATACCTCACAACTCACCGGGGCATGTAGTAATTTAGCATTGCCGCATACAGTGGTGCTGGAACGGTTTGAAAAGTGGTAGGGCCAAAGACGTAAGGGGTAAAGTTTCCCCTATTAAATATATTATCATGATAGCAAAAAGTGATAGGGCCACTTATGAAAGTGGTAGGGCCATGGCCCTAGTGGCTCCCCCTGTTCCGGCACCTATGGCCGCATACCCTGTTGTGTGTTATTGCTTACTTCATATATAAATGTCAGGATGATTACACAGACAGAAGGGGTGGAACTGCACTTCATATAGCCTTTGTAGGCTGATTAAGTCCCTCCACAGCAGCAAGGTATTTTCCCCAGTTACTGCATGACAGCATAAGGTATGCGCTTCAGTTGTGTGTATTTCATGTCAAATGCATGAGAACAAACAGGCCTTCTCTATTCAATTCTACTGTCGAGATATGTGGCAGTCTTATTTCCACCAATTATTCCCTTTTTACCTCCATGACCACTCCCCCACCCCCAGCACTGTTTATAACTTAGAGAATATTACATGGGTAGGTGTGTGTAACCAGAATTTTACACACACACACACACACACACACACACACACACACCGATCTTTGGGATGCTACATAAACCCCGAAAGCGAAGTTGGAGGGGTTTATAAAAGTATCTCAAATCTGCAGTAACCCCCAAAAGTAGAATCTGTGTGTGACACCACTGTGATATTCACTCCAGCAATATCCTGCCAAGGTATTTGGCATTGGGGCCTCTGCTCACCTTCCCCTGCCTGTGTGGAAGGCCCGCCCCTTCCCTCTCTCAATCACCTGGAACCAGAATGGCTGGTGACATGAGTGGGGAAGGAGGGAGAAAAAAGGGGCACCATAGAACAATGAAGCTGGGCTGGGATATTATGCAGGCATTGCGGTGGAAGGCAAGATGGCTCGGTTGGTTAGGCAGGTAAGCGGGGGTTAAGACAACCAACATGGCACAGCCCAACCTCTTTGAACACAGGCCCAATCTTCAAATCCCAAATTGGTGCCTGTCATTTTTTTTCCCTGTGGATGGGTCAGGTTGAGAGACGGGGAACTAGATGCTTCTGCGATCAATATATATGACCTCAGGTCTGAGCCACCTAAACAACATGGGAATCCACCCTTCTCCACTTGCTCCGGGATGGAGGGTGTAATCCTTCTGCTTACTAAGTAAGCAATAAGACATGGCAAGGTGTTGGTAGTACTGTGATACCTGCACACCCAGGGGCGTAGTGAGGCAAGAGGCTGCAGGCAGAGTGCCTTCAGTCTCTGGGTGTGCGGGTATTTCAGTACTACCAACACCTAGCCATGTCTTATTGTGCTTATAAAATGGACCTCACTTGTAAAAAAACTAGAAAAAGTATGAAATAAGTTACAAGACAAATAAATTTATTAATTTATTGTTAAAATAACATTAGGCATCAAAAAATAGTCCCAGGCTGGCCCGGTGGCGCTGAGGGTTGAGGCACTGGACACCACACCTCGCTCCATGCCAGCGACCTGGGTTCGGGAGCAGACTCAGGTCCCTGGTGGGTTGGCCGGAGGAGATAGTCTTGAGCGTCCTACGACAGCTCGCCTACTCCGGAGAGGGTTAAGGCCACAGCCCGTGCTCTTGTATGACTCTGAGAAGAGGCTCGGAGTATTACAAGCCCCTAATAATAGGGGATGGGCGGACGCTACACAACAGCGTGATGTCGGCGCTCAACGCCTTGACGTCTGGGTCATACACTGTAGGGGGGGAGGGGAAAATGCCTGCCAGGACTAGGAAGAAGGGCTGCTTGGAGCGTGCCTCCGATGTGCCCCTGCTCGCCCTGCCACTTCCGGACCGACGAAACTGTAAGTAGCTCAGGACATTAAGACCCCACCCCGGCCCTACCTGGGGGGTAATCCAAGGCTCCATGGGGACATGGAGGTGGAAATGGGTAGAGCAGGAGGCAGGAGGATGACTCCTTAGCAGCCCCAAAGGGTCGGGGCTGGCAGGACGAGGACGATAAATCGTGATTTCAAAAAAAAAAAAAAAAAAAAATACTCTCAAACTAAATTGTAACTCAGTGAACTGTAAATGCACTAGACAGTTAAAAAAAACAACCTTTTTAATCAATTGACCTCGTCCATTAACCAATTTCATGCCCAATTTACCATCTTGGGACCCACCTCAAACTGACCAGTTTCCTTATGAGCCTCCTGAGTGATACGGTGTCAAAGACCTTGCTGAAGTCTGAGTAGGCCATGTCCAGCACCCCACCCTGATCTATTTCCCTGGTCACCCAGTCGAAGAAATCAATCAGGTTCATCTTACATGATTCCCCCCCCCCCCTTGAATTCTTACTGCCTCTTGTCTTGTAACTTGCTGAATTCCAGATACTCCACAATCTCTTCCTTCAAAACTGACTCCATTAGCTTCCCCACCACTGATATTAGACTGACCGGCCTTTGTTGCCAGCCTCCTCCCTGCTACCACTTTCATGAAGCAGGACTACATCTGCCTTCCTCCACTCATCTGGAACCACTCCTGTTTCCAGTAAGTTGTTACACAGGGCTGTCAGAGGTGCAGCCAGTACCTATGAGAGCTCCCTCAACACCCTGTCTGGCCCCAAAGCTTTGTCCATTTTCAGTTTCAGATTTCAGCTGTATCTATTTATTGAAAACTGGTAACTGGTAAAGGCACACTGAACTGAGGCTCGTTTCCAGGTATGACCCAGGGAAAAACATTGTTGGGCTTCAGCCCTAGGAGAAGGGGCCAACCGCTGTAGTTTGCTAGCTCACTTGAACTCACTGTGTTCTGCCTTTATGCATTGAACCATAGGAGCACAAAGTACTATGTGACGTGAAAATGACAGCATCAAGATGGACCTGCTCAAATCCACTTGGTTATTCATAGACACCAGCACACCCACCCATCCATCAATGTGGCTGTGCTTCAGTCCAGTAACACACAGACTGGAGCAGTAGTCCAAGCCACTCTCATGCAGTTTGCTAAGCTACTAAGCAGGGGCTACCTCCTGACCCAGCAGAAGCACACTGCGGTTATATGCCAGCAATCCAGATACTGGGGCAATTCGAGTCATTGGAATCAAGTGGCTAAGCTGGGAGAAGAGCTGCCCACTGTAGTACATCTTAGCCTGGATGGACTGGCACCAGTTTCTACCACAACAGTGACCCCATCACGGTGGGCCAGGGACCCTGATCCCTTTCAATGAGGGAAGGAAGGGGGACATGTGCCAAGCCAGTATTGTATATTTACACACACACACACACACACACACACACACACACTCCCCCACATGCATTATATATTATAGGGGCACAGTACTGCCTGTATAATTAGGGTTAAGTAGGGTGTGTTAATGTTAAACCTTAACTTTGCACAAGGGGGATTGCATCACATTTTGCATGCGTGGTCTGGGGTGCAAGATCTCTTGATCGGGCAAGTCTAGTGATGCATGGATATCTGGATTACAAATCTGGATAGTGCAAAAAGTGGACAAATTGGGGGGGGGGGACACATTTTTTGCTCTCCTCTATTGCCCAGACAGTTTGGAATTTTGTTCAAATGTTTCAAGCCAGAAGTGGCCTGTCCTAGAAAGAGGCCTTTTTTTGGGTTTGGTAAAAAAAAAAATATTAATCAGTTCCCAATATACAGATTTAAAATTTCAGTTCTCAGCATGCTCAGTAGGGTTTTTCATTTATATGTCCGATGTGAAAGAAGAATTTCCAGCTTGCGAAAGAAGAATCTTCTTTCAGAAGATTCTTCTTTTGTAAGCTGAAATTCTTTTTTTGTGAGAAAAAAATATTCCTTCTTTTGGCACCATCTTGTTTATTTATTTTTTTTTTAATTGAAAACCCATACAAATGATGCCCTGGAGAAAAACAAACACCAGAATCCAGCTAAACGGAATCTGTTTAGCTCAATTCTGGAGTTTGTTTTTTGAAAAAAAAGACTCCATTTGGGACATCTGTCAAATCTTAGATGGAAGGCTTAGCAAGGGCCTAGTGAGGACTCATATGAAAGAACAAGTTATTTCGTGAGCACAATGAGACTTTCTTGAACTGTGAAGCCATGGCTGGAGTTGTGCCGCTGGCTTCAGTTGGACAGTGAGAAGTGATTCCCTGATTTCTATCTATCATACACAGGATTTGGGGGACCTCCTCTCCCACCCAGAGACCATCAAGCCCACCGCCGTGGCCTCACAGGTTGCCAAGAAAGAGGAGCGGTTGGACCACAGTGGGCTCAGGGAGGGTGAGGGTGGTGGAGCAGAGGCACATCCCTCCAGTTGTACCTCTCCACAATTCATATGCCGTTCTGGCAAAGTATGGTTCCTCTATGGAGGCACCTGCAGTGGAGACCAAGGAGGATGCTGAGAACCTCCAAAAAGGAGACCCAGAGGAGGGTGGCATGAGACCCTACAGGGGAAGGAAACAACTTCTGGTGGGGGACTCCATTGTTAGGAGGGTAGAACTGGAGGAGGGGGGGGATACAGAGGTAAGGTGCCTGCCTGGCGCCATGGCTTGGAGGGACAGGGAGCAAGTCCTCAGGATCGCGGGAGCAGCTGCACGGGGGAGGGAGCTGGATGTCATTGTCCACATAGAGACAAATGACCTGGCTGGAAAAGAGATCAGAGCAGTGCAGAAAGAGTTTGTGGAGTTGGGAAGGGTCTTAGACAAGTAGCATGCACGGTAACCTTCTCGGAGGTGCTGCCTGTCTATGGCATGGGTGAGGCTAGGGTGCTCCACACCATGGGATTCAATCGGTGGTTGAAAAACTGGTACAGAGCTCAGGGGTTAGGCTTCATTGGGGACTGGGAGTCCACCTGGAGTGATGCAGGCCTATACTGGCATGATGGTCTGCATCTGTCCAGGAAGGAAACCAGGATCCTAGGTGATAAGTTTAAATGCTTCACTGGCAAGCATTTAAGCTAGCCAAGGGGAGGGGAGGCACTGGAAAGGAGCAGAGAATTCCTAGTTCCCCCAAAAAATCAAAGGTAGTTATTGCACCAAGATAGAGATGTTTATAGGTAGAAGGGCAGGGGTAAATGAAGAAAGTGACAAAGGCAATAAGGACAGGGATGGGGCAAAAAGGGGTAAGGCCATCAAGAAATGGAGGGTAATGAGTACTAATGTCCGTAGTCTGGGCAGCAAGCTTCCTGAACTGGTGGCCTTGATGGAAGAGGGATGCCTGGATATCATGGTGGTCACTGAACCATGGTAAACAGAGAACCGTACTGGGATGTTAACATACCAGGGTACACAACCTACAGAAGGGACAGGGAGGGTAGAAGAGGGGGGGAGAAGTAGCTCTCTATGTAAGGGAAGAGATAAAAGCAACGGAACAAAAGAGTAAACAGGGAGGAGAGGAGGCACTGTGGGTCACCTTAAAGACTGGAATGGCACCACAATCAGCACAGGGGTTGTATACAGACCCACATCTCAGGGAGAGGAAATGAACAAGGATATGACAGATGGCATCCTTAGGATGGCAGAGAAAGGGGAGATACTGTTGATGGGGACCTGAATATGCCAGATATTAAATGGAGCACCTTTGATGCAGTCACATCAAAGAGCAGGGCTATTCTCAATGCCCTACAGGGGCCAAGCCTCAGACAGCTAGTGTTGGAAGCCACTCGGGAGGGAGCAATCTTAGACCTTGTACTCTCAAATGGGGACAGTGAGAGGATCTCAGATATAGAAGTGGGTAGCCATCTGGGAACAAGTGACTACCAAACAGTGTGGTTCACGATAAACTCAACTACAGAGTTAAGCCATACAAAAGTGACTTCAGGAGGGCTGACTTTGGCAAAATGGGAGAGTGCCTTAGAAAAGCACAAGCAAACAGGCAAGAAGGAGAGGTGGAGCAACAATGGGGAAACATCAAAACTGCCATCACAGAGGCAACAAGCCTGTGTGTGAAGCAAACAAACATAACAAAATGAAAAAAAAACCCCACTATGGTTCTCAAAAGAGGTGGCGGGGAAGGTTAGGGAGAAGAAGGTAGCATTTAGGAAGTATAAGGAAACACAGAAGAAGCAGAACAGAGAACTGTACCAGTTAAGGCAGAAGGAAGCAGGAAAGGCAGTCAGAATAGCAAAGACCCAAACTGAGGAAAAAACAGCCAATTCCGTTAAGAAGGAGGATAAAACCTTTTATAGGTAAATTAGGGAGTGTAGAAAGACAAAGGCAGGGACAGTGAGGCTGAACAGAATGCACGGTGGGTGGGCAGAGAGGGACAGTAAAAAAGGAGGGCTACTGAATGAATACTTCTGCTCAGTATTCACAAAAGAGGAGGAGGGGGAAGTATCTAATCCAATTAACAGAAGCACTCTGGATAGGGGTGTCGATCCCAGTCCTTTCACAGAAGAAAGGGTTCTGAAAGAACTCCTAAAACTGAAGGTGGACAAAGCAATAGGGCCTGATGGGATTCATCCCAGAATTCTAAAAGAATTAAGGGGAGAACTAGTGACACCACTGATTACCCTTTTTAACAAATCATGGGAGGATGGTGTGGTACCTGAGGACTGGAGGAGGGCAGATGTGATTTCCCTTCACAAAAGTGGGAGCAAGACAGAGGCAGGAAACTACAGACCTGTCAGTTTGACCTCTGTGGTAGGGAAATGATGGAATCACTTCTGAAGGAAAGAATTGTTGAGTACCTAGAGGCCAGTGGGCCACAGGACTCAAGGCAGCATGGATTCACAGCGGGAAGGTAATGCCACATGAATCTAAAAGATTTCGTTGACTGGGTGACCAAAGTAGTAGACCAGGGAAGGGCTGTGGACATGGCCTACCTAGATTTTAGCAAGGCATTTGACACAGTCCCACACAAAAGATTAATAAACAAATTAGCCAGCCTGCGAGTGGGTCCCAGGGTGGTAGCCTGGGTAAAACATTGGCTGGACAACAGGACACAGAAGGTAATAGTAAACGGAGTCCACTCTGAAGAAAGGGGGGTTACTAGTGGGGTACCGCAGGGTTCAGTACTGGGTCCAGTCCCTTTTAATGTCTTTATAAGTAACACTGCAGAAGGACTGGAAGGAAAACTATGCTTCTTTGCAGATGACAAAAAGATCTGCAACAGGGTTGATACTCAAGGGGGCATGGAAAGGATGAGAAGGGACTTGGCAAGGCTGGAGGAATAGTCAGAAGTATGGCAGCTTGGATTCAGTGCAAATAAGTGCAAAATAATGCACCTGGGAAACAAAAACCCAGGGAAAGAGTACACAATGGGGGGGAGGTAGTAACAACAACAAAAATGGAAAGGGACCTGGGGGGGTAATCATATCAGATGACCTTAAGGTTAGCAAGCAAAGTGAGAAGGCAGCAGGGAGGGCTGGGGGGAAACTGGAATGTGTAGGGAGAGGCATCACTAGCAGAAAACAGGAAGTTGTCATCCCTCTGTACAGACAGTTGATGAGACCCCATCTGGAGTACTGCGTCTAGTTCTGGAGACCCCATCTCCACAAGGACATAAACAGGATGGAGGCAGTCCAGAGGAGGGCAACTAAAATGGTGCAGGGTCTGCAAGAGAAGCTATATGAGGAGAAACTAAAGGAGCTTAATATGTATACCCTTGAGGAAAGGATGGAGAGGGGGACATGATAGGAACTTTAAGTACCTCAGTGGAATCAACAAAGTCCAAGAGGGTAGCATCTTTCAGAAAAGATGCAAGAACAAGGGAGCACAATTTGAAGATAAGAGGGGACGGCCCAGGGCAATGAGGAAGATTTTTCATGGAACTGCCTTCCGAGAAGGTTGTGGGGTCTAAAACTGTGGGAGAATTCAAGAATGCATGAGACAGACATAAGGCAATTCTTGTGGGGGGTAAGAAATAGGCTTTTGGTTAACTAGGATCTGCATCTTATCCAGTAGGTAGGGAAATGGTCAGACTAGGTGGGCCAAGGGGTCCTTATCTGCTGTCAAAGTCTATGTTTCTATGAAGCCATACCCTCTTATCACATTTATGTTTCTTCTGACCTCCATACCGGCCCACCTGGGGCAGGCCAACCTCTGCTTCATCCCCCTTTTGTACCTGCCCCACCCTCTCTTGAACCCCTCCACTGTAGAAGCCAGAACCAGCTCACCAGATAGCGCATTCCATGGTTTCACTGACCTTTCAGTGAAATACCTCATCCTCCTCCTTCCCCCTCATCTTTCCACCTTCCAGCTTCAAACTATGCCTTCTGGTGATACCACTCTCCTTTAGCCTAAAGATCCCCTCTTGATTTATCCTACTGATACCCTTGAGGTACCTGAAGACCTCAATCATGTCCACCGGTCCCTCCTCTCCTCCAGTGAGAACAGGCCAAGCTCCTCCAGTCTCTCCTCATACATCAATTCCCCTAGAACCCCAGATCATTTTGGTAGCCCTCCTCTGAACTCTTTCCAGGAGCTGGATGTCCTTCCTCAAGTGCGGTCTCCAGTACTGCACATGTCTTTTTTATTATTATTTTTATTCCCTCCCCCTCTCAGCTCAGCCAGCCCTCCCTTGTCCTTCCCCAATCCCTTGAGCTGAATATAATAAAATGGATCAGGGTGCCCCCCTACCCTGCAAGTCGCTTGTCCTTCCATTCCCAATGTTTTTAATATTTTACATATTTAGTGGACCAGGGTGCCCACCCCCCAGTAAAGCTTTAGTACTAAGCTCCCCTCCCTTCCAGATCACCCCCCAAAGATAGATGGTGGCACCAGGATGCCTATCCCTGCTACCGCTAAATAGTATCCCAACACTAGGGTGCTCAATCCACGGTGTTGGCAATGTCTTCCTGCTCAATAAGAAAACCATCCCTCATTGACCTTTTTTTTTTTTTTTAAATTTAACCTGAGAAAAAGAAAACAGTCCATTGACGATCTGATCCCCCCCCCCACCAGGTCCCACCCAGACCACCATGACCCCATGCACACACCCTCGCTCACCTCAACATATCTTATGACATAGATCCACTCTCTGATCAAAGACATCTTGCTGCTGGAACTGACAATTGCAATATGAGAAAATAAGTCAAGTCCAGTTTAATGTATTTCAACTGGGTTTGAACTTTCATTCATTACTTTGTCATTTTTTACACCAAATTTTCAACATGGCCTTTTTGGGACCCCAACTCATGAACAATGGTGGTGAAATATTTCATATCTGGCCAAAAGGTGATTTTGCCATTGCTGCTCGAAATCACGTTTTGGGAGAGATCTGAACAGTTTCATCTACTGGGTTCATGAAGCGAGGTCATAAGAAGGCAATATTGAATATTGAGGGGGAAATACGGCACAATGACTAAGTTAAGAATGAGCATTGAAATATTTCAGCGAGCATTCATAACTTGTTGATTAGCAATATAATACAGGTTATTAGAAGAATCGCTACCCTGGGGTGGTGAAGTAACAGGCGAAGCAGAGTGCTTCCACCACCCCAGGAGTGACGTTATTACACAATGACACACACCTTGGAGTGCCTTATTGCAATTATACAATGGCTTGATGTTGTACAAAATAAACAAAACATTAAAAATGTTTTTAGTAGATCTTTTGTGTTTTTGAAGGAAAAAAAGTTGTCACTCTAATGGTCAATGTGGTGAAGTAAATCCATACAGTGATGTTATTGTGTAATAGCATCACTGTCCCAGGCACCCACTGACCAATCAGAATACAGGAAATTTCCTTGCCATTGTATAATTTTTAATACTTTGATTCCAAACATTATATACCCATTTTTTCACACAACCTCTTAAACATGACAGGTGTCATTTCTTGAACCCTGGCTGAGACGTGTTATCGCACTTGTGGTGCAAAATGAAGTTTCGGCAAAAATACTATGAATGCCACATGTCATGTTTATAAGTGGAGTCATAAAATGATTATCTTAAAAATCTGGGGACAAAAAAAATTATTATTAAGAAACATTGTGTGTAGTACCAGACTTTACCCCAGCAGTTAGTGCTTTGTGATTCCTGTGATCCCATACTGGTCAGCTGAGTTGGGGGGTGAACTCTGTGAGCCACCTGGATGGGGTGAGGGTGGAGGGATGGTGCCGTTATACGACCCACCCCCCCAGCCAGGAAAGAAAAGGTGCAGGGTTGCATACATGGGCCTAGGTACCATACAGTAAAAACAACTCTTCTTTTGGCATAGGGCCCTGCACCTCTAAAGGGTGGCAGAGGACTCTGTGCATTGGCTGAGAGATGGACTCTTTGCCCTGTGCATCTCTATCTGTGGCCTCTGTGCTTTTGCAGTCCACCAGACAGCCCCATGAATTCTTGGCATCCGTCGCTTTATGGAAGTGCAGGGCCCTGCTCTTCTGTAGGCAGATGGAGTCCTCCCTAGGAGCAGGGCCCAGAGTCACTTTGGGATCTGCATGAATGAGGATATGATTCCACCATCTCAAAAAGAAAGGAAATTCTTTGCAAAAAACTACATTAATACACTAATTAGGGTTCAACTTAACACAACAAAAGTAGGAGAAATGTGGTGTTAGGGTTTCCAACCCTAACTACCCCCACAGACAATGGTCATCAGGTAACACAAACAACATACAGCTGTTTCCAGATGACAAAAATGCAGTAGCATTCATGTGCTACCT